>QVRM01001643.1:0-365000 GCA_003439945.1 Dermanyssus gallinae
TATATATATATATGTATATATACAGGGTGTTGCAGGAATATTTGAAGCGCGATATACAGAATTGTAGAGCTCGTTAAAGCAAATATTTTTTCCAATGGAACATGTGCTCTGAGAAGTCTTGTTTCGGAGTTACAGTGAAATTACTACAATTTGTGACACTGGTGTTTTTGCCCGACATAGGAGCACAAAATGTGCTGTTGCGAGCCAAGAAACTAAGCACACCATTGTGTTCGTGATAAAATTCTGCTCCATCTCAAGAATATGCAAGGCCAAAAATAAAGTTCTTTATTAGCGTTCACGCCAAATACTTTAGAATCATAACCCTACAACCACTCACAGCGCTCAAAACGGACATATTCAGCCAATGCGCAATTCATGGCGATCATTTTGGTACCAAACTTATGGCAATGCGAGCTGTGGTTGCGGAGTAATTACGATTTTTCGGAGGGCATGTCCAGATTAAGTGCATGAAAAATAACGCGCTGCGGCTGTCGCGCGACACATCGGCGGTAGTAAACGTCGCCACACAGTCATTTTACATGCACTTAATCTGGACATGCCCTCCGAAAAATCGTAATTACTCCGCAACCACAGCTCGCATGGACATATGTTTAGTACCAAAATGATCGCCATGAATTGCGCATTGGCTGAATGTGTCCGTTTTGAGCGCTGTGAATGGTTATAGGGTTATGATTCTAAAGTATTTAGCGTGAACGCTAATAAAGAACTTTATTTTTGGCGTATTTTCTTCTAAGCGACCATGTCGCGTCTTCTGGCCAGCCTTGCATATTCAGCAGATGGAGCAGAATTTTATCACGAACACGATGGTGTGCTTAGCTTCTGTCTAGGAAGACTGGTTGTCTCGCAACAGCACATTTTGTGCTCCTATGTCGGGCAAAAACACCAGTGTCACAAATTGTAGTAATTTCACTCTCACTCCGAAACAAGACTTCTCAGAGACCATGTTCCATTGGAAAAAATATTTGCTTTAACGAGCTCTACAATTCTGTATATCGGGCTTCAAATATTCCTGCAACACCCTGTATATATATATATATATATACATATATATATATATATATATATATATATATATATATATTCTAGCCTATCCTTCTCGATGACAAACGCTATTTTGCTTCCTCCGCCTCCGGAAGGCCCGCAATATGCGGCCGTTTATAGACATGATACAAATAACTACGTGGTTGTTGCCGCTTCTGCCAGTCTGTACCAATCATCACATCTTCATCACCTACGTCTGGCAAACAAAAGTGATCCGGTTTGCACAGAATAAATCAAAGTCATTTACTGTAACTGTTGTGCTCGTGGCTGGCTATCAGTGCAGAAGATCCGCTCGGACGACCGGCTATTTCGCCGCTTGCCGGCTTGCGCATTGCAGCACCTCGTATTTCTTTATTCTTTTTTTTCTTCTTCTTCTTCTTCTTCTTCTTCATCCTCTTGGACCCCTCCGTCTTGATCGTCGTCTTCTGCTTCACTTCGCGTTCTTTTTGGCCGTCGTGTTCTTGGTCGACCTCGTGCAAGCGCGTTGCGACTACTAAATCGTCGCGGTGAGGGTCTCATCTCCACGACCACCAACACCATCGTCATCACCGTTATTATCATCATCATCATTATCAACAACAACGACAACAGCAGCAACAACAACGATAACAACAACAGCAGCTACAACAACAACATTAGCACCAACAACAACAACAACATCAGCAGCAACAACAACAACGAAATGATCGCGGGAATGTTTGCCTTGCGTTACACATTGCAGCACGCGCACCCGGCCGCTCGTTCTTCAACGAGCAGCCGATAGGCCCGGCTGACGTTCGCCAGCCAACATGTGTCTGTCTGTCCGTCCGTCTGTATGTCCATCTGGGCAAGGTTCGTCCGTTTGTCTGCTAGCCGGATGGCGTTGCACTGTGTTTCTGCCTGTGTCTGACTGTGTGTTCGTTCGCGCATGGTCCTCGTGCCTCATGCCTTTTTCCTCGGCTTGTTCTTCTTCTTCGTCTGCCGTCAGCGCCTGCCGATTCTGCAAAGTCGCAAATGTTGATGGAATCGTTGGCGGAACTGCCGGTACAGGCGGCAAACGCGGCGGCGCTGACTGTAGGGGCGTGCTCCTTCATGCGCTCTGCTTGCGTCGGTAGTTTGCCCGCTCGATGGACGTCGACAACAATAACAACAGCAACAACAACAACAACAGCAACAACAACGACGCCTACGACAACGCCAACGCTAGCAACAACAACGACGCCCACGACAACGCCAACGCTAACAACAACAACAATAGCAAAAAACAACAACAATAACAACCGGCGAACCGTCAACCTGTTGATGCTACTGTTGTTCTTCTTGTTGATGTCGTTATTGCTGCTGTTGTTGCTGATGTCATTGTTGCTGCTGCTGCTGCTGTTGTTGTTGTTTCGTCGGCGCTGTCACCGTCGTCGTTGCAATCGACGACGATGGAAGTTGTTGGTGTGGGTGTTTTTGCTGATATAGGCTGCATCCGATAATCATATACGAGAAACTGTAGCGCATCTCTAAAGGCATATATGTTGTGCAAGCAGATCTGTAGCATCTTCTGGACTTATGGTAAAGTTGGGTGGGTTCCGTCAAAAAGGCGAGGGTCTCAGGCAACTTTTTATTGAGCTATTTCCTGTCTACAGGCGTATACATATATATATATATATATATATATATATATGAATATTCTATAATCACATAGCCAATACAGTGGCTTAAATGATGTTCTAGATGTCCTATACATAAATGTCACATTTGAACCGCGTGGGGTCATCAAAACCACGGCAGGTTTGGCATGGTGGGCACTTTACCATATTTTTCTGCGTATACACACACACATTTATATATATATATATATATATATATATATATATATATATAAATGTGTGTGTGTGTACGCAGAAAAATATGGTAAAGTGCCCACCATGCCAAACCTGCCGTGGTTTTGATGACCCCACGCGGTTCAAATGCAAAGCATACTGAGTCTTGAAAACAGTTGGCATATTCTAATATATTATATAAGAACATGTTTGCGTTTATTAGAAGCTAGGAGGACGGCAGCAAAGCTGTCATCTCAACACGTGGCTGGTCGGTGCGAATAAGATAGCGTGCATTTGATGGCGCTAAACGCGAATTGCTGAGTTGTATGTTGTGGTTCTGCGACCTGTTCGAAATCGTAAGATGTGAGATTGTGCTTCAGTTGACTGGTAGGCGACCAATGGAGATTATCAGTTAGTTAGCATTTGTAAGGGTAAAGAGGAAATGTGTTGTGCCTGGCCTATAAGGGTACAGAGCGACATGCAGAATCCCTGCAAGGTTTAAACGATCATTGTACTTCAAGGCGTTTTGAGCCCAAACTATATACGTAATTGGCCGAATGGTTCATGAGTACCTCAGGCATCAGCTGTATGCCATCAGGCCAGAACGGGTCTCCCTGAGGCCTAGGCAATTGCTCAACGTCCGGTGCTTTTAGGTTCCTTTAAGCGGAAAGCAGCAGGCCTTTAGTTCGATTTTTTCCTGACAAGTAAATATTCACCGTAGACGCAAGCATTGACCGGCGAAATGCCCGTTGGCTTACCCACGACCCAAAAGATGTTCCTATTGCATATTTTCAGCATATATGCACGCATTGAGTGTGGCGAAGAATCGAATAGAAATTGAAAACCCTTCTTTATTAATAACGGGTGGAAGATGGCTGGGTCGCAGTGAAGCCTGCGTATCCACCTTGTTATGCGATTTCCTGGCTACATGCCAGACACACGTATGATTGATTATTTCAAATCTTGCAATTCGCTTGGTAAAAGCATTAGCTGGGTTCCACATTGTTGATTGTCATATTGAAGAAACGGTGAATAAGATCAGCGCTCAAAAACTGCAATAGTGACCGTGCGTCGTCGTTCTTAAATAAAGTTGACAGCGACAGAAGGTTTACAGAAGGCATTCGGCTTAATATAACATCCTCTACAAAGTGTTCTTAAAAGAGAGGATACATGTTAGTATGATACCTTCTTCAAAAAGGTCAAAAAGTAATACAGGACGTTTATTTGATGCTTTGTAAACGGTTTTGCATTTTTTTATTTTGAACGCTTTATTGCAGCCAGACTTACTCAGTCGAGTTTCAGACCCATACAAATAAACCTCTTACAAACTTTTCATAGAACTTTGTACTGTGAACAGTTCAACCACGTTTGAAGGGCTAAATGTGAATGTCCACAAGAGAATAAAAATACGTCGCCGATAATTGAGGCAGAACGAACATACTGTTGTCTGATATATGCACATGCATATCTGTACACATAACTTGCATTTTTTGTAATTTCTTTGATAGAATACAAGTAGAATGTTTTTGTTCTTTTCAAAACGCATTATGATGTATGTCTAGCTCCATTAAGACGGTTGATTCAAACACCGATTCGAGTAAATCGAAAAGTCTTTTTCTCAGACTGTGTCTCTCACACTGTGTTAGGTGAGATAAATGAGCTAGGTGCTTTACCAGGTGGTGCGACAAGAGCCTCAGTGTTGACACTCCGGGCTTGCGCATAGCCTTTTGGTGTCCATTTGGTATACCACTTGGCAGGCATTCTCCAGGACATTAATCGCTCGTCTCTCTACCATTTTCTGCTAGTTCATCCAAACTCGCAAATTTACTCCTCTGAAAATACAATTTATACGAACTCTCTAGGGATGGAGCTTTATCCCCAATAGTCGATAGAAGCTGTTTGAAACGCTTCGCACAGAAGAACAGCGTGCGGCCAGATTTTTAGGCATGGTTATTGTGGTACCGACATGCTCTTGCTCATCATTTTCTCACATCGTTGTTTTTGGGAGAATCGACTTGAATGTTCCATCAAAACATCAGCAACGATGACACTATCCGCCAGTGGCTTTCTTCACTACGCGGGAAATTTAAAATACTTTCGTAGGTCCCCCCGTATATATATATATATATATATATATATATATATATATATATATATATATTGCTTTCATCCTCTAGTTGATCCATGCTATGATTATTGTTGCCTGTGATGCAAAGCAATTGCTCCTTTCCCACTCGCCAGCCATACAAACTAGTACTCACGACTGTACTTCTGTAGCTAGCAATCAAAATCAACGTAAGAACAAAACGACTCAACTTGTTTGGGTTTGCTCGTAAGGCCCCATCTGCATTGTGTATATAAGGGTTTGAGACAAGAAGGCGTTTTAGCATGCTGTGGGAATAGGCGTTCGTTCTGACATTTCTCATGATGGTTTCTCTATTTTATGGAGTTATAGCAAAATGGAGATCCTTTGCTGACGGTAGGGCCAAATGTGTTATCGTCGTGTATTAAAATGAAGATTCACAGGCAGATACGGCACTCAACATGAAAGGAAAAACAGATATTATAACAGAATAAAACTAAATGTGTCTTTTTATGGTAGATTTCAGTCTAAAATACGCTTGTTAATATAAGTTATATATAACATATTTTTCGATAGTGGCATAGCCGACTAGAATCGCTTGGGCCTCGAACTATTTCCGCATCATATCTGTGGCAGGGAACACTGATCGTAGACATTCGAATATCACCTGAATTTGTGGTATATATATATATATATACATACATACATTTTACACTGGTAGGTGCGGGCACAGCCCACCCTGGACACGCGGTAGCCTTAGCTAAAGCAACGAAAGTGCAAAAAGTATTCAAGCCTCGATTATATTGTCCATTTGTCCTCACCCCTTGCGTTCGAGACACTGGGGTAGTCTGGCGTTTGTTGTGAGGAAGCGACTTAGCGACGTCGGGAGAAATTTGCGCGCGCTTTCAGAAGAGAGCGGGCGAGTATTTACTGCAATGTTTGTCGTTAGATGTTTAGAGAGGGAATGCCGTCTTGGTGAGAGGAACCCTGGCTAGGTAGACCAGCCCAAGCCTGGACATAATGTCCTAGGTTATGCCTCGAGCAGGCCGTGCACACATTTGTACATTAAAAGTGTATCTTTTGGAACGCATCAATATATATATATATATACATATATAGTTTTTTCTTTCTTGTGGCGTTTTATTGTTACTAATCGAATGTTTCTAAAAATGCTACGTAAAAGGAATCTACCTAACCGTCTAATCTCTGTTGCCGTTTTTGCTGCGGCCACTGTCTGCTTACAGGAACAAAAAAAACGCGGACTCCTTCTGCCTGTTGTCGTCTTCGGTGTAGCATCAACACGAATGCTGCTGCTGTGGTGGCCGTGTTCGTTGTCGTCGTCGTCGTCGTTGTCATTGCCGTGCCCCTTCGTTGTGTCGTGCTGTTTTCGGTCAGTCTACAGTCAGTTATCTCGTCTCCAGCGAGCCTAGGGCGCTTGCTCTTTGAGCGAGAATGTGTTGTTCCTCTGAATGTCGCCCGCTTGATGCACGGCCTTTAGCGTTAACGGTGGCGCGTGCTCCGTCGTCTGGCCACCGACATGGATGGCCGGACCAATGGACCGCCGTTGGGACTGCAAATACTACGACTGCTAATTGGGCAACGGCTGCTTCTGCTGCTGCTGTTGTGGTTGATGCTGCTTCTGCTGCTACTACAACTACACCAGCAAGTACAACAACAATAAGCACAACGGGGGTAGCCGTTCAGACAGCCGGCGATGCCTTACCCCCATGTATCAACACCCCCAGCCAAGTGGGATGCGACGGCTTGCCGGATCACAATACGGGATCGATAGCAATATTGCCACGACCACCAACAACAACAGCAACAATAGCAATAGCAGCAGCAACAGCAACAACATCAAAAGATTCAACAGTTGCAACAACAACAAGAACAACATCATCCACAACAGCAAACGCAATGAACAGCTCATGTCGTGGCCTCGGAAGTGGAGTCGGCTCTGATTGTGGCTGTAGTACTCGAAAGTGCAACAAGCTTCGTAGTCGTAATCGTAGTAGTAGTAGTAGTAGATGTAGCAGTGGTGAGAGCTATTGTTGTACTGGCAGTACCAGCATTAATCCTCATCATATGAATCATCATGACCTTTATCAGATCAATCAAGACCTTCATCATATTAGTCATGATGGTGGATCGTATTGTTGTTGTTGTCGCCGTCGTCGTCGTCGTCATTCTCGTCGTTGTCGGCGTAGTTATTGTTATTGTTGCCAAGATAACCCGTTATTTGTTTCTTCGGCTGAGACGAACCTCTTCTCCAACGATCTACCGGTTACTACGTTGGAGGTGGCGGCCAGCAGTATCAACAACAACAATACCTACAACAGAAGCAACATCAATGAGTCCACGAGGAGAGACCACGGCAACAGTAAAAACGAGGATCACCTTAACGACAACAGTCAAAACGAGGATTACATTAACGACAACAGCAAAAACGAGGATTACATTATTGACAACAGTAAAAACAAGGATTACAGTAACAAGAATAGTAACTTCTCCTCACCGTTCTCTAAGGAGGCTTCACTGTCTTTGTTGCTGTTGTCATCGTCGTCGTCGTCGTCGTCGTCGTTGTCGTCATCACTTTCATTAATTGCAGCAGAAGAAGCATTCGACTTAGGCGACTGTAGTCCGATCGGCACTTGTAAGCTACGGCCGATTTGCCGGTCAAGTCCACTATCTTCCGTGCGATGGGTGCTGCTCATGCTCGCCGCACTTGTTGGCCTGGCTTGCGAATCCGCCTCCGCGCAGTACTATGAGGAGAGCATACTGCCAAACGCTCAAAGTCGCGGCTCGCATAATTTTGGACCGCCGTGGGCTGCTGATCTCGTCATTCCTCATCCCGACTATCTTGCCAACCGGAGACATATGACAGGTAAACTATTAAATAAAACTATATATATATATATATATATATATATATATATATATATATATATATATATATATATATATATATATATAGAAAATACTGTGATTATTTATTACTCATTTACAATACGTTTGCACACTCGGCAAGTGCTCGCCTTATATATATTTATTTATATTTGTATTTGCATTTAATATTATATATATATATATATATGGGTGGATCAAAACGTCGGACACATAGTTACAAAAGAGATATTTATTTAATCTTCTTAAGTGTTCTTGTGTTCTTGTTTCTTTCCTGCTACCGTCTGACGGTTCAAATTGGACAATTCCCGATGAGCGTTCGTTTGCTGGAAACTCAACATGCTTGGAACGAACTTTGCTGCCAGTCTTCTTTTGACGCATAGAATAAGTCGGTCAAGACTGTTACAATTGATCCATAATATATCTCCAATTCCTCAGCTATGATGTTAATTCGGCGATTGTTGAATACGATATCACCAAACTCTTTGAACGTGTTCCGTCACTGCTTGATCTCCATAAGCAGTTTGTAACATTTTCGTCACTTTAGAGCTTTTTGTTTGGTTTTTAACATTGAACTTAGTGCGTATTCGTTGTTCCTTTATTTCCCGCTTCCTAAAAGTCGCCTAATTTCGACCGCCTTCACGCCCTTGTATATTTACACATATACAATCAACCTTTATTAGAGGGGCAACGCGGTCTCAGTTTTGGGGTCGCTTGCCGAATGGTGCACACCAGGGCTGTTATAGGCTGAAAGTTAACACGTTCACTTACACAGGATTGTAATCAACCTTTATTAAAATGGAGGTTGTGCAGAAGGTGACAAAAGTTAGCACATTGTGGAATTCGGCGGGCATTTCGCCACGCAAAGATGTTATCTTCTCTTGCAGCTTTAGTAGGCTGACTAGCATCGATGCTCTGTAGAGTAAAAGGTCTCACAACGAAATAGACAGTTATCTTGTTCAGTACCATTCCTAGTACGATGCCTGCGCATAACACTCTTTGCTTTACTTTCGTTCCAGCACCGAGTTCGGATTTCCAGTGGCCGGCATCTGTGGCCGCCAACCGTAACGGGGCATTCCTAATGCCGCGGAACAACTCAGTCAATCCTCATCAGGCCATCGATTTGCAGACGCTAACGAATATCATCAATGTTGCTCGTTACATTCTATGTGAGTGAATTCTATCTCGTTATCTCTGTTTTTGCTCCAGTCTGCCTATTGCTTAGGTACACTTCATTTTCACAATAATTTTTAGCAGCCCCAAAACGCTAGGCGAAACCTTGAGTTCTTTCCAGTCTATAAATCGATAGCAGCTTTTAGGTGGACGGACCTGCATCAGAGTCTGGTGTGAATCGGCGAAAGTGTTCTTAATTTTTTTAATATATGTTATCGCATTCCGACAACATCGACCTGTCTGAACTGGATATATATATATATATATATATATATATATATATATATATATATATATATAGTGCTCATCTGTTTGAACCGAATATATATATTGGCCGACGTCTCTGCCTAGCTCTAGCTGCCTATATAACGGTTCACACGGCTATCTCATTGTCTATTGTTTATCTTTTATTTGCTTATTTATCCTCGCAAGCACGTAGGAAACGTTTAAGGGTGGACTATTATACTAAGACGTCGTCTTAGCGCCATGAGCATTAGTAGTTGAGAAATGGCCGACCAAGGAATAAAATGTACTGCTTATATATATATATATATATATATATATATACAGTACCTTTTATTCCTTGGTTTTTGCTCGACGATGCTGCAGTATATATATATTTTTTTTTTGTTCTGGGAGGCTGCAGTATATGGCGATGCCGTAGTAGTCGTACTCGGCCAGTACTTGTAGCCGCCGCTGCAGTGACGGCGTAAGGGGAAGAAAGATAATGCCCCTTCTCTCTCGCTTTTGCACACTGAGCTCGCTATCTTTCTCTCTATCCTCTCAGCTCGACGACGATGGCTAAACGAGTGTTTCTGCAGCTACTGTTACAATAATCACGCATCGTTCGTGATCAGCAGCAACAACAACAACAACAGCAGCTGTAGCAGTAGCAGGATGTGGACGCAACAACGCAAACGCAAAGCTGACTGATCTCATCATCAGCTTCCGTTTTCGTCGCTTTTGTTTTTCTTTGGTTCATTTTCATTTCGTTCTTCTTCTCCTGCTTCCACTTGGCCTTTTCCCTATCTCCCTCCCCCCTTTCTCTCTCTCGCCCTCTCCTCCTCGCTGTGCTGATTGTCCTGGACATCGGCGCAGCACACTGAAAGTGTCATCGTCTTTCGTGAATTTCGTTGATCGCTCTGTTGTGATCGCTCGCATGTGAGCGCTGATCGATCGATCAATCCGTCGATTTATCGGCTCATTGATTAACTGATTGATTGATTGGATGATTGGATGAGGACTGACGGATTGATTGATTGATGAATGATGATGATGATGATGATGATGATGAGGAGACCCGATGAGCAGATGATCCAGCCAGATCAGTGGCAGATAGCCGAGCTGCGGCTAAAGGCGTACTCACTACCAATAAGAAGATAAGGCAATACGATGCACGCATCTCCCTTTCTATCTTGCTCTCTCTCCCTTACGTATTTTCTCTCTCTCGCTCTCTCTCTCTCTCTCTGCCGCTGTGGCGATCATCAAACTTGCCTTCTGCTGCTGCTGCCTCCGCCAATCGCCTAATCTGCCACTGACTTTTGTATGTCGGTCGTTGTTTGCGTGCGCTTTTTCGGTTCCTTTCGGTTGTAATTAGCTAGCGCTACATATAAAGCTTGGGTGGGAATTTGTTAAGCAATCAAGCAGCATTTATATATATATATACATATTTATATATATTGTTTTTTTTTTCTCGTCCCTATTTTGTCCCCCTCTCTCTCGTTTCGTGCCTCGTAGTTTATTGGCCTGTTGTTTCTGTTTCGGAGCTATCCTTCGGAACGGCGCCGTTGGCCTCCCCTACCTACCTTTGTATGAGGCGTGGTCCTCGTTCTCGATGTGCCTCTCGTTTTTTTGGAGGTTTGGAGTTTGTTGCCTCTCACCACTGTAGTGTTTTAGCAAGGTGGCAGCACAAATATATATATATATATTATATGTTGTACACACATATTAATTTACACACACACATACATACGCAATCGTTTGTGTATGTCGCACGATAGTTTTCCGTTATCGGCTGGTATTGCTACGTAACGTGCACAGTAGCATCAACCTCGTTGACATGAGACACAGCGGATCGGTAAGGTGTTGTATGCGCCGATTGTACGACGGGCGCAATTCGCGTGGCGGCCTGACGCGAGGGCGTTCGTGCAGCCGAAGTCAAGTCGTCGCCCCAGTGCCATGTGTGCATGTTGTCGTCGTCTGTAATGACACAATGGTGGGACGCCATGGGGCGTCGTTGCATTCGCCGTCTGCACAGCGTAGGAAGAACTGCAGGAAGACGGCGTAGAAGGAATCCGAAGGCCGTTGCTCGAAAGCCCGTCTGTATATCTGTCTATGTATGTATCTATCTATATGTGTGCGTGCGTGTGGTGGGCCGATCATGTTGTTTTCGTGGTTGTTGTTGTTGTTGTTGTTGTTGCTGCTGCTGCTGCATGCTTTGTTAATTATGCATCACCGACTGCGATATGATATGCCCGTATGTCAGCTACGCCCGAGTGAGATGATGAGTCCGTCAGTCATTGAACCGCGGGCACATTAGACAGTATTAGGTGGTAGCGGCTACCTGGGTGGTAGACTGGTGAGCTTAGCCAGAGATGACAGATGATCGGAGTTAACCAGTAAGCGACTATATAGGAATTAACCAGTAAGCGGCTGGCGTTGGTTAGCTCGTTGCACGCCGCTGGTTGCTTAGTTACGCTGGCGTAGATCTTTATGACACTGTCTGCTTGCTGAACGTGATGACGATGACGACAACGACGACGGCCATGCTGGGGGTATTGATGATGGTAATAATGAACGTGGTGGTGATGATGATGATGATGATGATGGTAATGATGATGATGATGGTAATGATGAAAACGGTGATAACGATGATGAAAGCGGTGACGGTGACGGGTCGATATGTGATGTGGATAATGCCAGCGAAAGCTACAACGGAGGAAGCGAGGCATGTTTGTGTGCGTGCTACCATCAACGGCTGTACGCCGCCAGCACGTATTGGTGGTATAAGTGACACAAGCAATTTGCCACGCTGTAACGTCAATAAACGTGCGCATAGATTACATGTAGTACACTCGTGCTCGTCGTATCTCACTCTTTCTCTCTCTCTCTCTGTCGGGAAGTCTCCCTGTTGCGCAATGCTTGTGTGGGATTCCTTGACGTCATCTGGCGCATATATATATATATATATATATATATATATATATATATATATATTATAACATCGAAGACGGCAGCAGCAATGAAAACAACGGTAGCAGCAACAACAATAACAACAGCAGTAGTAGCAGCAACAACAATATTATTGGACCTCTTGAACTGGCTGAAATAGTGGTTCCAGCCGGAACTTGGCTGAGACAGCACGGTAGAAAGCCAATATAGACATCGAACCCGGACGCAAACTTGACAAGATGAGGCAGCCGATGTTCGTACCACCACCCCTGTATTAAACGTTCACTCAGTGCCCGTTCACGTCGATGTCCTGGCGTGTCCCGTTCATGATACTCCGTCGTCTGCGCCACACGCCTTCCCACACCCTCCACACGCCTGCGGAGTTAACAGAGAACCGCATATATTAATTTATTTAACGCGTTGTCAACCATATTCGTAGTACGTAGTGAGGCACAGGAAGTACTAATGCTCGCATTGACACCGCATTACGGTTAATCCTTATGGTCCTTAGGGTCAAATGTCGCCGTCATTTAAATATCGTTCCAAGTAGCCTTCGGGCAAACACATCCAAGCAGATTCCATCCCCCTGATACGCTCTACACTTTACTTCCTGCAGTCATTGCATTACCTATATTGTATCTTATGCGGAATCAGCAAGTTGGCGATGCTAGATTAAGTGAAAGTTTCAACAAAGTTGTGAAAAGCACTAAACAAGAAGGCCGGATACGAACTGCAAATTGAAGCACAAAGACGCCGCACACATTCTTACATGCTGGCAAATGCCTTACAACGTATATCATCTCATCTTATAGGCTGGATGCACAATTCCGCTTCCAAGTAATCGCCGCTGTTTTCACCGCGATAAGCTGTTCCGCTGTGATTATATCAGTTTTGGACGCGCGGATTACTGACGGGTCTGTGCAACATGCTTTCCCACGCAAACCCCGCGTCGTCTCCAATGCGTCGTCTTGAATGCTTAATTATAGAGCACCTTGCATCATTACTGTTTTAATGAAGTATGAATGAAGGACCGTCTATGCATCCACGGAATAGAAGGCAAAGGGTTCGCTCAGAGAGAACTGGCTTTCTAGGCTATTATCTGGCTTTATAGTCATATCGCGGCAAAATGGAGAAAATTACGTATTCTTTTGTCGCGTTTTTAGACCTTAGAGCGGGACCAAGTGGTAGTTATGATTAATCGGACCTTTGGTGTTTAGGATGCTGATGAACAATCTCTCACGTAAAATGGAATCAGTTATGCATGCGTGAAGTACTTCTTCGCTCATTAACCTCTGAACACTGATAAGTAAGACCACGACGATAAGCTACCAACTTCACCTACAATATAAAAGTTAGCAATTCATCTCGCTCGACAGTTCCCTTACTGGAGCAGCACACAGCAAGGAGGATATTTTCTTGTGTAATCTGAAGAACGAGGTATTGAAGTTAACCCCCCATCCACATTTAAAAAAATCCATGAAAATATAGACGTCAGTCTTTTGTTTCGTTGGTTTATATATATATATATATATATATATATGCTCTTTAAATATATATATATGTTTATATATATATATATATATATATATATATATATATATATATATATATATATATATATATATATATGCTTGGGTCATTGGCTAATACATTATATCTTCTGCAATTTCGACACGCGTAAAAGTATTGTTTCCAATCGTAGATTAGCTACCTCGATAGAATATCTTATTTGCAGATAGGTAAAATGCACTTCTAGATGATTAAGACAAAACTGGCTGCAGTGAACGTTATTCGAGTAAGTAATTTGGGGCAATTATAGTATATGTAACTTTGCTGCAATTCCTCGATAACACATAGCCTAGTCAAAAGGATTCCATTATTTGTACCCTTATTATTAGGTTACATTTTTGTCAATTAAAGCCACAATAACCATCGTCATATGCGTTTCACTCATATTGTTGTCACCTGCTCACGGCATTTAATTCGAGAGAGACAGTGCAGTAATCTTTTCGTAAGGGTTAGGCGCGCAGAACCATAATACTTTTTACACGCTTGAGAGCACATTCGACATATTCCCTCTGTGTACACTTTATATCGGTAAAGTTCGTTTTTAAGCAAAAAAAAAAAAAAAACAACAACCACAACAACAAGAAAACGAAACAGCAACGAGTTAGCCGTAGCCAGAACTTGTACCGTTCGTCGTATACGAATTCTACATGCGTCGGCACATTAGACATCTAACGCCCCAACGCATAATGGTGACCATAGAAGCGGCGGGAATCGACCGCGACTTCAACAACAAAAACATTAACAATAAAAACAGCAACAATCACAACAACAAAAACAACAGCAACAAAAACAACAACAACAACAGCAGCAACAACAACAACACCAACGACGACAGTGGCTACAGTGTTCTTCGTCTTCCGGGTAGCCGGCGCGCACAGCGAGTGAGCGTCACCCGGCGCGTTCCTGCTGCGGCTGGCAGGGTGGTAACGACGGGGCGTCATTTTTGTAGTTACCTTGCAGAGGCGGCGGCGGCGGCGCCGGCGTCTGGGGCGCCTGAAGCTGCGTCAACAATAACAACAACAGCATCTCGGCATCTTGTTTCTTTTCGTATTTGCCTTGCTATCGTCAGTGGTAGTAGACAGTCTACCTCCGCTGTTGTTGTTGTTGTTGACGTTGCTGTTGTTGTTGTCGTTGTTCTTTTCCTCGTCGTTTTTGTTGTCATGCTGTGTTTGTCTTGGATGTAGTCCGTCGTGTTTAATTGCTAAAAAAAAAAACAATTTCGCCGTGTGAGCCGCGTGACAACAGTACAGAATAGCGCGAGAGCGTGGCGCAGCCGCAATTGCCAACGTCGATTTGTTGACTGCACACACTGTTAGATGATGGAACCAAGAACGGTTGTCAACAAAAAACATCAACATCAGCAACAACAACAACAACAAGACCGATCACAACATCAACAATATCGTTATTAACAACAACAATAACAACAACATGATATTGCTGTTGTTGTTGTTGACGTTATTGTTGCTGTTGTTGTTGCTGCTGCTGCTGGTGCTACTACTACTGCAACCACAAGTTGAGTACCCCAGGCCAGCGAACCTGAAACGCAAGCTAAGCGATCGTCTGTCTCTAGCAAGAGCACCGATTGCACTGCTTGCTATTGGCCGCTGCAGTTTTGTTGTAGGTTACAGCTTGGGGCCGAATGAATCGCGCCAGTGCTGAGTACAACAACTACTGTCAACGTTACGATGACAACTTTTACGAAATCTTCTACTGCAACTAGGGTTCTTGCAGTCATCGGATGACGTGATTCAGGATCTGAATGACGGCTAGAGGGCGGGGTGGGTTAAATTACTACAAATATCCGCTGGTGTTTTTTACGATTATCTTCATGACGCTTGGTTGCTGCTGCTGGACTGTTTACCATTGATTGATATTTTTGTTGTTTCTGTTGTTGTTGTTGTTGTTGTTCTTATTGTTTTTATTTGTGTTGTTGTTTTTGTTGTTGCTGCTGTTGTTGTACTGTTGCTGTCCTCTTTGCGCTACTACGAGTACATAGTCAATACAATAGAAGTTCCCTTATTTACACGAAATAAAGCAAATACTGATCGCAGGAGGGACCTGCGCATTAAACGAGCGCCGTAAACTGCGAATGACTGTTGTGCTATAACAGCTAGTCGGCCATTTTTATGCCTGATCGTTACTTATCTTCAGGTTACCTGGTAGGCAAGTACGGCTGCAGTACGTTGGTTTCCGCGTAACCCTTCTGCTTGTTGCGTCTATTATAGGCTAGAAGGCGTTTTTTTAAAAGAAGGGTTAGATGGTAATGCACCATCTCTTTTTATTGAGACATCTGTGCTCCCCGTTTTTTTTTCCGATCATGGTCGATTTTTAATCCACTCCAGCATTCACCTTGTTAAATTAAGAACCATGAAAACCAATTTTGGAGTGGTCTGGGTTTCAAACCCAGGCCTCCCGAATGCAAGGCAAAGGCTTTTGCCACTAAGCCATCTTGCTCGGTTTATTACCACGCTATACGCCGCGCGTGAAGCTTCATAGTGTGCTATTCGTGAGTCATCACCTCGTCCATGGCCTGGCTAATTCTTGTCTTTACTCGTTAAATCTTCACTGTACTAAAAATACTTCACATTGTCTTTAGAGCCCTTTTCATGAACAAGAGCGATAAGACTATGTCAAGAAAAATCGTAGACATCTTTTATTTTATGAGCTCTTGAATATACGTTGAAAGGGTTTGCCAGAAAGACCGCAATTGTTTTACAGAAATTTAGGGGTTATCAAGAAACGTTATGTTGCGTCCGTAGTCTGTCATAGAAGTGCCCAGATTGAAGACGCAATATAGTGTTAAGCGTCTAGCTAAGACGTCAGCTTTGCTTGCATAATTGGGAATTTGGACGGATCCAAGCTTAAAAACCGTTAGAGGCTCTTATCTCTCGACGCGCCTACTAAAATAAAAAAAAAAATGAGCAAGAGTGAACCAGACCAGGCTGAGTCGCAGCTACAGAGAGTTGGCGGTAGAAACTTCAAGACTACGTAGACAGATAGATACATCGGGTTGTAGAACAGCGTCACCTGCCTAGAGACCCATCGAACGCGGTTTCCGCAAAATAACATATAACAATATATAAGACTCTGGCGCATATAATAATCTATAAAACTTTGGCGCAGGTATATGTGCGCAGTCTTTGTCTTTCCCGCTCGTGAGGTCTGTGAACAAGTGATGATTGTGCTCGGTGCCTGGTGGTAAACAAACTTTCCCTCATTTCCGCTCCACGATCCAGCATAAGCTCGGCGTGTCCATTCGTAACAACTTCGGTGTCATTTTCGTCATAATCCTCAGGATTACCACAATCACACGCATTATCATCATCGTCGTCATCATCATCACGATCGATATGATTCATTATTATTATGACCTATACCATCACCACCATCATCATCATCATCATTACCATGGTAATCATTCTATCATGGTATGTTCACAGCGTCGTGCGGTACATTGATTGCTGGGTTCTCTGCTTGCTAAATGGCCACATGCCCTTCCGTCTTGATTTGAATTTCGCTCGCTTTTGTCGTGGGTTCATCTGTATACGCGAGCGTCGGCGCGTGCGTAAGCCAGGCTGTCCGTCCGTCCATCCATGTCTGACTGTCGTCTGTAGAGTGAGCTGAGTATGAGGATTTACATGACTTAGCCGGTATTCTTGCGCAGATGGTCGTTGTCACTCACCGTTTGCTCACAGATGACTGAATGTTCACTCACTAACCATCCGGCAGGTGGGAGTTTGCACGTAAAGAAAGGAAAAGGAAAAGTAAGCAAAGAAGAAGAAAGGGAAAGCGAGCAAAAGAAATCTGGAGAGAAAGACAGAGAGAATTCGATTGTGTGTATTGTTATGTGTTGCTGAACTTTCGTGGCTCTCATCTCAGCCGCGCAGCAGAACTAACTGTTGTTGTTGTTGCTGCTGCTGCTGCCGTTGCCGTTGATAGGCAAATGGCGACTGCGTAACATCGACGTCGCCATTTGCCGTTGATGGAATAAAGTGATCAATTCTTGGCACGAAAACACTTCCGCTATTTCGCTAGCGGCTTCGTCCAGATCTACCACCACAACATCAGCAGTAGTAGCAGCAACGATGACATTAACAGCAACAACAACAACAGCAACAGCAACAACAGCAGCAATAACAACAATAGCAACAGCAACAACAGCAGCAATAACAACAGCAACAACAACAGCAACAACAACAGCAGCAGCAACAACAACAACAACAGCAACAACAACAGTTACGGCCTACGGGCACGGACGGGCAGCGACCGTGACGCTATAGACGCAAGCCGCCCACTTGCTGTGAGGGCGAACGAGCGAGCGTGCTGTTGTGTACTGGTACACCACAGCCCAACCAGCAGCAGCCCAACCAGGGGCGGCTGACACGATAGGGCGTCAACGGGGCTCCCGTAAAAGACTCTCCGCCAACAGCGCGCAATAAACACAGCGTTATCACTATTGTTATTAGTCTTTAGAAGTGACGTACACATTTGGTGTCAATGCCTTCCCATATATATATATATATATATATATATATATATCTGATGTGCGTTTTTTGTTTGTGTATGTCTGTGGGTGTGTATGTGTGCGTGCGTGTATTTGTGAGTGTGGCCATGTGGTTTACATTGATGGAGATAGAGTCGGAAATATACGTGAAAAGATGGGGCGGAGTTGTGTTGTGTTAGTGAACAA
Organism: Dermanyssus gallinae; assembly: GCA_003439945.1. Classification (NCBI taxonomy): domain Eukaryota; kingdom Metazoa; phylum Arthropoda; class Arachnida; order Mesostigmata; family Dermanyssidae; genus Dermanyssus; species Dermanyssus gallinae. The sequence goes on from QVRM01001643.1 coordinate 18,446, forward strand.
TGGAAGAAAATGGCCGTCATGGTGATGGTGATGATAATGGTGTTGATGGTGCCGATCTATGATGCCGACTGGTGCGTCACCGCGGTGGTGAGCGCCAGTACGGTAGTTGTCCACACACAAAACGCTGCATCGACGGCCACATCCGGACACCCAGCCGGATGGACGGGCGTTCCGACAGATTGACATCTATGTATTTCCCTATCGGTCGATGATCGGATTTCGCTGTCTTCTATGTGGCTGTCAGCTGTTGGTCTACCTCCTATGTCCGCGCAAGATTATATAACTGTGAACAGCTGTCGTTCTTGCGTTTGATGTGTATATATATATATACACATATATATATATATATATATATAGATGAATTGTGCACACATTCGTACATGCTTTCTTGGAGTGCGACCTATCTTCCCTTTAGCTGCAGGCCAAGTTTGAGTCTCAGGGGGGAACATTTAAATGCACTTGCTGTTTCGCTATCTGCCGTACTAATGCAATGCCGACATTGCGGTCAACGTTAAGATGGTGTGTTTGAACAGTTAATGCTGTGGAACCGGTTTGTACATTTCCGTGCGCCGTCTGTTAAAAGGGCTAATAATTAACTAACTACTTTATTAATTGGACACTTCATTTGGAATTTGGGGGAAAAAAGGGAGAGCCTAAAGAATTTCGTGTTTTGGAGTTCAGCTTAGCACTGGCGCCGGTAAAGACCCGCGAAACTCAAAAAGCTCAAATTAGCCATTGATGTGTAAAGTCTACTAGCTGCGCAACTAGCTGTCCTTTAAAGCTTCGTTTATACTTGCCTGCTGAGGTAACGATTACTATGGATAGGTCGCCATCGACTCCTAACCGACTGGTTAATGTCCCGAGCCTAGTCCATTAGAGTATCGGTCGGTATGTCTGCTGCCTTGGCTTTATATGCATAATAAAGAGAATACCCGCACGTACTGCCAATGTTGTACTGTACGAGGCACACCGAAAGATGAATGATCTGATTGTCTTAGTTGACAAGTGAGCAAAACGACAAGCTGAAACCGTGTAAGAGACACGATAATAAAGAAAGCGATAGTGTTGCATATGTACACGCCTATAATCCTGTACGCAATACGCATGGATTTAATTTACTTTTGTTGTGCGCACCGGATCTGAGAGATATTATGGGGAGAGAACTATTATTATTATTATTATTATTATTATTATTATTATTATTATTATTATTTTAATAAGGGTGTCACTACTATCACTCAATTTTTGTTTCCGCTATAATTACTTCTAAGTATTTCAATACTGCAGCTGCTGCCGAATCAAACCAAAAAAACGTACGTACTTGCCTGCGGGTCCGTTTTCGTCATTAATGGCAGAAAAAATAGACGAGGACACTTGTTACTATGGTTATCATGATCATTTATTCTATGATTATCACTATTAAGATCACTAATCACAGAACGGTTGGTTTTAATGACTATACACGCCTGCCTACCTGCCTGCCGGCGACAACAGCTAAGGAATTGAACAGCGCGCGAATTGTCCGCTGATCGAGGTAGCGACTGGCTAGCTGTTGGGCAGATCAGCTCGAGTCAACTGTGCGAGCGACCTGTTCCCTCCTGCGTTTCTCCACCCTCCCGGCCTCCCCAGGGAGGAGAAGTTATACAGGGCGGAGGGGGGGGGGGTGAATCTGCCGAGGGGCCCGTTTCGGCGTCGAATCGTGGCGTTGGTCGACGGACATTCACGGCGTTCGGCGTTCACCGGCTGATGTGATCTGGTCGCTGGACGCAGGGGCAGTGCGCGGATTGGTCCTTCAGTGCGTCTCCTTTAGTACATTGGTCCTTCAGTACATTGGCGGCATTGGTGTCCACTACAGCAGTAGCTGTCTCAATTGTTGTTGTTGTTGCTGCTGTTGTATTATTAGTTTACTCCAAGGGTTGTACGCTCTTTCTTTGTGGCACGCGTGGAGATGAAATCAAGGTTGACCTGGCATATTATGTTCGCTCATAAGTGTCCAAAAAGCAGCTCTGGCGAGTTTCTAACGAATATATAACAACGCTGGCCGTCACAGTGCGGGTCCAAGGGTCTCGTGGTGAGCAACAGCAGGTGATCTGATCGTTCCGGGTACGCACACCCATCCTGCCGCGTTCGTATGATAAGTGCGATTGGTAAAAAACACGCGTTAGTATCCTGCGGTGCAGCTCTTCTGCAGCCACGTCGTAGTTTTGTCACCAAAGCAAAGTAAATAGCGGAGCATGTTGAGAGGGGCCACATAAACTCAACGACAAACATTTCAAAATTGGCGATTCTATCGAAGCGGTACATTTCAGAGAACTCCACATCTGTGTCAGCTTGGTGGAAGGGCAAAGCTTGTTCGAAAACTAGCAATACAAACATTGCGTTGAGTCAAACTTTCCTATTCGGTTAGCAGATTGAGTCCGGCCTGTGACAGAAGACCAGGACAAACTCGAGTATCTAAAGTAGCTATTACTTCATGTAGTATGTAGGGGTGCGCCGCTCTATTAATTGGCGCCATGCAATCAGGAATGACCCGAATGTTGCTATATCTGATAGCATACGTTTGAACTTCACGATAGGCATGAAGTGCAATAACATTGAATGTGTTATTACAGTGGCAACCGTTATTATTGCTAGCACGCCATGCAATAAGCAAAGTATGCTTTCTCGCTCAATGAGCAAGGGTTCCCAGGGGTGCACTGAAGAGGCATACCTAGTAACGAGAATGGTAACGAGGACGCAGGGTGGAGAAGGTCACAGGCGAAAGGATAAAGTCAAGAGGTGCGAGAGGGACGAACAAGGTGTCTAGCTATCGGGAGCGGATTTTTGTTTGTCTATATATATATATATATATATATATATATATATATATTTAGACTATTGTGTATTCATCAGTCTAAAGGAAACGTTTTTACAACTGGAGCACACCTTATTCTGTGGGAAAACTAACCGCCAACACTCAGCACACTTACCAGTCTTCAGAATTTTGGAAAAAAACGTTTGATTATCAGAAATCGGAACCCCAAATGTGCATACCCGTTCAGCAGCGGAAGATTGCAGCCTCCAAGTGGATACGTTTTTTAGTTGATTTGTTTGGGCGGTGCTTGGCCACGCTTGGTCTCACGGCGGAGGTATTTCTTAAGCGCGCTTCGGTTACTACCGATCTGCGCTTGCATCCATAGAAAGCATACAATTGCACTTCATGCATTTCTTTTGTTTTTAAATTTAATTTACATAATATAAATACAATAGAAGAAACCCTTATTCGCATAATTGCCAAACGAATCGTACATTCAAGGAGCCTATGTAAGTAGACTACGTTTCCGTAAAGGATCCGTTACCGTCGTCAAATACCTGTTCTAATGAAAAACGGCCGCTTACGCAAATCTGTGCTGACATTTGCCACGTAATGGTATTATTGACCCGCTTCGCGCGGACGATAGTCTAGGAAGCTACCGAGAGAATATTTGGTTAATAGATTAGTGAGATATCCAAGCATTGATGAGTCTTGTTGGTTCGCTGTAGCTGAAACTAAGGCTAGGCATTTTGACTTATTATTATTATTATTACCACCCGGGCCAGAAAATGCTGTTCATGGTTAATCAAAGGGTTTTAACTCTTGACAACAATAATTTAGTATTTGGCTAGTTCCTCCATGGCCCGATATATAAATAGCAAACAGCTGTATATCGTATGTTGTTTGAGCAGCGCCAGCAGCAAAATATTGTTAGAATGAAGCTATAAAAGCATGCAGTTAGTTTTGTTTTTAATGATGAAACATCAAATTGTAGTTGATTTAAACCGAGCGTGCATGCACAATCTAACTAATGTGAAAGTTTCATTACTATCATTAGTGCGATATTAATCACTACTATAAATTCATATTACCAATTCAATTCATAAATATATATATATATATATATGTATATATATATATATAATATATATATGTATATATATATATATATATATATATATATTATTGCATTTTTAGTCGCTCCATAATTACTTGATATTTATTTTACTGTTATTTCTTATTTTCTCGCTCGCCTTATTATTATTATAATTGCCTCGCTTGGTTTCCGATTAATCGTTTCAAACAGCTGAGGGAAATTTGCGATTATGTGCATTTACTACAATCGTTGGATGCTCTTGCAATGTATCCATCTATCTATCTACCTACCTACCTACCGACCGGTCGGTTGACTTGCTGCTGGGACTCTCTCGCAGAGTTGTGCCCATGCATAGCCAGCTCCTCGCAGTTGTCTCGCTCCATCTGGCCGCTCTTGACACCGCTGGTCGCTTGGTCGTTGTTCGAGGCGGACGGACCCGGTCAGACGGCCCAGGGTTCGACCGCAGTACCTTTACATTGCCCTACCACCGCCACCGTTGCCATAAGCTGCCTTTTAGTGATTTTATTATTATTAGTAGTAGTAGTATATATCTGTACATTCAAATAAAACACCCTTGTAAAATATATATATATATATATATATATATATATGTTATTATTATGACCATCATCAATATTGTTACAGCCACAACTGCCGCTACATTTCATACTGCTACTGCTATTACTACTACGACTACTACTACAGACGAATCTACAGATGCCAGACAGCGGACCGGCCGTATCAATTGGTTCTATATAATAGGAAAGAACAGGTACTGTTGGCTCGGACACTCTCACTTCTTCGTCTGTCGGCGCTTCGTTGGTCGGCCGACGACGACCGAAGAAAAAACGAAGAAATCGAACAACGAGCGGAAAGAGACGCGACGAAGACGCGGAGGCAAAGGGCCAGACGGCGACGAGGCAAAGCTGCGCGATGCGCCTGTTTCCGCCTTGGATACAGTGTGTGACTTGAAAAACATATCCACTCGCATATATATGTACATGCATACATACGTGCATAGTCGCACAAGCTACGCACACACGCTGGACACACGTGAAGAAAAACCAAAACGACGGCTTTCTACTTATACTTGTAGTGCTTCTGACGAGAGTGAAAGCTGCTATCGTTTTTTTTTTTTGCTTTTTAAATAAAGGTATTTGGTAAAAGGCGTTATGCACACCGGGCGTCGTTGTTAAAGCCATGGTGGTGGGGGACTCGCAAACACACTCAACTCCAGTCGTTGTCTTTGTCGCTTGTTATCGGGGGGGGGGGGGGGGGGGGGGGCGCATTACTGTCATCTCGAGATTACTTTACCTGGCCACTCTTCTTACCACTTGTTTATAACGAATTATCTACCGACTAGCAATCTACTACTGGATGACAGCATGGTAGTCTTCCACCGGATAGCGGCTAGGCTATAATATACACATATACTATTAGAATGTGATAATAATAATAATAATAATAATAATAATAATAATAATAATAATAATAATGGCGCGGGAGGCAAGGCATACGATATCGGTTGGGTGTCAACGAATTTATATTGTCACCCTGTCGTGGCCCATTCGAGGGCTGTTAAGGCTATTTCGTAAATACGGGGAAAGTGTTCTGCGCACGGTTCCCGGGCTACACGGTTAATGCCCCGGGCTTTAGCAACCTGGGAGTACCGTGTGGGACGCCTGCTGCCTTGGCTTAATAGGCACAAAGAAAGCGAGACCACCACATGAATGCAGAACGCCGGTCGGGAGGACCTTTTGGCTCCTCAGCTTAAGCAGTGGGGCCCCCCTGCCCTGGAGTGGACGTAAGTGCTCCTTATGGAGTGCGAAGAATATTCTTCGCACTAATAAATATTATTATATTTTAATAATATTAAAATAATAATAATAATAATAATAATAATAATAATAATAATAATAATAATAATAATAATAATAATAATAATAATAATAATAATAATAATAATAATAATAATAATAATAATAAAATAATTGGACACGACGATCACTTGATATGGACGACCGTTATTCGCATCGTATTATACTTATTCGTAATGCCCCATAGTCCACAACATTATAATTGAGAATATCATCATCGTCACCATCTTTATTTATTTCACTTGATTGCGTATAGACAAATGTCATGCCAATACTGTGCGCTATTATTATGGCGCACATTTTTGGACCAAATATTCATAGACATACCAGTGTCTACGCATCTACGTTACGATACGCTGAACAACTGGCGCATGGCACCCTTGGGTTGCATCATCATGGAACTCCCTCCATCGCGCTTTCAATTTCACTTTAGGTGAGCTGAAAACGGTGGAGAGTTACTGCAGTCTGCAACACATGCCCACGTGGCGTAGGCTAAGTGTTATGCATGTATCTAAAAAACGGATCGTACGTCCCTCAATCTCAGCTAGACAAACAAATGACAAACTGAGATAAACCAATAAAAATGTATAGAGAGAGAGAGAGAGAGAACGAGCGCATCTATCACTGGCACTTCGTATCACTGGCAACGATCAATTAGATATTATCTGATAAGTATGACGTGTATCGGTGTAATGATGTCAGAAATCTGTGACGTGTGTTTTTTTGCGCTGTTTAACGTGATACGTCTTCTGCATCGACTGCTTTGTATTATACTGCTCTACGTGTTTCGGTCCTGTTTAATGTATAACCACGTTACGCGGTTGCACCCTTATAATGTATATATATATACAGGATGTTCCTATTTGTGTGTCCAAAACGCTAGAATATGGTCAAACTCGGTGAGAAAATCATTTTTGCCAATGGGTGGAAGCCGGGAAAACGTTTTGTTTAGGAGTGAGGATGAAATTTATAAAAGCAGTTATTCTGTCTTTTTTCTCCTACATATTTGTGCAAAATCTACGTTTGCGGGAGAACCAGTCAACGCACAAGGGAACTGATCATACCGGCGTGTTTGGCGGAATTCTGCACAATAAAGTATACATTACTAGCTTGCGTAGCAAAAAGCGAATAGCCAGATTAAGGAAAATCATAAAAAGTCAAAATGTTACGTTAACGCTTTTTTGTGCAACATCGTAATTTTTTCCATTACGACTAAAAATGTACGTTCAAAAGACTACTCTCAGGCAATAGCAAATTTAATGCCCACTTCATTCTTACCAAAGTGATGGTGCTGCGTTACGTAGTTGCCAAGTAACTAAGCTTTTTCGACAGTCATATCGAAAGCGAAGGCATGCATACTCGCATAGGGTGTATGAGAAAGTTAGGTACGTATTTTGAGGTTTGGTAGAACTCAGCAAGAGAATAATTTTTTCTAATGGAAAGAGGGGGCGGAAACGTCTTGGCAAAATGCTACGGTTCTGAACGTGAAAACTTCAACGTGAAACATAACAACTATGACTGTCGAAAAAGCTTAGTCACTTGGCAAATACGTAACGCAGCACCATCACTTTGGTATGAATGTAGTGGACATTAAATCTGCTATTGCCTGAGAGTGGTCTTTTGGACGTGCATTTTTGGTCGTAATGGAAAAAATTACGATGTTGCACAAAAAAGCGTTAATGTAACATTTTGACTTTTTATGACTTTCCTTAATCTGGCTATTCGCTTTTTGCTACGCAAGCTAGTAATGTATACTTTATTGTGCAGAATTTTACCGCCAATCATGCCGGTATGATCGGTTCCTTTGTGCGCTGACTGGTTCTCCCGCAAACGTAGATTTTGCAAACAACTATGTAGGAGAAAAAAGACAGAATAACTGCTTTTATAAATTTCATCCTCACTCCTAAACAAAACGTTTCCCGGCTTCCACCCTTTGCAAAATGATTTTCTCACCGAGTTTGACCATACCCTAGCGTTTTGGACACACAAATAGGAACACCCTGTATATGTATATAGGGGGTGCAACTGTGTGTTGCGCCCCCGGGCGAGGGGGTGAGCAACACCTTTTTCTTCTTAGTGATGGCAGATGAAAGCCATCATCGAACGAGTTAAGACCCTATTTGAATTGGGACTGGACCAGGTCGGACCGCAGTCTGCGCTCCGAATCAGTGAGCCGAGGCGAGAAGGGCGCTGTGAACGGCCACCGGCGGCCACTGGAATTTCTCCACTTAGGGCGGCATTGTGCAGTATGAGCTCACGCCGACGCTACTTAGTTCCAGCTTCGCGTCTGTTTAGCCTGTCGAACGAACGAGACAAACAAAGGGTCTATATAGGCGGACAGATTGGCAGACAAACCTGAAAAAAATATAGTTAGTTGCACGCGTATGCATCTATAGGCAAACAGCGGCGGATGGTCGCTCTGTATCAACAAGAGGTAGCATGAGTCCTGATTGATGAGCCTGAGTCAACAGTTGAGATTGAGTTTGACCCCTACCTGACCACGTGTTGCCGCCGGTAGGATAGGGGTGTTCGCTCAACTTAATGCGGCTTAACTCAGCTAAAAATACTCGTTTTGTTTCGCGTCGCGTTCTATTCGGTGCTGTTTGAGGTAGTGCTAGCTGTGATCTCTGATAGACGTGTGCTAATGTGGCCACGAATATTGATATTGTTTATAGCTAATAGTTATACTTGAGTTAAAATCTTTGTTGTTGTCGTTGTTGTTGTTGTTGTTGTTGTTGTTGTTGCTGCTGCTAGTGCGGCCGTTTTTGTTGTTTTTCGTGTTGTTGTATTGGAATATTTTGCTGTTGTTAGTTTTCTTCCAAGTTCTGTTTTATATGTTTATTTATTTGATGTTTGACGTTATTTATATCTTCTAAAACCCATGTTTTTCATTTTTAATAAAGCTAACATTGCATTGACACCGGAACATCATCGTCGTAAGGTGTTCCCACATTACATGAAGGCAAAGCAAATTGTGGGAGTCATCACACGTTTTTTTTCCCCAGGTATGTGACTTATGGTTATAGTGCGGGTGTCGTCAAACCACCGCAGGATATACTCTTAAAAGATAAACATAAAGTATCTTGCTTAGCTTTTATGTTGTTTCGTACTTAACTTACCGAATGGCGAGGTGCAGATGCAATCTGTTGGCACATGTTATTATTATTATTATTATTATTATTACTATCACTACTATTATAACTATTATTTTATTATTGTTTATTGCTAATCATACAATTGTGAGGTATGATCATGTATTAATATATAATTAAATATCTCGGTAGCAGTCTCTTCCTCTCAAAACATTGACCCGATTATACAGGCAGCGAGAGCATGCGGCCAGCGAGAGCAACTGCCGCAGGAACTCGCTCCCTCGTCGGTCGCCTGTATTCTCCTGTATCCGCTTGCCAAGCTCTTTAATGAATCTTCTTGTGCCTTTATTATTATTATTATTATTATTATTATTATTATTATTATTATTATTATTATTATTATTATTATTATTATTATTATTATCAGCCGTGTGTTGTTAAGATTCGATGTTAGCAGTGGCTGAAATCGTGTCGTCTTTGTAGTTTGTATCGATTTCAAGTCACAGCTACGAGAGCTGCCAGGTTGCAATAACACAAGTGTATATATATATATATAAATATATATAATATTCGCAAAGCTTATGTGCGAGTTTGGCGCTTTTTCTAAGGATCATTGTTCGCATCGCATGGCTAAGAAGATAAAGGATTTTGAGCGAGGTTTTCAAACAACTATTTTTTTTCCCACGTGCGCGTCTACTACGACTACTGTTGCTGGCGTGTGCGCGACGGATGTGCGTTTGTTCCTACCCCCCCCCCCCTCCCCATCACCCCACAGCTGCCACGGCATTCTTCTCCTTCATCTTTGTCGTCGTCATCATTCCGAAGCATCAGCTATTTTGCTCGCAGTAGCGCGGTGGGTTGCTGGCAGGGCAAGCATTGTGTGGGGTTCGCTGCCTGCATCATCATCACTCGTGCACTCTTTGCTATCTTTGTTGTTTTCGTTCTTTTCATGTGGAAAAGCTAGAGAGAGAGAGGGGTGAGAGAAGGGAAAAGAGATGGCTGAGGAGGGGAAGAGAGGGAGTGATATGGATAGAGATATATAGAAAGAGCGGCATAGAGAGAGAGAAGATAGTTGTTGCTGTTGTTATTGTTGTTGTTGCCAGCTAGCTTTCTAATAATGGTAATGGCCCGATGATGCTCTTGTAGCCGGGCTATAGCAGAGACAGCAGCATCAGCCGCAGCAGCGGCGGTGGCGGCGGCGGCTTTCAGCAGCAATGGCTGCTCCATCTGCTGGTTGGTATTAGCTGGTGGCTTACGGGGCTGAAGGGGTTCGCACGAGAGCGGCTCGCGTGTGATATGTCTGGATGGCGGCGGCGATGCGATTGTCTACCAGTCTACCTACCTGTTTGTCTGTCGTCTGTCTGTCAGTCAGTCAGTCTGTCTGTCTATGTCTGTGGGTTGGTTTGGGTCAGTCCGCCCTTCCTTCCGCCTGCGGTCGGCGTTGCACAGCAGCAACAGCATTGCCGACAGCAGCAACCAACGAGCAATGGCGACAGCGGCGGAGCACAATACAAAGGCGTCTATATCTCTGAGGCCACCAAAGGATAGCAGATGATCCGGTGGCGAACACCGCAGGACAGGCAGGACAACATGCCAAGCCCTGGCGTGCGTACGCTGAGTACGTCCTACTAAGTCCCCTAATGCAGCTGGCAAAATATCGGAGTACTAGCAGTACTACAGTCGAGCTCGGTGGCGTGGTGGCATGCGTCTGCGCCTTGTGACCGGAGGAAACACATCAGAGGTGCGCGGGTTCGAGCCCCACCGTTGCCCCACATTTGTATTTATGGGGGTAGTCCGTCTATGAAGCAATGTGAGAAATAGTTCCGTGGACGCTGTTAAATCTTGGCTGAGGGTCAGCCCAAAAACTTTACTAGCAAGTGGTAGTAGTAATCGTACTAGTAGACGGCACGTCGAGTCGAGCCCGGTGGCGTAGAGGGGTGCATTCGCCTGCGCCTCGCGACCGGAGGAGACGCATAGGTGCGCGGGTTCGAACCCCACCGTTGCTCCACATTTGTATTTGTGGGGGTCTGTCTATGAAGCCATGCGAAAAGCAGTTTCGTGGACGTTAAGTCTTGGCTGAGGGTCAGCCCTACATTGATTAACACTGACTCTAACGACGTATTGACACCCTGGGCTGAAGCTTCTCAGTGTCTGTGACATTTGTAGACAACCGTGCGAGAAATATCATGCCAGTAACTGTTCGAGGGTATTCTCACTAGCCCATGCGCAGCTTGAATTACTGAATATAAATGATATTTTGATTTTATTTATGACCTATGTGTACCTATCAAAGGTGTATAATACAACAAAAAAAATATATATATAAATATAAATATATATAGTGCGCAAGTCACGGTTGTCATCCACCGGTGTGTTGCAAGTTCGACTCCTGTTTTTGATCGAATTTCTTTTGAGCGAGGCTCATTGAGAATAGATAAACTCTGGGCGCCTTTGACAGAAAAGAATATATTTAAGCATGCATATCAGGCGATTAATATATATATATATATATATATATATATATACATTGTGCCTTGAAGATTTCTTAATAGTGGAATGCAACGAGCGTGATGAAAGAACGCCAGTTTTTAGTAGCTAGTGGAAGAAGAGCAATCACAGATGACTACCCCCGTTTTGCCAGTACAAAATAGTTTTACTCGTTTACCTTTTTGTTTCTCGCTTTTTACTTATTTTTCTCATTTTTTTTCTAGCATTGCTGTCCAATACTACGCCGTGTGGACACGCATATGCCTTCACCAACGTCTTGTTCTGTACATACTTATTTACATAAGATTTTGCCTTTATCATGTCTATACGTTTGAGATTGGCCTTAGAGGACCGATGTTTTTTCTATGAGTAAGACCCTGTTGAATTAACATGTTTCACTTTAAGCCATCCTGGCTTTTACGTTAAGTTGGCCCACTTCGCCTTCGACAAAGTCGGGGCAACCATACTAATGCCGTGAACAACAGACTATACAGGCAATGTGTAAATTAGGAACAACATCATATATGCTTTAAAAAGGAGGCAGTATTATATATATATATATATATATATATATATATATATATATATATATATATATATACACGTACGCATCATGCTAATATGTATCTTTTTGTGGCTTCTGTGTTACTGCGTATCGTATTCCTATGTACGCTTGTTTTGCATTTCAGCATTTCCTCAAAAGTGTTTCTTTCGCGGCAACTCGTACGGTTGCGGTTTTGGCGTATCCTGCTGGATGCAGGGTAAGCGTCCCGTCGATCTCTGCAACGGAGGAGTTGTGTGGTCCTGCTGTGTCCCGCGTAACGCCGAACCTTCCAAGCAAGCTATGGTCAAGGAAGCGCGTAAGTTGAGCCATGACAACACAGTAGTAACCATTTTTATCAGCAAATGTATGTGTGTAAACAAGTACTTAATAATATTACTAGTTTTGTATAGTTTTGAATCACCTCTTCGTTGAGACATATGTGTTTTTGTATTTTTGGTCATGGTTAATTGTCATTCACTTTACGCAATGGCTTTGCTTAAATTGAAAGTATTAAGAATCAATCTAAGAGTAGCCGGTCATTGAAAGCCACAACCTCCTGAATGCAACCCATCTTGCTCAGTATATATATATATATATATATATATATACATATGCAATTTTTTACTAGTTCTAGATCTAGTTTATATTGAAGTCAAGGAAGAGGTTTTTCAAAGAACATATATATATATATATATATATATATATATCACTTCGTGCTCTTTTTTCCCATAGAAGAGCTGCAGTCGGTGCTCGATGTTTCATCGGGCGTTTGTTCTCGATGTTCATGCTTTGGTACAGTATCATTGTTTTGCATTGAAATGTTGTTAGTTTCGTGCCGTTTTATATTCGGGCAGGCGAGGCTTCCGTATGCGACTTGAATTAAGCGCCACCTCAAAAAGGGGGCGGTAGGAAACAAGGGGCTGACCCCACATATTGCATATTAACCTCCCACAAAGAACCACCATCCATTTCTGTTATTTGTAGTCTGGTGGTTTGTGGCTGAGGTTCTTTGACTAGCACCCTGCGCCGCTACCACTGGCAACTTTTTGTACCCCGCAGACATTTGTACTGCTACGTTATTTTTCCTATATATATATATAATCAAACCTTGCACATTTGAAATGAGTTGCTTTGCTTATCTGTGTGTTGCGCTTGCAACGCGTCAACATTTGCTGTCAGAGTCTCATGCAATATGTGTAAACCACTAGTATAGGTTTTAGTCTTTATGATGCACATCGTATAGAAAAGAGTCGTTTCGTTCTCTCCGATCCCTGTTAAATGTGTAGCAATTTCAAAATGATCACTAGTCAGAGGTGCCACTTGTATAGTGTGATTATGATTAGTTTGATTATGATTATCGGTGTTAGTTATTGGTTCGAAGCAAGTTTGACCCACCAAGGACCCACGAGCGGGTGGAGCACGTCCGGGGTCACACATGAGAGCCACATTTGGGACTCGCCTGCGGGAAAGAAGATTCGCAACGACAATAGCTCTGACACCGACCTTTTGCCCCATATCAGGCCGTTAAGGAGGAGGTGGCCGTCGTCGTTGTCGTCGCCGCTGGTGACGATGTTAAGCTGTATCTGTCCAGCAAGCCTTGGTTGTGCGCGATGCACCGCCAGCGTCCACTTCAAGCGCTTCGTTCGAAATTCATTGCTGACTTGTTCATTTCGCTCGCGCACATTTGCTGCAGATCATTCCCATCAACATCACAATCATCATCGCCATCAGTCGGCCCAGATTCACAGCATTGAGCTGTGCTGCTCTGTTGTACATCGCCACGATGAAACAAACTGGGAAATCGCGAGCCGCGTATCGAACCGCCGCCGCAGCCACAGGGGTAACGAAGTAATAAACAGGCAAAATGAGAGGGGGGGACGTGTTCCATACACACACACACGTGTTCACATATACACACGAGGATATATATATATATGTATATATATATATATATATATATATATATATATATAATATATATATATATATATATATATATATATATATATATATATAATATATATATATATATATATATATATATATATATATAAAGCATAAGAGGTGGAGAAATAAAAAGAAAAGGCCCGTACAAGGGTAAACTGCTTTTGAACAACGGGGACACCGATAAAAACGCCGCCGTGATGGTCGGAGCGCTGCTCTTGATGATGTTCTGTCTGGATCGCCCAGAAAAGGGCTGCTACGATTGGCAAATCTACTTATCTGTGTATCTATGTTTATATATATATATATATATATATATATATATATATATTAATTCCTTTGAGATATATATATATATATATATATATAGAGAGAGAGAGAGAGAGAGAATTAACCATAACTAACGTATTTGATAGGGCATTTTCATTTACATAGGTAACTTGCACATAGATGCTTGTATTTACGTACACGTAGTCGACCACTGTTCTACGATACTGGTTATACTCCATGGTATCGTTTGTTAAATGCTTAAGGGCCCAGTAATTCGCTTTGTTTGCTCTGCTTTGCATTTATTTCTGTACCAAGAAAACGTCTTTAAGTTGCGAGTTTTTAAGCTTTCCCAAGACAATTAAAAAATGTTTGGTATAATACTCCTGCCTAGGGTACCGGTGTCGAGCGGCACATTATACCAAAGTCTTTGAAACGTAAGTGTACGCCGACGCTGGCTGATACGAAAGATTTTAACTTCTCTGGGCTTTATACGCATATGCATATGCGTTACATATATATATATATATATATATATATATATATATATATAATACGGCTGTTTCTGACTTTGGCCATGAGGTCACCGGTTAGAAGTGTCTGCTCTCGTGACACCAAATAATCGTCCGATTCGTAGTGGTAGCGGCGATGCTCATTCGAACTTTCGATTCTTGATATCGATTGGCGATATCAATCCGTTCGACGGCGGTGACACTGATGATTATTGTGCTGACGATGATGGCGACAGTGAAGATTACGATCATGGTAGATCGATCTAGCTACAAAACGGCGTCTGCAAAACACGACGCGACGATCGGCCATGCATACATGGCCCCACCATGACACCGTTCCCCTACGCCTAACACTCCCATAACGGTCTAATTAATTCAATCACTGACTGACTGATTTTGAACTAAGAAATTGTGTGTTTTTTTTCTAACTAACAAATGACAGGCGACATAGCACATACGCGCATGCGTATACTCATTTATAGGTTGTTTGTGCAGAGCGAAGCAGAGAAACGACGTAACCCTTCGAAGCACGATTGCCACTTCCGCGTTGAGCTAGACCTGTTACCCTAAATCCTTGCCATATGTCCTGCCACTGCAAAAAGCCATCGGTAGACAAATATCCTCTTTCTGCCACAGAAACAACTAGAAATATTGTTGTTGTTGTTGATTGATACAGGAACCTAACACACTAGTAATAGTGATGATTCAACACACCGCTGGACGTCCGGCACATCGAAAACAGGATTTCGGTACCATAGTCCGCACGTGCCCTTATATGCTGTTTGTCTGTTTAGAACCGCAGCCGTCATCACCGCCCAATATCATCACCACCATTTCCAACACCAGCACAGCCACAACTATCGTGATGAAAACTTGACTCTTTGTTTGTTCCGAGCTGCAGCAACGCATTTTCGTGAATGATGGCCGTGTATTTTAACATGCTAATCGTTAACAGGATAACGAGCAAAGCTAAAAGGGTTCTGCACGTTTTCACCATCCGTTCAGCGTACGATCCATCATTATGTAGGCATTTCCGAGTACCTTTGGTACGGTGGAGTAGCCATCGCAGCAGTTATTGATGCTTGAAGATTGATGATGAAGTTAGCAGCAGTGCCATTGATTGCCGTTGCGCTAGACCGCCCCCCTACAGTCATGTCCCATGTACCGTTTGTGGAGGGCAAAGACTCCGTAGGCGTTTTTGTGTTGTCGCAGTGTCCCTAGCGATAGTGGACCTTCCTCTTCACAGTGCGGATAATTCGCTGACGATTCTGATCACACGGTCTGCTTGTCCGCGGTCGCGCCATTTGATGACCTTTGTACGACGCTGAATGAGCGTTAAGAGTCGAGCGGTTACACATCAAAGAAACCACTCAGCAGAACTGTAAAATGAGATGAAAAACACCAGCCAATATCTTACTTCGACCAGCATGACATGTTGCAAATTTTGAACTGACGCTGTTCGCTGCATCACAGCGGACTAGCGTAAACTACCTATCTGAGAGCCGAGTCCAATTAGCCACGTGCCAGGCGTGTTGATTCGGACTATTTAATTATCTACAGCATTAGCTTTGCAATATTTAGAAAAAATCGCGTTGCCGACACATACCGTGCCGAGAGTCTTCAAAACAATATGCGCAAAGTAATAGCTTCTTGACAGCTCTGACTATGTCATTCGCTTTTCCGATAACTTTCCAGACAAGGCGTACTCCGATCATGATGGAGGTATGGTAATTCCTTTAGGTCGTTACTCATTAAAATATTTCTTTAATTAATTATAACAATGGCAACTGGCGCCGATGATAGTGATATTTCTTCTTTTTTCGTTAGTATTAGTAGTAGAATCCTATCAAGTGGTCTGGTTGGAAAGATGGCTGCTGCTGCTGCATTTATACATACATGCACCCACATATACCACACACACATACCACATAGATTGTGGTAGTCATACGAGAAGAAGCAGTTAGTGACCATAACATTTGACTATATAGTACAAGCAGTAGTGGTAATGGTGGTTAAGGTCGTTACTGTAATCACTGACGTCCTTACTGCGATTTTTTGTTGTTATGGTTGTTAGTGTTAACCGTTAATTGATTTTCACTACGCTGGGTAATTGATGGGCTGATTTGATTGATCGGTCAATCGATCGATCACTGGTTCTCGCTCGCCGACCCAAAGCGAACTAAAACCGATTTTGCTACCCTGACGACGACAACAAACATACCCTAACCCGACGGATAAAAAGCTAGATATATATATTCAGGAAGGCCATGCCTGAAAAGCGGGGTATTAAAGTCACTCTCTCTCACGTTCTCTCTTTCTTTATATATATATATATATATATATATATCATCTACGTAGGCTACTGAATGATGTCGCCGATCGGGACTCACCGGGTCTCGGGGCCTTTTTCGGGAGGCGGGGGCGGTGGGTCCTGTCCGTAGGCAAGCACGCCTCATTTTCTGAACCTTCGATATTGATATGGACTTAGGTAGAACGACCTGAGGCTCAACCTCCGCTGTTGACAAAATCCCTATGACCACGGAAGCGTAGGTGAGGCCTTGTACCTCGGACGCCGACATACAACGCAAGCTTCATTGCTTCGGGGTACTATTTTCTAACCTGCTGGAGCACCCCAGTATAATTCAACTGTGGCTAGCCGTTGGTATAGGGCGGAGCCCGCCCGTTGAGACTCCCGGCAGTTTACACACCTTGGGAAGTCACGACAAGAATTAGCGGTATGATCAGCGGGCCTCCGTAATTCCTGCAGAGCGTTTTTCTCAGACATTTGTCAGCCATGCGGGCCGGTTTCTAGCTCGGACTTAAAGCAAATCCTCGCTTGGTCCGGCTCGAGGAGGCTAATCCCCTCAATTCTAGCGGAAAACAAAATGACCGCCGAACAGGTAGCACGTAGCGATACGAGCACTCGCCTGGAGAGTCAAAGAGAACTCGAAGCAGCGTATTTACATCCTGTATGGTCTTTACCGAGACCGCAATGGACAAGCCCGCGAGGTACGGTGGTCATTTCTTCTACACCAAGCTTGCCTGCGCCGCTTGCAGCCAACGATCACGAGCAATAGCGTCACATCAATGCCGTCGCTGTGGCCGGTGGCAGCGCACTCCATTTCACCTTTGGACGTGGGCGAAGCGACGGCCTACGCCTTGGTCCTGTTGTTTTCAACGCAGACGGTGACCGCTCTCGGTCGTGGTATATGTATATGACCAGCAAATCAGATGGCCCATCCTGGCCGGAATGTACCAATCTTGGCATGCCTGTGCCGCGACAAGTGTCGAAACACAAGCCAAACAATTGGTAGTCGAGTGTTTTTACTAATAAATAATCGTTGCTAACACTGCCTGATGGCCCGCGCTAGTCCGTAAGCTACAACGTCTTCCACCGAAATTACGTGTAAGTTTGTGATCTGCGATGACTCTAGCGAATTGAACTCGGTCAGCCGGAGAGCCTAAAAGGTATCTGATACCTTAGATTCGCGACCCAAGTGTCTCCGAGCGTGCACTATCTCTAAATAGAGTACTTATTGAAGTGAAAATGCAATGAAATTAACCACACCGAAAGGTGGCGTAATAGTAGTAAAATTTGAGTACTCACTACGCACACATTCGTCGACACAATTATCACTATAAAAGTTGAAGTCAAACCTCGCATAACAGCTCGAATCGAACGGCCATATAGCCGAGCCGTAGTTGCGATAGACGTGGCTAGTCAACTTCCTGACGACAAGTGGTGCAGTGGCCTGACGCATGCATGTGTTGTATATTTCCTGGGCAACGATGTCGCTATTTTATGTCAACTGCAAACGCCACTGTGGCAACAACAATGACAAAAAGGGCCCGCAAAAACTAAAATGGCCGATTCATCGCTGAAGAAGCGCACCAACCACGCACGAACGCAAATACACACATGCACACGCGCATATATATAAGGAGATGCAGGTGCAGACTATATATGTATATTTATGCCCATTATATATATATATATATATATATATATATATATATATAGACGACACAACGGCAACAAACTGGCGGTTAGATGAAGCAGTACCATCAACATCAGGATCAGGAAGGATGGTGGACTTTGTGGGTCCACCGCCCATCGGCTCATTTACTGACTCAGCCAATCGCTACCGTACACCGACTCAGTGGCTTTCGTCGTGAAGTCAGCCGTTGTCAGTTGTCGAAGTTCGTCGACAGAGCCACAGCTGAAGAACCGGAGAACCCAAGAAGACCCGGCGGTAGTCACGCAGTATAACAGCGATAATCTACGATATGAAGATTTTGGTGACGATAACATTTAAACAATGATGTCGACGACAACAACAGCAACTTTACCGGCGATCAGCAGCAATATGGGCAGCACCGTTTATTAAAGCCTGGTGGTCGGTCGGTCGGTCGGTCTGTCGGTGGTTACGCACTCACTTGTTACACAGATGGCTCGCGATTCGTCTACGCCGCGTCGATCTACTATCGGTTGTTGTTGTTGTTGCTGTTGTTGTTATAGTTGTTGATGTTGTTGTTATTGTTGTTGTTGTTGTTGTTGTTGTTATTGTTGTTGTTGTTCGGAAGCTAGAAGAAGAACAACTGCTGCGGCTGCTGGTCGAGCTGTTCAAACGAGCTGATCGTTGGGGGTAGCAGGGCGAGTGGGCGAAAGGACATTGTGGGCAGAGGTACATTCTGCAATCAGCGATACTGCTTGAGTGAAGTTATACAACAACAACTACAACCGCAACGATAGTGGGTTGTTGTTATTGTTGTTATTATTGTTGTAGTTGTAGTTGTTGTTGTTGTTGTTGTTGCTGTTGTTGTGGTTTGCGAGGCGTCCCGGCTGTTGAACGTCCGGCTGGGTGGCAGGAAACTACGTGCCATCCGACAACGATGACGCTGTCGCTTTTGATCTTGCGTAACATTCTTGTAGCGAAAAAGGGATAGAACGGGACAGGACAGGCCAGGTCTGTAGATCGATAAACAGGCTGACAGGCTGACAGACAGACGGACAGACAAACGTTCGGATCGGCCGTCTAGTCGGATGTGTTTCGATTGGTTACTATGCAGCGAAATGACACATCCCGAGCGAGTGCCAAACAGTACGACCACACAGCTATCGGCAAGGCGATCGATCGAGCCAGTGAAACAGCTCGAATGAGAATTTGATTAAAAAAATCTATATAAACAGCGACGACAGCAAAACAACAAGAACAACAAAAACAGCAGCAACAACAACAACAACAGGTCTAGATAACAAACACTAGTTGAGCTATTTATTGGCACTGGAATGCAAGAGCTTAGTATAGAATCACTTAAATTCAATGAATTAATAGGGAAAGATGTAGAATTCTTAAATGAGCACACTAGTATTATTATTAACTGTCGCGCTGCTTTTACTGCGCAAGAAATGCCCTTTCTTCAACCCCCCCGGTTACCGTTTGTACTTGAACGTTCACGTTTTCTAACCGCAACACACCAGCAAAATATCGCACTGCTACAGTAATCGCAAAAAGAAGAAGCTGAGCCGCATACATACAAGCCTAATGTAAACCTAATATCTTGCAAAATGTCCTGCTGGGGACATGCATGCACGCAAAGCAGTCGTAGTGAACGTAGAAGTTGTAGTAGTAGTAGTAGTAATAGTAGCGTCAGCCCGACGCTCTCTGCTAAATCAGATTTGTATTGCAATTCTAACCCTGATCAGCAACATGCGTTAGTGCCGACTAGAAGGGATTTTTTTGCCGACTAGAAGGATTTGCGCTGCGCTCTGCTTGGGTGAGTGTATTCGGCGTCGTGTTGTTGTTGTTGTTCTTATTGTTGTTTGCTTCGAAGTCTTTGTGTAGGCTTCGAAGCAACCGTAGACTTTCCCTTCGTTGCATAGTTTCGATTAGCAAGTATGTTTATTTACTCTTGACAGGATCGCTTTATCGATCTAATATATATATATATATATATATATCCCGCCCGTCAATTGGACATTAGCTGTTGCTGTTTTCGAAGGCAGTTTTTGTCTGGCTTGACAAGTAACATTACCTTGCTTCTACTTGAAGTGCTGCTATTCATGCTTCAGTGCTGTTCAGACTTTGTTTTGGGTGCGCCACCACGGCACGGTCTTCATCATCGACATCGTCGTAATACGCGCAACACCTGGCTTGCCCCTTATTCGCAAATATTTGTCGCTTGCGTTATGATAATGTATATATATATATATATATATATATATATATACTAAGTAGATACCTGTCTGCGGATCGATTAGCACGTAATGTATGAAACGTGATTGCCTTTCAAAAGATTATAACCGCCTAATTATTGCTACAGAAATGCAAGTTTGGCGATTTGCAAGTCACGCTTTGGAGCTCAAATCCCTTCTCCGCTGTATATATTATGCGTGGTGTGACAGCATGTAGCAATAGCCTATAATATACATATTTATAAGCCACTTCTGCCTCAACAGCAAAAGAAGTCAAATTAACAAGTTAGCTTGGGCAATGCAACTTATCATAATATTAATAATATGTGACCTAAATTGTGACTCTACCCCCCAATATCATGAAACGTAACAACAGCGCTAGCGTTCAACAATAGATGTGCGGAAAATAGTGCGCACAATGGGACGAAACATTTTAGTAATTTACTCATTGCCGTAGTCTAGATGTACAAATCTTAAGAGAGATCGCTGTGAAAGTATATGCGTCGTCCTGGAATCGAATCCACGACTCCTAGTATCATGAACCATTTGTTCCACTCAGTCCCGTCGACATTACCGGTATATATTGCTGACACAGCATTTATTATCAGATTATATAATGACTGGATAATTTTGTTTACAGACACATACACGAGAGTTTTTGTTCCTGGTTAACGAGAATACGACCGCATTGGCTACAACTATTTGAACAAAATCATTTACCTGCGAACATAAATAATGTTTTCTCATCCTTTAGTTGTCCATGCTTAAATGTCTAATACTGGCAAGGAGTAAGCAAGTCATTCACACTGAATCTAGGGAGGGCTATGACAGTGACAAGTGTCTCATGTGGTATCGACAAATAATGTCGTAATGAACAACTACTGTATGTTGGGCCACTGAATGGCAAGTTTAACTTTTGGATGGATACGATTTGCAATTAGTTCTTGAAATAATCATCACTTTACTGAGTCTTATATGTGTCGTGTCTTGGTTTCCACGGCAATCTTCATCTGTCGTCGGCCTTGACGGCCACCTCGCCAGCCCAATCGATAACGGGGTCGGTGGCCAGTACGCGATGTCGAGGCATTAGTAGCAATTGCTGTAGTAGTCGTAGTAATTCAAGTATCAGTTGTAGAAAGGGAAGGGTATTGATCCATTGGCTTCGATCATATCGGGGGAATCGATCATCAGACGATGGACCGGCGGGCGAAGTGATGCCCGTCATATGGCTATGACAGAGAGAGAGAGAAATAAAGAAACAAATCAAGTGAAGGAATATGACCTTATTGCATAATACGATGACGATAGTCTACTCGCCACTCGGTGTGTCTGAAAGCTGTCAAAGTTCAATGGGAAGCCATCAGATGCTGATCTCCCTGTCGTCGTCGTCTGCGGCGGTGGCGTGATAGATCAAGGACTTATCTCAGATATCAAGGACTTTCCCGTGGTGGGAAACGGCGCAGAGTCTCAGTAGCCACAGAGAGATGATAAGACGCGGTCAGGACCGTTGAAGGGCTGCTGCCGACAGCGGTGATATTGGTCAGGACAACGGGGGGGATGATGATGATGATGATGACGACGATAAAGTCGCCGCAGGGTTGACGGCGAGGAGGCAGGGATGATGGTTAAAACTCGTGGAGGATGTTGTCGACGACGACAATTATGGTCATATTGGAGAGGACATGGGGATGATGGTGAAGTCAGGAGAATGACGATGAAGATACGGGACCGATGGTGAGGTCACGGAGGAGGAGAATGATGATGCGATGAAGCCGAAGACGTACGTCATCGCGCTGCCACCCGGGCGGCCACCGGAACAGTCGGCCGGGGTGTCATTATTATTATTATTATCGCGAACCGCATTTCCTCGTTGGTCTCCTAACAAAAAACATGATGCCCACGGCCGTTATTTTGTATTATTAAATTATTATTATTATTATTATTATTATTATTATTATTATTATTATTATTATTATTATTATCGAAAAGGGGAGAGGGAGCACTAACTTGTGCACCTATTTTGATGTTCATATGATCATGACCACTCAGATGAGATCTCCCGACCCAATCCTAGTTGTGTTTCCCGATAATCGTATGCTTGTAAATCACCAGCCAACAGCAATAGCTGCATAAGAGCTATGATAGATTTTCAAGATGATAGATTACATACAGCGACGAGTCTAACCCAGGACGCGGCATCGTGATACTATCGCGGTACGCTGCTGCTGCTGATGATGATGATGATTGTACATTGCTGTTGCGATGGAGAAGACTTTTGCGTGACTTCGGCAAATAGAGACGCTCGCAAATAGAGACATATGTATTTAATGATACATACACGACTGCCAGTGTTGTGTCATTGTGTCATTCACACAGGCTCGGCGTGTCCATTGTCAAGGAGAAGTGATCTATATGGCGACTGTATGCGCGACCTTATGAATGAATGACACGACACTTCATTCATATAAATGTATCTGCGGTTGCCTGATCAATGAGTGCCCTGTTTGTGGTGTGTGTGTGTGTTCGCTGTCGGAGTAAAGAGTTGATGGTGACAGTCAGATTAGACTTGCCATGACGGCGAAGTCATTCTCGCTCGCAGCAGCGGCGGTGGTGCTGTCATTGCTGTTGCTGCTGCTGCTGCTACTGTAGTCGCGGCTGGAAATGAACTGACTAACTGCATCATGACGATGCCTTCATTCGGTCTCGTCTACGAGACGAACTTCATTCACTATTGCATCATCACGAAGTCTCACGAAGTGAAGTCAGTGAAGAAGACAGCACACACGCCGATGACAAGAGCGCGAAAGCGCGACCCCTAATGATGGTCAATCCCAGTCTCAAGCTGCTGCTACTGCTGCTGTTGTCAATGTACCAAGACAATCCACGTGACGGTGACGGAAGAGTTGTTGAGAGCGAATATACGAAGCTTATAGATTGGTACTGATATATATATATATATATATATATATATGTATATATATATATATATATATGTATATATATATATATATATATATATATATATATGTATATATATATATATATATATATATATATATATGTATATATATATATATATATATATATAATGTGCATGCATATATATATATATATATATATATATATATATATATAATGTGCATGCATATATACTCTATGTTACATAGGATATATACTCTATGTTACATAGGATATATACTCTATATTACATACGGATATAAACATAGAGTACATATGCATACACGTATTATATATGATCGCATTTAACCCAAATGTCAAATTTCAACAACACATAAAAATTAGCACGACGGGCATTTGCCTTTGCATTGCTGTCTGGATATGATTGAAATGGCAAATACTAGAAGCGGAATAATTGCGAGCCTAACTTGAGCTAGCCAAAATCTAACGTATTCTATTCACTTTGTGTGCGGTTACAGTGTGTGGGCGAACGTACATGCGAGACGCAAAGGTCGTTGGTGGGACGTCAGCGAAATTTGGTCATCAGCCTTGGCAGGTGGGTGACCTAGAGTGAACTGGTAGCGACGGATTGAGTCCCTTAATGCCAACGCAAAAATATAGCGGCAAAACTCCTCCTTCCTAACTATCGGGGACTGCGCTGGCTATAATGAGTTCACCCGTTTGTCTATGTTCGTCGACCACGTTAAGCCACGCATCGAAATGGTGCTGCTTTAGCTAACCTGTGTTACCTCCAGTGTGTTTGCAGGCGAGGGGATGGATTTTGGCCAAGTACCGTAGCGTTTATTTTGTTGTTGGTAAATTATTGCTAGTTTCTAGGTGTGTAGAATATCTACTGAGCTCGTCACCCACCCAGCCAGAGTTTTAGGTATACCCGGGTAATAATAATAATAATAGTAATAATAATAATAATAATAATAATAATAATAATAATAATAATAATAATAATAATAATAGTAATAATAATAATAATAATAATAATAATAATAATAATAATAATAATAATAATAATAATAATAATAATAATAATAATAATAATAATAATAATAATAATAATAATAAGGGAAGGACAAAAGCGAGAACGAGCACAATTTGCAGATATGGGTAAGAAATACGGCAGCGACTGCCATTAGCGCTAGCATGCTACACACATATATATATAAATAAATATACCTGTTAACATTAGGACGTATCCTCTCTGTCCCAATCCTGGCCGTTTGCTTGTAGGCGGCGATCGTCAAGCGGAGTTTTCTCTCGCAGAAGATTTCGTGCGGAGGAGCTCTGATCAACGACAAATGGGTGCTGACAGCTGCGCACTGTGTCGATAGGTTAGTGAGCATAACAAGCGACCCTAACGGGTAGAAACAAAGTCGCCCCATCACTTGTTGCTGTATATAAAACCACCGTCTAGTTTCAGATAAAAACGAGAAAATAGAAATCAGTAGGACCACCCTGATGAAATTTTTTTTTTCACTGTAGCTAATTGCCCGGCCACCAAGACGACGCACAGATACCGGGGCGGCTTTTCTGATTAGCGTACATTTTACAACAATCTACTTAAACTTAGACACACAAAGTAAGCTATACGAGCGCAATGAAATCTGATTGTTGCTAGCAAATACAAGCGTTAGTTGTTTCTATAATGAGTGGTATAGGAAAATATCAAAGTTGCGCGTTGGGAATAGTTTTTTGCTTCAGCATGTGCCATCGCCTATCTCATCCGCACATTGTGAACTTAAATAACGTTAAAAAAAGAATATATATATATATATATATATATATGTTTTTCGTACTAACATTTGCCCGATGTGGTGCATTTGTGGCATTATGGGGTGCAACAGGTATGCATACACAATTACGCACTAGTTAGGTTGATTGCTAATCGACAGAGATTAGTTGCATAGCTGCCTAGGTCGACAGTACCGGCTTGTCCAGAATCATCCGCTTAACGTAGGTTCGGGGCGGTAAGGAGGCGTGCAGTGAGAGACGAAGCTGTGACATCTTTCGTTTCGTGTGACGAGCCACTGCTGAGCCTAAACCGGCCTATATCGTCGTTTTGCCGCACGGACTGTACGCACCTCCGCATGGAGGGGTGGAAAACGCCCCCGGGCTGTTGCTCCGTGATCATCATGGTCATCAGCAGCCTGGCTGTGGTCATCTGCACACTTTGCACAAGTTACCCCCTCCTGCCTTCATTACGAGCCTTCGACTTCGACACACGCTTCGAAACGCCAATGACCGTTAGCGGCTGAGGGGAAAATCTGCGCCAGTCTTGCCTTTTCGGTGTCTCGTCTGACTCTGTAATTTAACTGCTATTTGGCGCATTCAAGCGTTTGCGGAAGGGCAGACAAGGGCACACGGACAGTAACTATAGTTGTAGCTAGCTGAGAGGTTTGCGGTCGATTCTTCGGTTGTAGCCTGGTGCCTATTGACTTTCTCGCCTTTCTGTGCGCTTTACCGTTCGTTCGGCTTTTCCCTCACGCAGCGACGAATTTCGGCTAACAGCCATTTATTTATTATGGCTGTGCTAGTGTTGTAGTCAGTCTCATTGTTGTTGTTGTTGTTGTTGTTGCTGTGGTTGTTGTTCTTTTTGTTATTATTGTTGTTCTTGTTGCTGTTATTGTTCTTGTTGTTGTTGAGCTGCGGGTTCGCAGTCTACACGACATATCGTAGGTAGGTCGAGCATCTGCTTTTCGTGTAACACAGGAATTCCTAAATCAAGCACAGTATTGTTTTTTTCATAGTATTGTAGTTACTCTTGTTATGGCTGTTGTTGTTGTTGCTGTTGTGTTATCAAAAATGTTATTGTTGTGGTTGTTGTTATTGTTATAATATTTGGAACAATTGTAACTGTGGACACTGCGACTGCCACTGTTGTTCGACATGGTGCTGGGTGAGCCCTGCAGCCAGCAGGAAACCTGCGTTGGCGATATTTGCTCGAGAACGTCGGCCAACGTTGCTTCTTCGTCTTCTAGCTGAACGGGACGAACGCGCTGTTTATGTTGCTGCATTTCAAACCATGTTTGGCAAGATAAAAATGTATCGGTCACGTCAGGAACAAGAACATAGCTGTAGCATCAGTAGCGGCAGTCAACAATAGCAAAAAATAAAACACAAAACGGGAAAGAAACCTGTAATGACAGCAAAGTAGTAGCATAACGATAGCAACAATGAGCGCAACAATACCAGCCCCAACAACAATGTAACATTAAGTTCACGAACAGCAGAGTAGCAGTAATAATACTAGTAGTAAAAATATCCAACAACAACAACAATAGCGGCACTAACGGCAAATGCAGAATGATGAGTTCATAATTTTAGCACGGCTTGTTTACAAAAAAAAATGCCATAGAGGAAGAGGTGATAACAGCTGTAACGATAACGGGTTGACCTTTTCAACTGCGGCGACAACGGTACTCTTAAACAGAGCTTATTTAATAATAGCTACAACAACAACGACAACAGCAGCAACAACAACAACAACAACAACAACAACAACAACAACAATATACATAGCAAATAAAATAGAACCATATCGTAACTTGGCTATAGAAGCAAATCTACAGCGGGCTTGCTATATGAGCAACGTTCGAATGCTGAGCAAAAGTCGTGGCGGCACGTTGTATGATAGTATTATTATTATTAATACTTCAACGTGACATTTCCCAGTATTTTTCGACGACTGTACCTGGGACTATTACTATTAACGTGGCCTTGCAGCAATCGTGGTGTGGAGAGAACAATCCACACCACGACGGCAAAATCGGCGCAGCGTGGACAACATCCATAGCTAATAATTAGTCATTATAATCTCGCCGGTCAGCGCGATTATAATAATTAATTATAACAGAGGGTAAGTCTGTAGGGAAAACACTGCATCCCTAGTAGGCGGCATAGGGTTAGAACGCGAACAAGGTCTAAAATAATCTCGTGTTCGCATTTTCATGTAACACAACTGTTACGGAGCGAACTTAATATTATAGTAGCAATAGTATATGCTTGTTGAGGATTGTTGAAGTGGTTGATCACCGTTTCCGAAAGTAAGCAGTCAAGCGTTCATTAAGATTGGCAGAAATCAGCGACCCGGCTTCTTGTCCTTTTTAGTACCGTGCACTTCACATACACACATTATATATATATATATATATATATATATATATATAGAGTGAGAGAGAGAGAGACAGAGAAAACAATGCACCAAGCAATGAAACAGGGAGGTAGAGTTTTTAGTGGCAAAAAATACCTGAATACAACTCCTTTTCGTTATCAGAACTTAAACAGATATATATATATATATATATATATATATATATATTCTCTGGTTAAGCGATAAAGAGATGAAATTGTATTCACGCTTCTTTAGACACTAAAAACTCAACCTCTTTATTTTATCCTGGGATGCATTGTTTTCTTTCTTTTAAATAAAACGCTTTTATGCTCTATATTTAGTGAAAAGTACTCTGTGGCTCGCTCGCTATCGAAAAACACGCGCGTGTGCTTTGCATCATATTGTTAACAAAAAATCCCATATAAGTATATATATATATATATACATATACACGTATATGATGTTAGTGTAACGACAGCTATGTTATCCGTTACATCTACGCACACACTGAATGATATCCTTAACCTACTATCCTAAAGCATGTACCGTCCGGCATCAACAAGCGAGTTCATATTTTTCTTTTCGTTTAAATGGGCTCTGAGTGCGGAATCGTCCAGTCGGAGAAGAGAATCGCTAGTGGCGGAGCTTGACGAAAGTTTTTAAAGAAACTTTTTTTATTTAGAACCATAAGCCCAAACCATTCCACTGCCAGCGTTTTGTTTTTCACTCTTCTTCACTTTTATTTTGCTCGGCCGACTCCGAGATTAGGCGGACATTCGTTCCATGGCGTTCATTTGCACTGTCCACCGGCCAAATACTGTTAGGGCACAGTGACAGAGCTCTTGAGCATTAGAGTGCAAGTCTCCGAAATTAGTTTTTTTTGTATCATTACGTCAATCGTGAGATACAAAATAAATAATTTTATTAGTTATAGTAACCTAGATAAGAATAAAGCGGTAAATTGCGTGTTAGTTTAGTAATTGCACATCAAAGCACTAGCTTAAGCGCACAGCAGCAAAACACGCAGTGTAAAGGGCGCTGCGTGGTCGTTCGGTGTATCAAAGAACACTGTGCAAATTATTATATGTAACATTAATTTTTGTTAACTGTGCTATACAAAACATAACTCTGTATTCTATTATATTATAACACATATATTACATTACTCTTATCTAACACAACGGCTGATTTGCTACTTTGACATATATATATAAATATACATATTTATTTATATATATATATATATATATATATATATATATACACACCTATGACTTAATTCCAAACCACATATGCTTCCTGCCAAAGACTAATATGACTATTTAGTAACAAATGTGCGTCTTCCCCTTCTGCTCTCTCTCTCTCTATGTGCCCTTTCTGGCGGCCGGCCCCGTAGAACTCCTGCGTCCAACCTTCGGGTTCGTCTTGGTGAGCATAACATCCGTGACACGACCGAACGCTATCCGCACGAAGAGTACACGGTGCGGAGGAAGATCGTCAACGAAGGCTTCGATCGGCGGAACTTTGTCAACGACATCGCGCTTCTTGAGCTCGCTCAGCCCGTCATCTACCGCGAGCACATCATTCCCATCTGTCTGCCCGAGAAGGGGGCAAACTTCACCAGCGAGATGGCCACGGTCGCCGGCTGGGGCCGTGTAAAGTACGGACAGTCGTACATGCCGAGCTCTTTGCAGAAGGTCGACGTTCAGGTGAGCCAAGTGGTCGATTATGATTAATCAGTGCCGGTTAGCTGGCTGGTTAGATACGGCGTTTCCGAATCTCTCTCTCTATATATATATATATATATATATAAATTTGCATTTCATGTTTATTACGATTACAAGTATTCGGAAGCTTAGGACAGACACCAAACGTGCAGTCTCTCTGCTATGGTCTTCCACACTCTTAACAAAATAAGTATGAAAGATACGTGATGCGTCTGAATCGAATCCTGCTATGATGCTTACGATGAATGACGTACTGGTCTTAATTGGAAACTTCATGTACCCATACGATAGGTGATCGAAAACGACGTTTGCCGGTCGTGGTTCAAGGAGAAGGGTCGCCGAGAGCAAATTTTCAACACAATGCTCTGCGCCGGTTACAAGGACGGTGGACGAGATTCCTGCCAGGGCGACTCCGGCGGCCCACTTGTGCTGAAGAAGAACGGCCGTGCTCAGCTGATCGGGCTTGTGTCGTGGGGTGTGCAGTGCGCGCTGCCGAACCTCCCGGGCGTCTACACACGGGTATCAGAGTACGTCGACTGGGTTGACGTCTACGTAAATCGCGGCTCGAAAGGCGATCGGCTAACCATTAATCCGCCATCGAGCACAGCGGTCAGCAAAAGCGAACCACAGAAAGACAAGAGTGATAAGGTGAAGATTGTCAAAGAGGAGGGCAGTAAGAGTGGCTCGAATTCAGCAACTGACGCGGCTGTGTCGAGGCATCTCCGAAAGCGCCGAGGATAGACGAAGATTATGGCCATCATAACGACGACGACGGCGACGACGATGCCTCGTTCCGGGGTCAAGGTCTTTGACACGTCATAGAGGACCTCTTGGTCACGCACGGGATCGCCTTCGACGGCTGGTCGACCGTCTCAAACAACCCCAAGCACGCGTCTCCTAATGGCGACGATCTTCGTGTGAGGTCTCGTGAAGTCAGCGAGCAAGTCAGCATGCGTCGTGTTGCTGGACAGCTACAACAGCGGTCGGCATTCCAGTAATGAGCCACCACAAGAACGAGCGAGAGGATGTTCCATTAAATAGAGGAAGCACTGAGAATCGGTCGTATGAGAGCCAGTCACCTGCTGACCTGCCGACTTGCGCCGACTGGCTAGCTGAAGGTGTCACTTTGGCGTTATCGCACTGACTCTAAAGTCTGAAGTCGATGAAGAAGAGCAAGAGAGAGAGATAGAAAGACTCGCGAGAAAACAAGGGGAGGAAAAGGACATCAGTGACGACTAGTGGCATATACATGATGACATACAATGAAAAGAAGCGGTCGCTCAATAGCTTAAACTGAGTATCTTCTACATTATTGCGTGTCTATTGTAGCATAATCAACATTTACGCAAGTGAACACTATGTACAAACGATGACAATGCGTGCAACGGTTGTATTGTACCACTTTAAATGACGACAGTGGCGGTCGATTGTACAGTTCATGTACATACATAGATGAACGGACATACCGGGCGTACCCGTTGTAAAGACGTTGCTTATAGATTTACTACTGTCGTCGTTATAGTCGTGAACTAGAACGCAACAAGCACCGTTTTTTTTGGAGGGGTGTAAATGAGTACTGTTTTTACACATTGTTAAATTCGTTCAAACAACGACACAAGTATATCGGTTATTTGTTTAATAGGCATGAACTTGTTGTTGCTCTCGGCACTCTGACTTTGCGGCTATTTATAGTTGTTACTGTGTAAATAAGACAACCGCCAATTGC
This sequence comes from Dermanyssus gallinae, assembly GCA_003439945.1. NCBI lineage: Eukaryota > Metazoa > Arthropoda > Arachnida > Mesostigmata > Dermanyssidae > Dermanyssus > Dermanyssus gallinae. The sequence goes on from QVRM01001643.1 coordinate 49,792, forward strand.
TCTGTTACCTTGATTCGCGGTTGTAGAGCCTAACGCCGCGCCGAAAGCTACAAACGACTAGGGCAAAATAATGGTGACATAATGCCGGTCGCCACTAAACGTTGTTGAGTTAGTTAGCTTAGAAAAGCTCAGTAATCATCGGAACAAAAGTCGCGTAGCAGTTTGTGACTTCATAACAGTCATGGTTCCCACGAACAGACAAGGGTCTGTACTTCCGCTATGTACAGTTTGTTTGCAGATTGAACCGCTGCGCAACTACTAATAGTTGTTATATCGTATCGTTATACCATGCCGTCGCCTCGTTGTACTGGTATGTACAGTCTGTTTTCGGAGCGAACCGTTAACTGTAAAGTATGAGTAAATGAATAAAATAACGATGCATTTGCATTTGACAAACATTTGCTTTGCATTTGAAAGTACTTCTTTTTATGAGCATCGCTGCAACAACTAAGAACGCTTTAACAAATCAACAATAGGGATCGAACCGGGAACATCCCGTGACTACATGACTGTCTCTTAGACGAGGCGCTATACACCCATATATATATATATATATATATATACCATGTAGAACTCCAACATCAGTGTGCGAGGGAAAAATGTTTACGGTAATCATAAAACTTAGACGAAAAGCACCACAGAATTTCGATTTTTACAAACTTTCTTTAGGACAACCATTCCGCTCTCCTGGCCAGTGTTTGATGTCCTCCGAAAGAAGCAAGGGATCGCGGGTCATATTGCCTCATAAGCAAAACGGTAGAGGAATAGCAAAGAGCAGAGAAACCACTTTCACGGCCTTGAAAAAATGCATTTAAGCCCCAAACAGGTGAAGCTAATAGTTAATTCATCCATGGCATTCGAATAAAAAGTCCCTTCACCGTTGTTGTGCAATATTCTGTCCGCAGAGTTCGCTGCCAGTGACTCTGAAATGGTGTGTGATAGAGAGTGATGTAAGATTCTCCTTAAATTCGTTCATCCCACCGCGCAAATCGAGTTTTGTTTGTTCTAGTCGGATATAGCAAAACTGCGTCTACTCTAATGTTTGACCGTAAATACATTTCTGCGAATTATTGACAAACCACCTACAACATTTATATAATAGAAGATTTGCATGTTGCATAAGTACAAACATACAACATAATATGAACATTTGGGAATCTTAGTGCTAGTCCTGCTTATGGGGTGAATTCGTGGCACTCACTACCATGACATCTTGCACACGACCCGTCCCAATATTAAAAAATGCCTATGTCACTTGGCTCGTGGAAGCCCTCAGCTCGACAGAGTGTAGCTACAGATTCATCGGAAGCTCTGGAAGTGCGATTTGCTTTCCAGTCTGTTCTATGAATGGGGGGGGGGGGTGTTGGTTACCAAATCAAAAAGACGATTATATGGGAAAGCTTGTAAGGTTAATACATATTTCAAAACGACAGATTCTACGCGATCGTACCGCTAGCTGCTAGAGACTTAGTGTCGCTCATAGGAGCTGAGTGCCGCATCAAGCTAGTTGTGGTGCTATTTTTATATCGAAAACGAAGAGAGCTATCACTGTCTTGAAAAAAAGGGCTCTTACGTGTCGTTGACGAAATCATTGCTTACCGTGCCATTTCCTCAACGTGCATAGCAAAAGTCTTAAGTGAGGGGATCAGGGCTATGTCTAGTTGCTATGTGAATCTATTTACAAACCTTAACACCCGCCCGTATAGTCTGTGCTGTAAGTCACTCCTTGCTAGCCGGCCTGTCTGAGTTTCATGATGTCTCATCTTTTCCCGTATAGATCTTAAGGCCGACTCCCTTAAATAAGCTGCCAACGTAGCTACAGCCTGCTGAAGGCAAAGCCTGCTGCCGCTGTAAAAAATAGATTGTCAGCGCACATAATGATTTTTACGGCTCGGTAGGTCGTCAGCTCGGTAGGCAGCGCAAATAGCACTAGAGGGCAAAGTCAGTTGTCATAGCTATATATGTGCGCGTCCAATTATTTGATTGGCTGACGTGTATCCTTCATGAATTTTAGAACACACTCCCAATCTCGGCTAGCTAATTTCGGGACGCCAACCTTAAGCTGCGTACAGCACCGCGAGGCCAGCTTTTTTCCTAGTACTGACAGTGCCTAGCTGTTTTCTGAGGTCGCCGTCCTTCTTGTAGCTCTGCATGTGGAACACAGGATTTAGATGCTTGGTCAGTAGCTCTACTTGGGGAATACAGGATTTAGATGCATGGTCAGTAGCTCATTCTAGGTATCGACCTCCTTTTTTTTTGCACGCTGCGTGGGATTTTGGCTTTGTGCGGCCGGGCGGAGGTTGTCGGAAAGAAGCGGTGCTCTATTTAATTCATCAACGTTTCTGTGTATCATGAAACTGTGCACGTGCCATATGGGGATAGTATCCACGTTTTGCTGAGTTTAATGAGAATGGCGATCGCTTTCTTGAACTAGCGCTAAACTGAAGGATGGTGACCGTAGTTAGGCGCGACTTTTCTGGCCCTTTGTGAATATTATGGCTTATTCACACAGGCTGGGCAAATTATAAACATATGCATCCGGGCGGACGCGGTATTGACAACAATTGCGGGTTTTCAATTGCTGTTGGCGCTCGAAGGGCTTTTCTCACTCGGTCTTCAATATGCTTTCGGAAACTGCTGCCATTCGGCGTCATAGTAACCCCCAAATAGGTAAATTTATTCACTAAATGTACTACATTACCCCTGCCTCTAAGACCGTCATCCTTTGCCAATCGAACTCCCCTTCAAAATTTTACTGCTACTGTCGTTTGCCAGTTAATACTAAGGGTTATCTTGTTCATATAATCAATTAGCCGTTCCAGTCCCTGTTTAAACCTAAATAGACTCCTGCCATAGATCGCAATGCATCTGCATACATTAAAATACTTGCTCACTCTTGGGTCCACCGCTGCCTCACCCGGTTAGGTAGCTCTCCCAATAGTACATAAAAAGCAATGGGCTTTTTTAGTACGTTACCTTGGGCCACTCCTGTCGTCTGCGTTACCGTTCTGTACTCTCCCCAAGAATGATCCCCAAAAATTATCATACACGATGCGGAACTCCCTCCGAGGCTAACTTCTCTATAACTCTACTCGTTGGCACTAGGTTAAAAGCGGCTTTAAGATCTATAAATATTGAGCATAACGGTCTTCTCGGCTCGGATAGTGTTTCCCAAATTTCTGCCAGCATTTGGCGCAGGGCTGTATGGGTCGACTTCTTCCTTCTGAAGTCATGTCGTTGCGTTTCTGGTTTTGAGGAAGTACCCCAGTCTATCTGATATTTTCCCCGACAATATCATATAGGGGCAACTCTTAAATGTTATTGTAGGCATTCTTCAAATAAAGCTTTCTAGTATGGTGTTTGCTTTAAATGTTCGTTTCTTATCATATTTTTTTCCGGCCGCTCTACCTCTAGGCACTCGTCCAATTGCCCTGACACCGTCTTCGATTGTGACTGGTTTAACTGCCCATTCCCGTGCGAATTCTGTTTATTTGTCTACACAAGACCCATTGTATAATATTATTTCTTTCGGGGTGGTGTCGGCTCCTTGCAGCACTATAGCAATGTGCTTAATCAGTCGCTTAGTCTCCACTGGGCACTGCCGTTTTCGTGTTTGCTTTAGCCATTTGTGCGGTTGTTTCTCTGCTTCTTGCAAATGCGCCCACTCCTGGCTTTTCCAATGTTTTTGTTTCTCTTGCTTGTACGCTATTTGTCTAAGTTTCTTCACCATAATTGCAGACGGCCTTAGTACTGGAAAAAATCTTCACTATTCCCTAGTCAGTCTATTAGCATTTTTCGCTGCTATACACAGACTGTTAAACCGGGATCTTTATTTTTGTTCTTGACGCGGAACTATTGCAATTTGTATTCGATTTGCTAATTTACGCTCATAGAACTCTGAATTTAAATCTTCCCTGGTGGACACACTTCCCCAACTCCCTTTCAGAAGATCCCACTATCCAGTCTTGTCTTGGTCCCCGGCCTACGACTACACGCCCTACTTTTGAATGCCATCTCCATAGGTTTGTGCCTTCTAAGCCCCTCTCCTTCCCGAGATGATGTATTTTCTTCCAAAGATGTTATATCCTTCACGTTTTCGTCGGTGGCAAAAATGTCGATCACTGACGGCCCAGTACTACATTCGAAGGTGTTTAGGCCTGGCTCGCTGACAAACCAGCATCCGATCTCCTTTATAATATACAAAAACTTTTCAGTTTGTTCTAAGTTTCACTTATCCAGCTTCGCGTTAAAATTCCCCGCTAGAATCATCGGTGCCATTCTCGGCACCGCTTCTATCCCAAGCATGCGCTCTGTCATGACCTCAGTGTACTCTACATCTGCCGGTTTTACATAGGCTACCACAATTTCAACCCTCTGTGAATATGCGTCTAATTGACGATTCAGGAGGGCATATATGAGAGATTAACCCTGTAAAACTGACTTCTTATATACGTGTGCAAACAACAACGCTGTTACATGACTGCAGAGATACGCGGCCTGCCCAATCGCCCGCACGTTGGTATGGGAACCCGTTTTCGGAGCCTCCATTCTCTCCCCAAAGTTTTTTACGCCTTGTATTTAGTTAGCTAGTTATAGTGGCTTACCTGTTCGCCTGCCGTTCTCTGGCCTGTAAAAGATACTTGAGTAGAATAAGCCGTTGCTGCGAAAAGCTGATATGGCCCTGTATACCAACCGCTTCGAGACATCATAGTCAGTAGTGTGTCGTTACTATTTCCTAAATATTTATTATCCTTGTTAAATTAATACAGTGAAATGTGAACGCCTGGTTGACTATAATTGCTCACTAGCCCAGCCCATAGCACCCGCTCTATCTTCAAACGCAGGGTTCCGCTTGTGGGTGCATGCTTCTCAGTCGTAGATGAATCCTTAGAAAAGCCTCTTTCTTCGCCGATAACACTTGCGGAGTTCTGCATAGACCCACAGGGGCGCCTAGAACATATAGGTTATTTGGACCTTCAAATCTTCTACTACTGTTAAAATTACGTGTGTTCGTAATTATTCGGCGGTTGACTAGTCATTGAGGCTAGAGTTTATTTTGGGTTACATTTAGCGGATATTTTGAAAACCGAAAGGGACTTCGTTAAAGCCGTTCAAGGCAGATAATTATCAGCCTTGTCCAGGTTAGGACTCTAGATAAGAGACGACATTCTCAGGTACGAGATTTGACTCCACGTTGACAGTTGCGGTTTGGTAGCTTTACCTATTTTTGGTAGACCTGGAACAAGTTGCGGACCCAAAAAGGCTTTATTGTGTCTCTTTACGAGGCTTTGCATGTTCCTCATTAGATCTATGTTTTGCTCTTTTGTTACATGGGCTCCTTTGCGCAACGGCTGAAAGTAAATAACACAGTATTGTCTAATCATTTTTATGCATCACAGGCTTAGGACCCCGTGTCATAGCCATTCTTTCTACTCGGTGTGGTATTTCGTAGTTCATCTTTGTTAGAGTTAGCGCCAAACAATAGTTAGTGTCTGCAACTGTTCTTGTTATCGTTATATCGTACACATGGTTTAAGAAGGTCTGTTTTTCGACCGAGTTTCTCCCATGTCCCGCCCTATTATTGTTCTATGTATAGTTTGTCGTGCTCTGTCGAACTTGCTGAGTTGCGTATAGACCAGGTCAGGTGCCAAGCATCGACGCGCCGTTGCAAAATCAAAGGTAGAGTGGTGTAGGCAGCGACGAAATTAGACTTGAAGCTATACGTGCGTCTTATGCGCGTTGACTTAGCTTAACGACGTCGATCACACAGTGGTTTAATGCAATGCTCTGACAACGTGTCGTCGGAGTTTGCGCTGGCCAGCCGCCGACGCATCCCGGTTTCTGGAACAAGCGTACCGAGAGATTCGTTAACAGGTTAGAGCAAAAGACTCCTTTCTCATGGTCTCCCTTTGGGGTCCGCTCTCGGGCATGATGAAACGCACTCTTCTGGTCGATAACTTTACGCCCAAATATACGAAAGGTAATTATCAGACCCGATTGGAGCCGACCCTATATGAAATGCGTCTAGCGTGACCAATTTTCCACCTTGCACTACCCCGAATTTCGTCGCCTTTGTTTTCTCTACATTGGCAATACGGTTGTTGGCTTCCGTAAAGTAGCGGACTGTATTGAAGATGAAATCTGCTTGTCGAACAGAGGACCAGATTGCCAGGGTAGATCATGAGGTTGACATTCTAGGAACGGCTCATACCTTTTTGAGGGGTAACAAAAGGAAATTACTAAGAAGAGTAGTGTGCTGAGGTTATCCTTTATAGCAGAGCCAGCAGTTTGCCTAATTAAGGCGTGCTCGGCAACACCATCATCTAAGATTACTATTGATCCTTGTATAATACTGACACGTTCGTATCCCAAATAGTATAGAATAGTATTTGCGACGCCGTATCAAATGCAGATTGGAAATCAACAAACACAGCGAACATGGGCAGTCGTCATCATATATATATATATGCTAAAGTTTGTCCGCACAAGCAGTCATTGTTGATTTGTCCTACTGAAATCGATGTTGCACCTCCGGAAGCGTATCCACAGATTCCAGATATGACTCAAGTAAGTATGCTAGCTAGCAGCTTGTAAATTACGCACTTTTTTGCAACCTTACGCCATGAAGACGGGCTCTGTAGAGTGCCCTCACCTTTCGAAAATTCTCTCAGTATTATCTCGTGCCAAGTTGAAAACAACGATACTATATTGAATTGGGTTTGGAAAAAAGGGGACAGAAGCAATGATAGATGCAAGTGCCCGTAACAGAATAGACCGGAACTGGGTGCTTTGCCGGCACCGGCCCTAAACACTGCACGACTGTCTGTCTTAAACCACTTGTACAACCTGAACAAAGTTTCTTAGATTAGGTAGTTTTCCGTTCATAGGGCGACAAAGACAAGGCCGAGCTACCAAAGGCAATTGATTCCGTGCTACTATGGGCTCACTCGAATAGAATGGAAATATCCACATCGAAATGTGCCTTGCTAAAAACAGTCAAGGACGACACTGCATATTTTATGTTTTAGTATACCTAAAGTGTCAACATACAAAGACCTATGCTTTTAGTATGCCTGAAGTGTCAACATACATAATTATTTATTCACCATAATATTGGTAGCAGTATACATCTAATGTTTTGCGAAGTCTACACTGATCCTATAGTGTGCACGAGATATACATACAAAGACCTAATTTTTACATTTGATTGTCAAATGAAGTATACACCTCATATCGCCAAAGTTGTAAAATCACGTTCACACGTGTGGGCGCCTTTTTATAGAAACGATGTAGAACTGCTCCAGCGACTGCAGGATAAATTTGTCAAACAAGTCGCATGGCGTTGCAATGTCAGACGCGAAAGCCTCGTACTCCCAAACGTAAGCGAATATCAAATGTGAGTTGACGTGAGACTTTTTTAAAAACTAATCCGGAGTAATAACTTTAGTACCTTTTTCACAGTTCGTCCAAATAATCTTTGTAGTGGCATGTCAATTACTCCACCGGAAGTTGCTAATGTCGAAGTGGCGAATAACGCGTTCGCATGGAGAGTTTCGCGACGCGCCCATGTGTATAAAGACTACAATGTGATTTCAACAGCCTTTTTTCAATAAGGAAGACTTTGTATTGTATAGGGCGTACACCTGGAATGTGTGCCGAGTGGTTAGCTTATACTTCAGGGTAAAAAGTAAATACTCTGGTATCATTGTCTCTTAAACCCATTAGAGGATGTAGGCCGAACTACGATACTTGTCTGCTTTTCGTTCTTCATTTATCCTAACGTGGCTACGTAAATCAGATGTGGTTTGTATCAGTCAGTTTGAGTTTTTCTAGCACTATCATCGCTCGATTAATGTAAGCTTGTATGGGCGATCCATGATATGCATAAGTTGAAGTATTTGATTTAGCTAAATGTGTATAAAGCCAACAAAACATAACGCACAACTCATCTTTGCCAGCCGCCGATTCAAAGACATGGCATTAATTGGTGCTGGCAACCGCAACGACCATGTTTTCAAGCTTGGCTATAAATTTGTTGAGAGAGGTCACTTCAAAGTTAAAAACAGGCGAGTGGGCTAGTTCAAAGGTTACAGCAAGATGGTCGGGCACTACCTTTGAAACACGATAAACTGCTTTATCCTGGTTTTTAGGCACGATAATCAAAATAACATTACTGCTATTATTGCAAGGCAGATTAGGCTTGTACAACAACAGTACTAACGAGCTAGGAAAACAAACATTGATAAACATGTTTCCCTTCGAATCACTGCCTGACAGTGCATGCATGTTTCTATTCATATTTTATATTTACTATTGAGATCGCGATAGTAAAATTGCGCTCATTGAGTTATACTTCAACTCCGCGAGACATCCTAGAAAATGAAACACGTAGATTAGAGTCTGCAATTTAGTTTGTTGATAAATGAACTGAGTATAGCAACGTGTTCGAAAAAATCTGCTTCATCTGAGTGACATTCAACATCTATAGCAGAAGCAAGAGTTTGAAAAAGTCGAGATCCTGTGATGGGCCTCGTTTGAGCGTTTACGTTCAATTGAATTAAATTTTGCGATCACGCTCACCAAAAAATACAACCAGGAGAATGCGCATTGCATTAGGATAATTTTGTTTCTAAATCAATGATGGTCTAATTTGGAGTACGATTGATTACGAAGACTACCGTTAACCGGTTTTCCGGTCTCCCGTTGACGGATTTCTATAGAACTCCAGGCCAGCAGCGGAAGAACATACGCGGCTGGTGAAATGTTTGCACCTGACGGATGCTAACGTCCGTCTTTTGTTAACATGGCAGTGCGACATCGGAAAAGGTGAGAGAGGAGATTTGCGCAAACTTTTTTGAGACGCAAACGCTTTTGAGAGGTTAAAAGATGTGGCTACCTACCAAGACCATAGACGCACAGGCCTAACTCCGACACCTGTCAGATTCCGTCCAATAAGGGGATAGAGCTAGAGTTGCGTGTACCCTGTACTATTATCAAATAGGTTTTTCCAAGCTGGAGTCATTCAACAGGGCAATATCTTGAGGTTTGCCTTATATCATCTTAGAGTCAGGGATCTTGTGTAGTGTGCCTAAGCCCTCTTTTTCCCCGAACGATGCTCTTATCAATGACACTTTTAGAGTTTTCCCGGATTGATACGTCGTAGCTAAAGGCGAGCCCGAAGTATTTGGACCCCTAACGTTACAGGAGGAAGTTGCAGATATACATCCTGCAAAAACTGTGGACTATGATGAAACGTTTGTCTCTTGTCGGAGCTCCCAGGGACCATTTCCCGCTCCGCTTATCGTTGTCCGCGTCACGGATCATTCACCTCCTGGGAGGACACAGCCTTAGAGCAGAGAATGTACTTTCGACAGATGTCAGGATGTTATTCCTAAACCTGGAGCGATCTCCCGGCAGCAAGCGCCATAATCCCATATCTCCAAGACCCCACGACGATATATACATATATATATATATATATATATATATATATATATATATATATATATATATATATATATATATATATATATATATATAATGACGAAAAGCTTATTTTCATCAACTACAAATGCATCCTTAGTTTATTTATTTACCTATACTTTGCAGTTTGAAACAGACTGTACATACCAGTACAACGAGACAACCAATAATAATCTGCATGCTACAATGATACAATAGACCAACTAATAGTAGTTGCGCAGCAATTCGTTCTGCAAACAATCTGCACATGGCAGAATACAAACGCCTTGTCTGTTCGTAAGAACCATGACTCGTACCAAGTCACTAATTCCTACGCGACCTATATTCCGATGAATATTCATCGGATTTCTCACTCTCAGAAACTCAGTTTTTCTAAGCCAACTAACTCACCAACGTTAACTGGTGACGGGCATTGTGTCACAATTGTTTTGCTTTAGGCACGGCATTAAGCTCTGTAATCACAAATCAAGGTAACAGAGTAAAACGGTTGCCTCATTTAGATAGAAACAGTAATAAATAGCCACAACGGCAGAGTGCCAGGGGCAGTAATTATGCATACTATACAAACAAAAAAGCAATATGCTCGAGTTGTTGTCAACGAATGTAACAGTATAGAAACAGCACTCATTTACACAAAAAGGTGTTTGCTGTTTCAGTCTATCACTCTTTAAGTCTGTAACGACGATGATAAGAGTATCTAAAAGCAGCGTCTTTACGACGGGTACGCCTAATCCGTTCACCAATGTACATTAACTCTACAATTTACTGTCGCGCACCCGTCACGTAAAGTGGTACAATACAACTGTTGTACGCATTGTTGTCGTTTGCACATAGTTTTTACTTGAGACGAATATATTGATAATATTCTAGACACGCAAAAATGTAGAAGGTACTCAGTTTGAGCTGTCGAGCAACCGTGCAACCAATGAGAAGACATTGTACACCATCTAAATGCTATAAGTCGTGAATGCTAACCTCTCTTTCTCTCTCTCTTTCTCTCTCTCTCTATCTATCTTGCGTGCTTTTCTCCATCGACCCCGTTTGGAGAGTCAACGCGATTACTTCAAAGTGATACTCATTCAACTCATTAGTCGGCAGGGCTGCAGATGATTGGCTGACCGGTATGACCCATACCCCACGCCAAGGCCTCTAGCCACCGCCTTGAATGAATAGAAAACATCCTATTTTTCTCAGTGGCGCGCCATAAGTGATTCGCCGAGGGCTGTTGTATCGCTGATATGCTGACGACTGTTACGACGCACATTTGCTCGATGTTACATTAGACTTCACTCGAGGTGATCGAGGTTAGGAGACGCGTGTTTGGCATTGTTTGAAACGGGTGACCACCAATAGCGGCAGCTTGAACAGCAGCTTGATTCAGCAAATCACTTTCGAAGGCGAACTTATTATTTGTGATTAAGACGGTGACTCTAAGGGTCAAAGGTCGTTGCCCTGCGGATGGGGCATCGACATTATCATCATCATCATCATCATCATTAAGGCCGAAATCGGAGCTGCCTCGACGCATCTGTATCAATTGTTGCGTTCACGCTACTCTCACAGCCCTCTTCCTTGACGTTCTCAACCGTATCACTCGTATTCTTGTGTTGGTCGCCGTTGCTGACCGGTACGTGCGCCGGCGGATCAGCGGTTAGATGGTCATCTCTTGAGGTGCGATTTACGTGCACGTTAACCCAGTCGACGTAGTCCGATACTCGTGTGTAGATGCCAGGGAGGTTCGGCAGCGCGCAGTTGATACCCCACGAAACAATGCCGATCTGTTGAGCACGGCCGTTTTTCATTAGCACAAGTGGGCCACCAGAGTCGCCTTGGCAGGAATCTCGCTTTCCCTCTTTGTAGCCAGCGCAAATCATTGAGTCAAAGATTTTATCTGTGTGGCCTTTCTCCTTGAACCACGACTGGCAAACGTCGTTTTCAATAATCTATAAAATAGGGACACGAGAGTTTAGTAGTATGTTTATATATATATATATATATATATATATATAGTATAAGTATATATATATATATATATTTCAATTCAAGTGCTCCTTTATTGCTTTCAAAGGGTAGATCATTATATACATAATTATTCAGGAAAATCCTGTATTCAATATATTCAATGCACAATGTAAGAGGTATAGAGAACAATTTACCATATAATAGGTCGAAATAGTACCTTTGCAAAATATATGTAATTGTACAGTACATATATAGTAATATATCACTAGTTCATGGTTCTCAACATTCTGGCCATGCGCCACAAAAAACATATTGTTGAATCGGTCAGATCGTGCAACTATTTTCGACGATATGGTTTGAGTACTGCGCAGATTGTTGTCGCGAATATTAAAAAGATGGGAAGTCTATTCGACTGAGAGATTCGTGCGTACATTTTAAAATCTGCTCTTGAGTGTAGTTCTGATATAGGTACTAAGTCGAGACTGCTACGCTGTACCTTACGTCTCAATGTAACACGTCGAAGGAATTTAGACTGAACTTTTTCAATTGCATCAATATGTTTCTTCAAATACGGCCGCCAGACTTCACTGCTGTAAATGAATTTGGGAACTACAAGGCTATTATAAAGGCGGATATAGAACATTGGACACTTGATAATAAAACAACGAAATATCATATTACATATAAGACTAGCAAATTGAATAGTTTGCGTGATGTGAATGTTAAAATCTAGCTGTGGTGTTGCCGTTACCCCAAGGTCGCGAATGCTGTTTACTCTGGGTATTTCTTGTCCATCAAGTGTGTAAACGTGGTCCTCTTTCAGACACACAACGGCGCATTTAGGGACCGAAATTATCATATAATTTTTAGCGCACCAATCGGAGATGGAGTCAATTGTTCTCTGTAATATTTCCCTCTCGGCTTCTGTGCCAGATGGCCCATAAAGTTTAAGATCATCTGCGTAGAGTTTATGCTTTAGTGTTTCGGGTATAACGTTTTTAAGATCTAAGATGAATATACAGAATAAAAGTGGGCCTAGACATGATCCCTGAGGCACGCCCGAAGGACACGCCCCATACCGACTAAAACTCTTGTTGACCCGCACACAAAACCTTCGATTCGTTAAATAACTTGATATCCATAAAACAGTGTGCTTGTCTATATTTAAGTCAATTAGTTTCTGTAAAAGTTTAAAATGGTTTACTCTGTCAAATGCTTTAGAAAAATCAAAATAAACACAATCAAATGCTTTATTTTTGGTAATATAAATGGCCCAATCTTGGGCCATTTCAACTAGTTGTGTTGCTGTGGATTTGCCCTTAGTAAAGCCATGTTGCTGCTGATCAAGCACTCCCTCAGACTGCATAAAGTGAAATATATGATCCACAAGTAATTTTTCAAATAATATACACGCTATTGATGATTGTGCCACAGGTCTATAGTTTTCAACATTCTACTTGGATCCCTTTTTATGTACAGGCGTAATTACTGATTGTCTGAAAAAATCTGGCACAACACCATCTTTATAGGATCTAGCATAAATTAATGAGAGTGGCTCAGTTATAACATGTGCCACTTTTTTATAAAATAATGGAGGGATGCAGTCTGGGGTGAGGCTACATTTAGATGGGAGTTGATTAATTTTCTTTAAAATCTTGTGTTCCGACACAAATAAATATGGACACCTTGATGACGTTGGCGGAGGGGAAGCTTTCGTTAAACCTGCTTAGGCCACGTAAACAGAAGAAAAAAAGTTTTAAAAACATCCGCTTTGGAGATATCATCCGTCACAACCGCATTACCTGTTTTAAGTGCCGTTATATCCTCTTTTCCCTTTAAGCGCTTATTGGCATACCTAAAAAACGACTTAGAATCTTTAAAATCGAGATTGGATTCTTCCAATACCCGAAGTCGTCTGCTTGCCTTACGCAATTTGGTCGCATACCGCGGACTCGGGTCTTTTTCAATAAGTGATTCAAGACTAGATATATACTCACGAAGCCTAGTGTTATTTTTAGACTTGCCGGTGCGTTTAGGAATAAATTCCTCGATCACAACGTGCATCTGATAAACCAAGCAATTATACATTTTATCTAAGGTATCGCAGTTTAGGAATATATATCTCCATGGAACAAGTGTCAGCTTTTCTATGATTTGATCATAATCACCCTTAAAGAAATTGTATCCTCCCTCCTCAATAGGAGGATATTCAGAATCAAATAAAATGTTAAAAGAAATTGCGTTATGGTCTGAGGGCATCGGGGATTTAAAAACAGATATATTTTCTATTATATCTGGATCGGTAGTAAACCCTCAATCAATCAATGTATCCCTAGGGTTTTCGTTTGGTGTAAAAGTTGTACTGGTTTCACTCGACACAAGACTGTTTGTATGACTAGATGAATCACTTAAACTTATACTATATTCTGGCCATTCTTGTAGATTGGGTCTCTTGCATCCACTGGTGGATGGGTAATTTCAGTCACTTGCTGATATAAACCGTTTGTTATGTAAGCATTTGTAAAAGTAGCCTCCATTGTTTGAGAATCTAAAAGGGACACATTTTGCCAGTCAATTCTTGAAAGGTTAAAATCCCCAACAATTATAATTGGTTTAGCACTATTACATATATTCTCAAAAGTATCACATATTCCTTTTATGCGATTCTTGCGTTCTGGCAGCGATCCAGCATTCGTATCATAAAAACATGCTATCCTGACTGAGCATGATTTTGAAAACACGTCCAGCGCTAATGCTTCAATATCATCCTCTAACTTGATCTCACAAAACTTTAACGTTTGTCTAACTAATATACAGACACCACCTCCTCGAGAGCCCCGAACGCACCGAAGTACTGAATACCTATTATCACAGCTTAATTCACAATTTGTAACATGTCTCCCGCCTATACCTAACCATGCTTCGGTTATAAAAATTAAATCAAAATTATGTAAGGCGGTATATGAATTGAGCAACTGAACACGATCATCCTTTCCAATCGAGCGTGCATTAAAATATAAACATTTTAGAGCGCAGTTAGCCACGGGGGGAGTGGGGGAGGCGGAACTGCTGGACTGAATGGAGCGATTAGTTTGGGTGGTAGAGGTGGAAAGTGATGCCAATCGTAGACCAGGGGTTCCGGGGTGGGGGACTGGATGGTTTCTAATGGATGATTGGAATATGGATTTATTTTTAGTTTTTGTGGAGGCATTAAATTGTCCCGAAAATAAGAACTTCGATCAGCCATTGTGCAACCGTCTTTATATGACAGCTGTACAGGCTCCAACTGGGCGGTTATGTTCAGGTGGTTGGCTATCTCACGAGAGATATACTGAGCGACCAACCGAGCGCCATGGATTCCAAAATGCAATCCATCAATATGCATATTCTTGGCTTTCTTTTGATTAAAACTAAAATCTTTAAAAACAATGGTACTCATATTAAATTTTCATTTCAGTTGTTGGTTAATAAACCTACACTCCTCTTCGTATCCCATTGCAATGGGAATAGAGCACACAATTAGTCGTATATTATTTTGATAGACGAAACTGGCAAGATCGTTAAGCGCGCATTCAATTTCAAACCATACCTCCGAAATTGAGCAACCTTTTTGTGCAGCACTATTTATCACATTATTTAGTCCAGAATGGAGAATGACTAGATGGAAACGGTGAGTATCACGGCGCAATTTAGCTAAAACATGTTCAATTGTTGTGCGCATAGTTGCTCCTCCATAACTATTAATATCGCAACGTTTGTCATTCTTAATAGCGTTCATCACAAATGTCTTAACGCGCTTCACATTAGAACTGCCAACCACTAAATCGCCTCTGGGCAGTTCATGCTCCACTCTCTTTAGGTGTTGCGCGCCGTTTGAATTAGTTAGTTCTTTCTTATTTAACTCCTTTATATATATATATATATATATATATATATATATATATATATATATATATATATATATATATATATATATATATATATATATATATACATACATATATAAGCACTTATATGCGTGCACCGTACACAAACATTTGAACTCGGATGGCTTGATGCAGGAGAACGTCAGAAAATGGTAAATCGGCACAGAAAGACTTTCACGGGAAATCATGGTGGTGCTGTGAAACTGCAAAGAATATGGCGTGCTAGAACTGTTAGGCGCGAAAGAACTCTGAGGTGTGAATATTCTAATCGTGACGGAAACCTGGGCTGGAAAACCGTTTACTTTGAAAAGCTTCTACGGATAAAATTTGGTAGCAGACAAAGGTGAAGGACGGGACAGGTCAAGTGAGGGGGGAGTTCAGTGTTTACAAGAGCAGAAATTGAATGAGAATTG
Organism: Dermanyssus gallinae; assembly: GCA_003439945.1. Lineage (NCBI taxonomy): Eukaryota > Metazoa > Arthropoda > Arachnida > Mesostigmata > Dermanyssidae > Dermanyssus > Dermanyssus gallinae. Next base: position 65,576 of record QVRM01001643.1, read on the forward strand.
GAATCACAGCTGAACACCGAGTAGCAGTAGCATCTAGAGGAGTTCAAATTGTGGCAGCTTATGTAAAGCCGGCAAGGGTAGAGTTAAGTAACAATGTAACCAAATTTATCAAATGTTTGTTAGCAAGCGCGCCAACGCCTAAAGGTTGTCAACATTTTTTCAGAGACGCAAACGCGGAAAGAGGGCGGTCGACAAAACTGGATAGTAAAGTCTTCTTAACGAAAGTTAAGAAAATGGTTTCACCAAGTAGAATTAAAATGGAATCTAATAGGTGCTGCAAGAAGCCGACACTACCCCAAAAGGAAAAAATATTTTACAATGGGCTTTGGGACACCCCCGCACGGGACTGGGTGCAGCTCGTGCAGGATCAATGGGAGACGTTGTGTAAGGCAATTGAAGGATCCCCTAGAGGCAAAGCAGCCAGAGAGGCTTTAATAAGCATTTAAAACGTGTATTGGCACTAGCACCATGCTATGAAAGCTCTATTTAACTATGCTTAAAATCCGAGGCAATGCTTAAAGCGTGGAAGGATGATACTCTCATGGTTGTACCTAACGGGAAAGGCATAAGAACCGTCGAAGCTTAGAGGGAATAGTGCCTAAGAGGGAAGAGAGCCTAAGAGCCTAACATATTTTTAGGTATACTATAAAATTGATTTGCGTACTTTCTCGAAACTAGAAAAACGGTAGGCCAAGGAACAACACAATTTAGAGACTTGGAATTAACCCCTGCGGCTCTGTGGCAATAGCAAACAGAGATTTCGGAAACTCTACCTGAACAACGAAGGCCATTATATTCAGTATTTATAGGTCTTAAAAACACCTTTGACCTAGCAGTGAAAAGCAGACTTATGGAGAAATTGTATGGTGATTATGAAAAAGTAACGGATATCACAAGAGTGGCCTAAAACGAGTATCAATTAAGTTTCGAAGAGGTGGAAGAGCAACGACGTTCTTCAAGCCAGGGGTAATGTTGTACATTTTGGAAATAAATTAACCTATTTGGGGTCACTACCATCAACGACATCGCGACAAGATGCGCGATGTCGTCGACGAATAATGTCGAATGATAGTAGTTTCCGAATGAATATAGAAAGCAGAGTGGGAACAGAGATTCGAGAAGCGCAGCAACAAAAGGCCCGCAAGTGTTTCAATACATACCGTGTCTGCTTGTTTTGAAATTAAAATGGAACCAGTAGCTGGATTCAGTATATAACCCATAGGGGATTCATTCGAGAAGGAAAAAAATCTACTATTACTGGTCCCAGTACGATTCTTCTCTATGAAACAAGTTTTAAGCTTACATATTTTTGTAGGGAAAGAGTTGCTCTTAGATTGAAGGGGCGCCCGAATTACACACAAACTACAGTCATGATGAGGTTTACCAAGGACGAGAGCGTTTGAGGACTACACTATGAGGTGGACGGCGGATGTAAAGGAAGTCGACATAGAAATTACGGTAGTGATGAGAAAGTGACGACCTGACAGCCTTACATACGAGTAGATATCCAGCTACGGCGTTTGCAGCCCACGGGCCACGGGTTATTCAGCACAGAAGGATTCCTCCACAATCCTCAGAAATGTAGGAGGTGCACGGGGTGCTAAGGCCGATACCACGTAATGGGAAGTGATAGCTGCCGAAATGGACGTTAGAAACGATAGGTTTAAACTAGGGGCATCACGTATTGCAGAGGAATTTGCAGACCTAAGTTCTAGTTATCGGTGGTCCCAACCATAATAGAACGTTGCACGTAATTGCACTAACTGGCCATGGTCGATCGCTTGGCTTACCTCAACGTCGACTTTCTGCAAAGAGTTCGGCAAACTTGACTGGTCGGGCTTTACATATCCCCAGCCGGAAACCGTGGCTATCTCGCCGGTGAGGTTTTTCCTCTGCTCGGGCAGGCAGATCGGGATGATATGCCTACGAAAAATAACGGGCTGGGTGAGCTTAAGAAGCGCGATGTCGTGGATGTAGGTCCTCGGATCAAAACCTTTGTTGATGATCTTCTTCTGCACCATGTACTCTTCGTGCGGGTAGCGTTCGCTCGTGTCGCGGATATTATGCTCACCCAGACGAACTCGAAGGTTGGACACTAAGGTGCTACAAAGCCGGCCGCCGGAAAAAGCACAAAGAGGGAGAAGAGGAAGACTTACGTTTGTTATTTCAAAATAATAATATTGGTGTTAGTCTAAAACTGGGAGAACATGTAGTCTGGCTATGAATCATAGCTGTGTAATACAAACTAGATATATATATATATATATATATATATATATATATATATATATACCTAGTTTGTATTACACTAGATACACAAACTATATATATATATATATATATATAGTTTGTATTACACTAGATACACAAACTATATATATATATATATATAAATATAATAGTCAGAATAGTCAAGTCAACCTGTTGGATAAAAGCGGGATAATACACCTAACAAAATAACTGTTTTTTTTTTTTTTTTAACGCTCTGACAACTACATTTTAGACGCTCGTAATGGGCTAAGTTGCCTGTGGCACGATAGCGTCTAAATGCATCTATCGTCATCGCGTTCTCGTACTGGAATTATATAGGCTTTCTCCAGCAGAGGTATGTAGCAGCAAGGCAATGACAACCACGTCCAACAAATTCTACCAGCACGGCCAGGGCTCGAACTAGCGATGTTTTGCTAACCGTGGTTGCCATGGCAACGCCCCGTTTCGAACGGTGCGTTAGCCGCCTAAGCCACCGCCGCTACCAATTACAATTGGCTTGCGATCCGCAATGATTATACTAAGGTATGGTTTGATACCAATGTTATGATATGCATGTACGCATCACGCAGCATCTTTATCTATAACACTTTTATTGATTCGTTTTGTACTATTCTGTTTGACGTAATATAACAAAAACAAATACAATTTCGAAAACGAGCATTCTAACGTTCAAGAGCTTTTATTATACACTCACAGAACTCGACCTGCCGGTAACCAAAAATTAACGCCCTAGAGCAAGTGTCTGGCTAACATCAAAGTCTACCAATGGAGTATAAGTGAAAACTAGAACACAGTTAAGGTATGGGCTTACTTATAGCTACAAATCCTTCAACACCCTCAAACCTTTAACAACTTCAAACCAAGAACACTTAGATCTTGGGAAGCTTTGCAGTGCTCTGTCACAAGCAACTTGTCTACTTAAATGAAACAGACAATAGGGGCAGGCTTGTTGGTGCCTAATCATACATACACTATGATATTACGCTAGATGTGTCATTCAGAGTGTGCATTAAGCAAACTGTAAAAGAAGATCGCTATTGTAACGGTAATCAAAGTAAAATACTAAAAATAAATATACACATACTCATATTTATATATTAATATCCATAACACCGTTTGCTAACATTATGGCGTAAAGCATACGTGCGTGTTATGTAATGACCTGCACGCGCACCGAATGCAAAAAGTACTTTCCTCAAAAGAGAGAGGACAATGCATCCAGGGAGAAAACAGGGACGCAGAGTTTAAAGTAGCTAGAGAATGTAGAAAATCCGTAAATGCAATTCCTTTTCCTCTTTATCACCTTGACAGCAAAAAAAAAATATATATATATATATAGATTTAGGCATACATATATATATGAGGTGCAATATATAGTGAAAATAGGTGCAAAATATAGATGCACCTATTATATATGTATATACATATGCAGCAGGTGGATTAAAAGCAACACAAGCAATAATAGTCCGCCAAAAGCCACGTCTCGTTCCGGAGAAAGATTTCTTGAGGCTTCCAAAGCCCTTACGTCGCGTAAACCTGTCTGGTTGAGATGTGCCTTTTTAGCCCGTTGGGAAACGTTTCGCCGCGTGTTGACCACTCGCAGCTGGATTTTGTTTCAAAAGCTCAAAACTGCTCGCAAAATTTGACACACGTGCGTCATCATAGTCAGAATAGTCATTCTCATGTTAGTCTCGGCTCCACTGTTAGCTCGCGCAGTAGCGATTAATTTGCCTTAATTTATTTAGAACACAAATGCGGATGCAATTATGCAGATTGCAAATTTTATGTACTGCACCTGCATCGCTAATGCCGATGACAACTATGTACATATCCAGATGTCGCGCCGCAAACTTAATGCGGCCAGGAATTGAGGGCAGTAAGGTGGAACGTTAACTGTCACAACCTCACAAACCAAACGTTTGACGACAACGACACGATAAAGTTGGTTAGCTTTGTAGCTGCGAGGCCGCTCGGCGTGAGCGCGTTGAACAGCCTGGTGTGCAATCAGCGACTAGAATCAGTTTTTGCTCCAATGTCAGCTTGCGCGGTAGCCTATCAAATTTGCTTTGATTTATTATTTGTGTATAAATGCAGATGCAATATACTATGTACTGCATCATAGCTATTGCTGATCTCTTCCGCTATTTGGCGCAGCTTGAAGCGGCCAGTGTCAGTCATCACAGGTTTGGGGACTTACTAATACAGTTCGCTAATCGAACCTCTTATATTATATATATTAGCATTTATTAAGAATACAGATGGAGCGACAATTGTCTCCTGAGAACGTGTGCACTGGGAATATTACTCTATCTCGTATAGAGTGGGTTGGGACCACTTCAGCAGCGTGCCGCGGACGGACGCCGCGTCCCCGCGTTGGACGTCGAGGTCGAGGCTCTGTCTCAAGAAAGCCGCAGATCTCTTGTCTCCAGTTGCGAGGTTTAGCTGCTCGCCGACTCTGTGGAGGAGTTTGCGGGTGAGGTTGCCTGGGCCGCCCAAGGTCTCAAACGCTAGCGGTTGAAATTCATGTGGGTACCCTATTGAAGCATATTTTGCGAGCTTCCTTGTCTCGGCTAGATTGCCAGCGTAACCTGCTGAGGCCGCCCCGCCACCGACCATTGAAGGTGCTAATGAGTCGGTAACTGTGGCGTCCCAGACAAGCATCCTGCCCCGGCTAAAGGGCGTTAGAGTCATCTCGTCCGGGCGTTTGCCGTCGTCGGCAGAAAGACCCTCGTACCTCTTTAATCTTTTAGGCAATTAATTTAGTTATGGTACTACTGTACGCCGGCGCATTAGTGCCACAGACTGCAGCTTATTTGGCTTTAATTTGCGTTGCAGTTAAACTTTCCAAACAAATGTGATTACAGCACGGTGCTCGTTCTGCTCCATGCCACTGCAGGGTCTGACATGACTGCTGAGTCCTGCCGCAAACACAATTCGAAATCAATCCACGTCTGCATGCTCTTTTTAAAATTGTATGCAGACGATGTTAGCAACTTGTTGACCTACCTACCTATTTTTCCCCGAATCTATAAAAAATGTATATATATATATCTGTCAATCGTATTAAAAGCTTGACCGCGTGCTCTCGGAAAAGGTGATCAACTACCTCAACAAGCATTTGTCATCATGGTGTGGATTGGTGTCCCCAAACCACAATCGCTGGAAGATCGCGTTGATGAGTCACTGATACAGTCGTAGTAAAAGTGGGAAGTCAAATAATAATAATAATAATAAGCCCGCTGCTAGCTTGCTTCTAAATCCGGTCATCAATTGGTGCTATTTTATTTGCTTCGTGTATTGTGTTTGTTGTTAGTATTTTAAAGTACTGTTCTTGTCGCATTTAAAAAAAAATCAAGCTGTTGTCGTTGCAGGCTGCGTTATCACCTCTCTCGCTATGGTTTTCTTACAGATCTTACAGATCATGCCGCTATGATTTAGTATTTCTGCTTTTCCCTTTAGTGTTGCTAATATTATTGCTGCAGCAGCAACAACAACAACCATAAACATTGCACTCGTCATTCCCCTCAGCCGCTAGCCGATAGTCCTAAGCATCTTGTGTCGAAGTCGAAAACAAGACAGGCCCCGTGGCTTAGCAGCTTCGTCACGAAACGACGAGAGGTTAAAGAAATCGCACCGGGAGCGCCGGTTCGTCATACACTGCGTGCCTACTTACCGCTGAACCTACTATACGCTTATGATTCGATACAAGCCGGAACGGTCGAGATCTCAAAGCATAGCCGAGCTATGTAGCTATAGAACTATAGATTCTCGATTAACCTAAGTGATACGTATCTGTATGTCAATTCATCGCACCATAGAACGCCACGAAACACATAAGCGGGCAAATGTTAGAAATAATTCTTTGTAATTGACAGAGACTCAATCTGAAATGAGGTGATTTTAGGTTGCTCGTTAACCTAACGTCCTTATATAGGGTGTTCAAATAATCAGGCGGCACCTTCCCAAAGCTCCCGCGCCCAGCCTCGCTGTTTTCGTGATCTGCCCTCTTCGTAAACGGAACAGAGTAGGGCTGCCAAATCCAAGATAGAGCCTCAACGAAAGAAAGCGCAGCAGTTGTAAACATTTATCAGGTAAAGTGAGCGTGTGTACGGACATGTTAGCAAACTTATGGTAGAATTCAAGACCGACACAACCAGCCTTGGTGCGTGGTGAGAACACCATTTGTGAACTGGGAGCAAGTAAACTTTGCCGATTCGGCTTCCGAGATGTAGCAGCATGATTTCGCATTTGTGAAAAAAATGCTTGTTTCCGAAAAAGGCAATTTCTTTCTAAATAGAAGTGTGCGTAAACAAAGCGATAGCACCTGGGCAACAGCGAATCGTCACGTAATTCCGTTACGAAAACCCGTTAGATGTGCCGTAGGTGACAGTCTGGTACGGCCTCTGGTCCGAAAGAATCATTGAAGCTAATTTGTTTCACTTCATGGTGAGTTCCAAGCGTCATCACAGCATGATCCTTAATTGTATGTACCCAAGGTAGGATGGCAGCGATGCGAGTGAACTCTAGCTCCAGCCGAAAAGCCAGTTGAGCTTTTGAGGATAAAGTGTCTCGGGCTTGTAATCTCGCATAACAGGGACGTTCACTGGCCGTCAAGATCTTGCGTTTAAACGCCGTTCACCGGGCAAGAAAGTGCAAAGACCGCCGATGTGACTGGCAGCTCGCTGCGTGGTATTTAGCGCATACCTGCGAGCAGAACCGGCAACGACGTTGATCGCCAACTTGGTGAAATCCTTGAGTCGAACACACCGAGTGATGATAGCCATGTACAAGGTACCTTGTGTACACGTGCCGGCTAGTGCATGCCATTCCATCCCAAAGCTCCCTGGTGAAGTACACATCTAACAGCGCTACCTCAGCCGAGGCCTTTGTCACTTTTCCTGCCACTCTAACAAAAATTGCTGAAGTGGCATTGTAATAGGTGACTTAAGCCTGACTCTGATTGTTTCCACTGCCGGTCCGCAACCCGCTAGCAGGTACACAAAGCGGTTCCTTGCCGTCCGCGGCAAGCAAAGAACGCGCTTCATATATATTGTGAGGCATCTTTCTAGCTGCGCAAAATTTGCCGCGGAAAGATGGCCCCACACCCTGCCAAGGCTGTAGCTCAACATTGGCACAATCTTAAGCTTAAAAAGACGCAATGCGGCACTCAGAGACAGTCGTCGAAGGTCTCTTAAATCTGTGTGAATAGAGGCAATAGCCGCCCGACATCTGTCGCCGATGTGCTTGGTAAAGGTCGTTTCCGTATAGTGTCGTCTCAGACCCAAATACGGGAAGAAGTTGACAAACTCCGGCGGTTGGCCACAACAGGGTATTACGTCTGCTGCAGCCAATCAACCCCCACGTCTTCCGCGAATTTATTTGTAGGCCCTTACGGTAAAGGTAACTTTCTACGTCGCCGACAATACGACGAATGGCACCGCGGTCCCGGTGGGCCACTACTATATTATCCGCGTACATAACGACAACGGCGTTTCTAAACTCCTTCCGCACGTGGCGGGCTAGGTCTGCGATGAGCAAAAAGAAGGCCAGGCAACTGAGAAGGTCCCCTTGAGGGGTCCCTACGTTTTGCCTCAGCTGCAAGGTATCTTCGTCCCTTATGTTTACTTCAAGGCGGTCTTCAGCAAAGAAGCTGGAGAGCACTTGTAGAAAAGAACCACCCACCCCAGCATGTCGAAATGAATCGACTAGTAAGTGACGGTAAGCTTTGTCAAAAACTTTGACACAATCGATAAAAACGGCGTACAAGTGGCCCCCGGGCACAGCCAACACCCGCTTAACTTCCGACTGGAGTACGTGGATCGCGTCCTGTGTACCTCGACCCTTCCTGAATCCGAATTGCTCCGGAGGTAGGGTTTTCTCCACAGTTGGAAACACCCTCGAGATAATCAACTTGGCGAAGATTTTCTTAAGAGTGCGTTCCGACGCGATACCCCGGTAGAGATTTGGATCGTCCACGTTGTCACCGTATTTGCTCTTGAATAGCAGAGTAAGCCTGGCCTCGTGCCAAACCTGGGGTATGTGTCCCCCGCTGAGTATCTGACAAAGTATCCAACTTTTGTTTTTATGTTCATTTCAAGATCTCAGACTATTCTGCGAACGGCCTATTCTTACATTACAGCTCAGCTGAACCAGGATAGGCAGCGGTTCATGCTGAGGCAGGGAACCGTCGCAACTACTTCGAGCGTGCAATTTGATATTGTCTGCACTGGCGCTCGTTATAGCTAGAAACAACCTAATTCTACTCAGGTCGTACGTCTTATGCACAGAAATTGGTGATGATGGTGGCTTGGCTTCTTTCTTATTATGATTAATCCTGCTTAGTTTCCTTTTTATTTTGGTTATGGTCGCTGCTGCTCACTAACCTATCGACACAATGCGCAGCTGTCAGGATCCATGTGTTGTTGATCAAAGTTCCTCCGCACGTAATCTTCTGCGAGAGAAAAGACCGCCTAACGATCGCAGCCTGCAAGCAAAGGGCAAAATGAAGACAGATAGAACATGTCCTAACTTTAATATATATATATATATGACTTTAATACATATATATATATATATATATATATATATATATATATATATATATATATATATATGTATTAAAGTCATATATATATATATATATATATATGACTAACGGTAGCGGCGTATTTACAAATTGTGTTCAGGTTCCTTTCGCGTCCTTCCTCTTTTTTATTACCATAGTTGTAGGCATTATTATCAGTATTACTATTCGTAGTAGAAGTTTACAAATATACCAGGAGAGTTCTGGCGAACCTTGGCTGAGGTAGGCGTCAAGCTCAGTGGAAATTGTGAAGCTGATATATTAACTGGCAAGTATTTAGGAACAACGTATAAACGCCACAATTTCAATGAGTTGATACAAAAACAAGTAGGAGAACCTCGGTATTCTGGAAAAAAAGGGAATTTCGTCTTTCTTTCATTCGTCATTAGTATTGCTGGACTGTACGCCACGGGGTTTCGATTCGTTACTATCAGTTCGCCCCAAATTACCCACCTGCCAGGGTTGATGACCAAATTCTGCTGGCGTTCCGCCGATGACCTTTCCCCTTCGCATGTACGTTGTTCCGCACACTGAAACCGCTCACAGAGATAATGTAAAAAGTTCGTTTTTAGTTAGCTCGAATTCTACTCGTGCATATGCATGTTTTTTTTTCATTATATTATTTTGACTAAGAACCGGCATTTGGTTTTTATTTAGTCAAAACAGTATTGAGAAAATCAGTTTTCCTACTCTTAAGGATCTCAAGGAGACCTACGGCGGGGGGAAGGGACCTTTTAACTGACGCCGCGTTTCCCCGCTGAAGTTCGATCGATACGCGCTGCGTGGATCCTTCGTGACCGCGCTTAGTTTTTTGCAAGCTCTTTGAAAAATGTTGACGTTTCTTGGCCTATGAGTCCATACATTTTCATGGCGATTAACTGGACGATACACTGCACAATGGGTTCTCTGTATTTCACCAACTTGCGGACCTCCCCAAGACAAGCAGAGGCACCCGCTTTTTAGCTAGTTCAAGCAACCCCACGCTTTGACAGTATAGTCTTTCTTTGCCAATAGAGGTTGGACAGGAAACAATACATCTGGTAGGTAGCGGCGTACAGCCCAGGAATACGTTGTTTTACCGGATTTAAAATGTGGTCTCTTTACATTATGTTAATGGCATTTTGGAAATCCCACTTTACTAACATTTTATGCTTCGCTGCTTTGTGTGATTAAATATACGCAGCGGTGGCATATACCGCAGCTTCGGTACCCCCCTTAATACCACAACCAAGTTGCAGTGAGGCAATAGTTCAACAATATTCTTGATTGATTTCTTGACAAGGACATTGCCAACAAGTTGTAGAGTGAGGTCTACTGCAATTTGCCTTATTCCGCCGGCCTTCTTTCGGAGAGCAACCAGAAAAGCTCGGTAAAATATTGGCAATATAAAATCAAGTGGTTGTCCGTTGATAGCAAGAGTAGCAAAATGACACAGAGAAAGCAGCAAAGGATTACTGTTGTCATCCTGGCTGCTAATGAGATCCTTTAAGTGGTGAGGTCGAAGTCCATCGGGGCCTTCGCTGGAGCATTTAGGGAAATTTCAAATTGCGTTGCGAATCTCCGCTGGAGAAACGGAGATTTCAGATCCCGGTGGTCTGGTCGCTAGTGCGTCTGGAATGGTTGTGTCTGGGGAGTGTTCGGGGTGCTTAGCAATGGAGCTGTCGAGGGTTTGTGGATCCACTTGGGCCATCTGGTCAGTAGAGAAGAGCGTGCGGGCGGCCGACGAAATATCTCCAGAAGCCAGCTTCGTCTGTATCATCTTTTGAGCGTCGGAAGTCAGTGTCACACTGCGAAAGCGTCCCGTGTTTTGCTTCAGGCAAGTGAGGGTTTTCATCTAATATAGCTCCCCGACGAAAGCGTGTCAGGTTTTCCCGAATAACTGATGTAAAGGTGCGTCCTTTCTTTCTTCTTGCAGGACTGCTAAACAACACAGTAGGAAAAGGAAGTAAGTCTTCCCCAATATTCAGATGCGGCAGACGAGCACGAATAATGTATGGTTTTAGATAGTTATACCGCAACATGGCCTCTAAGATATCATTTTCAACTTAGATTTAATTTCCAGGGTGGCTAGGGTCGGTTTGAAGCGGTTGATTCGGTAGTCGGTTAGAAGGAATCGGTTTAGTGGTCATATCTGCTTGTAGTTGACCAGCGAATTGTTCTGTCTGTGTGGCTGGCGAGACATAGCGTCAAACATTAGTTTCACGACTGGTCATTATGGGTGTTTGGTCTGTAACACCTATAAGCCATCTAAGACACGATGTCGCAAGGGTGCCGGGCCTTCAATTAAGTCTTCTCTTTGTGTAGAGGTAAACGCCGCTTTAATTGCATCTTCCATATCTTTACGGATGCTTGTGCCACCAGATTGGGTCGCGGTGGCCCATTGTTCAGCAGATACCATTTGAGTTTTATTTTCTTATCTATTCAATTTTCAGTATATATACAGGGTGTGATTGAAAGGTTTTTAAAGCGTGCATGGATTTGTAGAGCTCGTTAAAGCAAATATGTTTTCCAATAGAACATGGTCTCTGAGACGTCTTGTTTCGGAGTGAGAGTGAAATTACTACAATTTGTGACACTGGTGTTTTTGCCCGACATAGGAGCACAAAATGTCCTGTTGCGAGACAACCAGTCCTCCTAGGCAGAAACTAAGCACACCTTCGTTTTTGTGATAAAATTCTGCTCCATCTGAAGGATATGCAAGGGCGGTCAGAAGACGCGACACGGTCGCTTAGAAGAGAATTCGCCAAAAATTAAGTTCTTTATTAACGTTCACGCCATATACTTCAAAATCATAACCCTACAACCACTCACAGCGCTAAAAACGGCCGAAGGTGTGCTTAGTTTCTGTCTAGGAGTACTGTCTTGCAACAGCACATTTTGTGCTCCTATGTCGGGCAAAAACACCAGTGTCACAAATTGTAGTAGTTTCACTCTCACTCCGAAACAGGGCGTCTCAGAGACCATGTTGTATTGGAAAAAATATTTGCTTTAACGAGCTCTACAATTTCATGCACGCTTTAAAAACCTTTCAGTCACACCCTGTATATATATATATATATATTATATATATATATAATGCTGAGAAGATGCCTATGCGCCGTGAATTCGAGACGCGGTCAATCCACAGTTTCTAAACAAGCATCAGACCTCACTAGTGGACCTCCGCTGTGATTATTTCACCCTTTTCAAAAATAGTCCCCCTTACTTGGCACCACGCTTAACACTTGCACCCTGACCGGAAACTTAGTCATTTCTGTCACAAGCACCTTCTCAGAACAGTGGGGAAAAAAACAATAGCCACCGGTCATTTCTCTCGTTCAATTTAGCTTCGATCTAAAAATCTTTAAAAATGTTTTCGTCTGGGAAGAACGGAACAAACTCGGCCGCCTTATGTTTGAGCGAACAAAGGGAGCAATTCAGAGCGAGCCACTCTGATATTGTCTGGCCTTGGTGACCTTGGTGGTCTCGTCAGACAGAACTTATTGAACTTCTAGTGAATGCACAACGTTGTGCAAATCCATCCTTGCATTCCGAGGGATTGTGCCGCCACTCACGTTTAGTAGATTCACGTGGTTCCTCGAATACAATGATACCAAGCATCAAAAGAACGAACGCTATTTTGCCGTCAGCTAGCGATTTTCCGGGTTTAGCTAGCGCATCCGGTATATATATATATATATATATATATATATAAAATCTCTTCTGTAAGCATCTACCTGGCTCCTAGCCCTCTGGTTTGTTGATAACCGGCTTTGAATAAGCAGGAGAGCGCACCTATAGAGAGGCAGGCTGCATTTGGACGCGGCGCTTCTCTTGGCCGTATGCGTTCGGCAACGATCTGATGTCTTGTGTTGACACTGGCTTCAAGGTAAGGTCGAAAACCTTCTCAGAGAACCTTCCCGGGTGCGGTCAAAATCATCTTTGCGGGAAGAGCGCAGTTATCGTCGGTCGGGCTACTTCTGCTGGCAGTGGCGACATTTTGTTCCGCACACTCGTGTACATTTTTGTCTTAAGGAAGATATATACGTACGAGCACTGCTCGGCGAGGTTTGCCAGGCCACCTAGAGATGACGCTAAGAGCTAGCTAGCATCGTATCTATCAAAGCCTTCCCCACATCTCTAATACACCTACATAGGTCGTTCGGCTTGTGGAAGCCCTGTGTGCTACAGGGTCTATGGTGAAATCTATGCACCACAAAGCGGGTCACGGCGTGGCGGTTTCGATAATGTGGTCTCTTCCATGCACGTTGACTTGTCGTCTGTTGCAGAGATTTACGTTAATCTTCGCAATTGTTCGCTTCAATCGATGCGTGTTGGCGTAAAATTCGTCCATAACGGCGAGTTTGAGGCGCCGGACGAGATTCTCGGAAAGCAAGCGTGGGTCCGCCAGGAGGTACGTTAGACAATTTCAGGTAACGATTTCGGGTTGACAAATGAAATTCTTCTTCGATTGTGTTTTGTTTTCAGATTACGCGAATACTATAGGCAACAATAAGGGCTAGGTTAAGATTGAATCACCTGGTCTACTGCACGGCTACTTGATCGTCTCGACGGGTTAGGGTCGACGGTTGAATGTCCGAAAGCGGTGCGCGTGCCTTCACGGGATACCCACGTGCTTCTGCTGACAGCCGCGGGACGCCGCTTTCTTCAACTGCTTCACTTGGTTGAGTCGATGAGGGCAGGAATAGATGGTTGTCTCCAATTTCCCCTTATAAAAGGAGCCCTTTGCTCGCTGGTTGCAGTCCTTACGAGCCTTTTTTCGAGCCACCTTGACCGCATTAACCGACCGCCCACGGACAATGCGGTTTAATGTAATCCAGACAGAAAACATCGGTAGCATTGATGTGGCTCACGGTAGACTATGACGCCGTAGGTTTTGAGGCCCGGCCGAAATTCTACCGGCAAAGTGCAACCGGAACCCTCCAAAGTAACACTACCCGTGACTACGATAATATCGGTTCAAACGAATTTGCAACGCACCCATATGACACCGGTATCTCCGTACGGCCCAAGAGCATTTGTCACGGTGTCCTCGCTCAGAAATAGGTGGACACCACTGATTCTACCTTAAACCGCTGACTCTTGGATTGACGGCAACGCCGCTTACGGAGTTATCTACGTCATCAGGAATAATCATTTAGCATCGTCATTAACACGACAACCACAAAGCCACCGTCTCGCGTATAGGTATATATAATATATATATATATATATATATATATATATATATATATATATATATATATATATATATATATACATTTGCTAACAAGCAATACAACATTACTTACGTGGGTTCTTGATCATAGCTTGCTTGGAAGGTTCGGCGTTACGCGGGACACAGCAAGACCACACAAGTCCCCCATTGCATAAGTCAATGGGACTTTTACCCTGTGCCCAGCAGGATATGCCAAAACCGCATTCGTACGAATTGCCACGGAAGAAGCACTCACGAGGAAATGCTGACAAAGGCAAATACATCGAGCATGCAACAAACAGTAAGACGGGTCAATAGCATATGCATTAGAATGATATCATGTGTGTATATAAATTAGGCACATTTGTTTTAATTAAATTAATTGCGTTTTATATTACACTTCAAAGTTGTTATTTCTAGCATACACGTCATCGGAAAAAAATGTTTTTTACAGCATCTGACGGGCAATATATATAGTATAATATATATATATATATATATATATATATATATATATATAGCAGACTAGGAGGCCTAAAGTCAGAATGCTTGAAATCCGGTTCAAATAGTACAAGGTAGCTAATGATAAAAGCCCAATTAAATGAAACTGATAGATAAAGTATAACAAAGCAATACACATTTGTGCGTACACAAATTTGCACTGATATTCACCTAGCTGATCTTTAATAGTAGTTATTTTGGATCCTGCACACTGAATTTCTGTACAATTTATTATTCATACACCGTCTGGATATATATATATACTTAAGATGCCCACTCAATTTCCTCGGCGTTTCTCTGGGGGCGTCTTGGAGGGTATCCGTAGAATTTGCAAATATGAAGCAACGAGCAGAAACTGAATGCAAAACATTATTTTGTCCGAATACTCAACGTGAGCAGCAAAAGCAGCGAACGTGTCTGCTACACTCGGGGAGCACTTGCCTAGCCTAAAAGTGGTCGCTCCTCCGCATTTAAAATTGCTTGGAGTGTCTATGGCACAGGCCTTCGGTCGGCAGCTTGAGGAACGTGGCTTGTGGAACGTCTTTCCCGGGAAGACGGAAAATAGTCGAGCAGTGATTTCTTTCGGCTTAGGGAGGCCCCAGGAGTGGGGTGTAAATGACAGAAAGCGGACAGAGCATGATGAATTTGACTTACACGTTTATGCCTCACAATTGTAATAATTGAATGATAAATAATAAATATATATATATATGTGTGTGTTTTACCGACAGCTCATATACAGCAATGGGAGTTTTCTTAAATCATTGTTCGCACTTTTTGGCTTACAGAATTTGAACAAGCCATAGCTTTTCGAGGTGCAATTCAATTTGTTTTTAAAAATCTTTTACGGATTCGATCCAAACCCTCTGCGTTCATCACTAAGTACAGTGTGACATCCTCGCTAGATTTTTTAGGTGTTAAGTGAAAACGGAAACAAAATCTGTTTATATTCTCCTAGGCACGGCAACCGGGGCTATAGCTAGCGGCATGTAGCATATAGCAGTATATAGCATACACTGACAACACTGGAAAGTGGTCGCTGAAAATGTTTGTCCAACTAACAGCGGCCGTAATGTGCAATGAGCGAGCCAGTGGAGACGAAAAGATGATCAAGGCAAGTTTAGGGCCCATATTTGGGGCCGTTATTAATAACAGAAAGTCACCCTTTCAAGTAAAAAAAATTTAAAGATGCGTGTTAGATCTAGAACCACTATTTGTTCATTGAAGAAGTCTTCACCATTTATTAAGGAATAAAAATGGAGCTACAATTGTCTCCCGAGAACGTGTGCACAGACTATTTTACTCTATCTCGTATAGAGTGGGCTGGGACCACTTCAGCAGCGTGCCCCGAACGGATGCCGCGTTCCCGCGTTGGACGTCAAGGTCGAGCCGCTGTCTCAAGAAAGCCGCAGATCTTTTATCTCCAGTTGCGAGGTTCAGCTGCTCACCGACTCTGTGGAGGAGCTTGCGAGTCAAGTTGCCAGGACCGCCCAAGGTTTCGAACGCTAGCGGTTGAAAGTTATGTGGGTAACCTATTGAGGCGTATTTTGCGAGCTTCCTTGCCTCGGCTAGATTACCAGCGTGGCCTGCTGAGATCGCTCCGCCACCGACCATTGAAGGTGCTAATGAGTCGGCTATTTGTTAATTGTTATTGGTTTCACTACAAAATTATGTGGATTGTTATTGGTCGCTTTCCCTCCTTCCTTTCTGATTCTCGTGTGGCTCCAAAGTACCACGCCTCTCTGTCACTAGGTGTTACCTTACCCGCCTTACACACATAGGTGCACGGGCCCTAAGCTAGGTCGTCTCTTTAATACGTTTACGCAGCGCAATCTATCAATCAGGTAAGCTGGCGTGCCCCGCAAGTAGACAATATTTTTGTAAAAATATACATATATACATATACGTATATTATATGTCTCAACAATGAGCAAACCCAATTATATGCTCGTATACAACTAGTACGTGTACCCAAAAACCACAATAAGAACTGATTTTTCTCTCTAGAAACGGTAACCCTCTCTATATTTCGGAGTTAGGAAGGTAACCCTCGCAGCGCTGCAACGTCACACTCACGGACAAGAAAGATCAATTGTGGTTCTATTCGTATTGTTCCGAACGACCCTAAGGAGGAACGCTGAGTACGTAGCACTGCATAGAGTAATGCCTCCCCCCCCCCGTAAGTTAAATTTGGTTCCTGAAGCGCTTTGTAGGTACGTACCAGATGTACCGTGCTGTATCGTCTTTGTCAAGTTAATGACACGATCAATCTTTGCAATAAATACGTGGCCTTCTTAATACTGAGTTAAATGTGCTGGAATCATGTGTATTTTTAGATAATTGGGAAAGCGAATTATCCATAAGGAGACCTGTAGGTCAACATCTTCAAAGGGGCTGAGTCAGGTAAGTGTCCAACACCAACCAGGCCTTCAAGCGGCGGATCTGCAGCACCGTCTTCCGCACACGCCTTCAGGAGTGGGAAGGACCGCTCCTTTAGACCATTCATCCTGGGATAGCAGTTGGCCAATGTCAGTAATTAAAACCTGGATTTTAGCAGAGCAGACAATCTGCTCCTTTTGTTTGACTAATGAAGGTGCTTTTGATTGACATGACTTCCCCTTGCCTACAAAATTGTCAACATCTGACGACAGCAAAACTCAACGAAATAATAAAGCGTTTTCATTGGTTATTGATGGAAGGCGAGCCCGGTGGCGTGGTGGCATGCGTCTGCGCCTCGAGACCGGAGGAGATACATAGGTACGCGGGTTCGAGCCCCACCGTTGCACATTTGTTTTTATGGGGGTCCGTCTGTGAAGCAATGAGCAAAGCAGTTCCATGGACGTTAAATCTTGGGTGAAAGTCAGCCCCGAAATGTTTTTTTTGATGGAAGGCTAGGTTTAAGCCCCTAAAATACATGAAAGTCGTACTCATTGACGCGGTCGGGGCTTGGATGCCTTCTGCACTTTTCGTCTTGTGCTCTCCTCACCTTCTCCTAATAGCCGAGCAGAGATCGTTTGTTGACGGGTCTCACCCTCTCGTTTTGATTCTGCGTGCGCCTCCCGAGCATGATATTTTTCTCCCACTCATTTGCCTGCGGAATCTCCTTACTTGATTGGAGTTCTACGAGCAACGACCTTGCCAGTACACCCTGGATAATCTCGTATTACGTTCGGGTGTGCTTGGATACACATTGATAGACTTATGAAGTGCGCGTATGTATCTGTTGTCATTTCATGGAATTCGGCGATCAATGGGTTCCATAATGCCCCGAATAACTTACGTGTTCGGGCGTTCGATTCATACGAGATCAAGGGCGACTATATAGACAATTAGATAGCCATCTCCACCGTAGCAGCGGCAACTTGCCGCAAGATGCAACACGATAGCTCCGTGAATAGTATACAGCAGGCCGATTCTTCACTGCTTAACTAAACGTCTGGCTTCTTGTTGCTTTTGTCAAACGTCGGACGAGCGGTCATAAGGGGAACAAAAAATATGGCAATAAGGCTACTGCCATGGTGTGAGCTACAGCCAAACATGACATCTAAGCTCAGCAAAATGTAATAAATGTATTGCCTAACTATTACGAGAAAGAAGTGAACGTATAGATCCTATTGCGCTCGAAGGAAGACCACTTTTTGTTCATTAAAGTTTACTCGAAAATATGCCAACTGCTCCAATGCTTTGGAATTTCTTCTTATTTTTTGGCGGCACTAAAAAGGTCTCAATAAATCTTGTACATCCCTAGGTGGCGCTTGAATGACATCTGCGGTCTCCATATTTCTTTTGGAAGCTTTATATCCGCCAGGAGACCCTGCACCGGACTTTGACTTCTAACGTCTGCCTCCAGCAAACGTTAAATTGAATTGCGATATTCAAATAAATTGGTGTCTCTACGACTTTGTGTCGTAGGTACAAATGAGTAAAACGGTGAAAATGGTTGTGTCTATAAACTGCTCTGCCGGTCTATTTCTACATAGAACAATTTCTTAAGTCAATGAAAGAGAAAAACAATATGTATCTAGATCAAACAGGTCGGCCTTGTTGGCATGCGAACTTTCATTAGAGAATTTGAAAGTACGTCTGTCTCTGAGTATGTGCACCAGACTAGCCACGTCCATTTTGAAACGTGTTTTCGATTCATACATAGATTTGTAGAACTTAACCTACCGCCCGGCGTTTTGGAACTGCTAGAAACAGTCTTAGAAAATCGCTTTGACGACGGTGTTTTATTGAAATGAGAGTGTGCCTGAGCAATAGGCTTTGAGCAAGCTTGAACAGGGACAGAGAAGACAAAATAGAATCAACTCACATATGGCATAACGAGCAACATTAATGACACTCGTTAGCGGCGGAGAAGGAGTTATTGAGATGTTTGCCGGTAAGACGATTCCCTCGTCGATCTCATCCTCCGGCCACACGGCTCCTTTACTCACTGCTCGAAAAAAAAGCAAAGCAACAACACAAACGTCCCCACACGCCGAAGATAGTGTTATTCAGAGACATAGTATTTCTGATGGGACTCAACGAGATTACCCCTTTTATATTATGAGGCGTAATAGTGTACGGAGCGGCGGCTCCTACGGACGGGGCGGCCTTTGTTGGTCTGTGCAATTCCTTTTTCAACAAAGGTGTACATATATATATATTTATATTTATATATATATATGTGTCCCACAAACATAATGTAATATACGAAAAATAAATTCAGTGTTATTGCAGTTTTCTAAATATATATATATATATATATATAAGGTATCCCAGAATTCGTCGAATAAACTTTGGAATCTAGTACAACTCGGCAAAAATAGTTTTCCAATAGAACAAGAAGAGGAAATGTCTTTTAAAAAATTGGTAATTGAAAGTGAAAGCTAAAATATAAGATTTGCAACACATTTCTTAAGAATTATTTTCAATACAACATTTGTTCTGCTTTGAGCTAACGTAGAATGCAATCCAAACATGCTGGTATGATTGGTTTGTCGATGGGATGACTAGGGCTTTCACAATCGCAGATTTAGTAAAGATATGTCAAAATTAAAAGCTTTATACCACCACTTTTGGTAATATCGCTCTCACTCCAAAGAAGACATGTTTGTCCCTTTTTTTATTGGAAATATTATTTTTGCCGAATTGTTCTAGATTGCAAACATTGTTGGACGATTTTTGGGAAAACCTATATAAAAAGAGAGAAAGAAAATATTGTGATGATTTATATATATATATTGTAAGGTAAAAAGTCATATAATGTTCGTTCCATTATATATATATATATATATATATATATATATATATATATATATATATATATATATATATATATGTATATATATATATGTACATATATATACAGGGTCATTCATATCGTTATGTACTTACTCCGAGGTTGGGTAGAACTCGGCAGGAAAATATTTGTTTCCAATGGAAGGAGGAGGCAGAAACGTCTTGTTTAGGAGAGAGACTGAAGTTTATTAAAAAAAAAGTTTTCTGCCTTTTCTTCTTCTACATAGTTGTGCGAAATCTACGTTTGCGGGAGAACCAGTTAACGCATGAAGGAACTGATTATACCGGCGTGTTCGGAGCACGACAGCAGATACTTCACTAGCTTGCGTAGCGAATAGCCAGATTAAAGAAAGTCATAAAAAGTCTATATGTTACGTTTACGCTCTTTTTTCAAAGCACCCTGTTTGGGTATGTAAATACGAGCATGATATATATAACAAACATGGCAAAAATGAATTATGAGCATTCTCGCTGAAGCTGTAAAAGCGTCACGGATTCCGTACAATCAGGTAGGTGGTATAGAGGACATGGACCGCCACAACGACGGCATTTGCAGTCCTCCTTAGGTTTATGAAACCCAGCAGACCGGCATAGTGGATGATGAAATCCGTGAACACTGTAGCGAGTAGTGAGGTGACGACATGGCCGGAGAGAGTCCTTCCAGGCCTGGTTAGTCATAGCTGGTGATAGATAAAACTCTCTGGGAATAAGAGACACTTTTTGAGAATACTCATGCCAGAACGTTTCCAAGGCGACTGTCTGGAAAATTAAAGCGGTCTACGAGTTCATCAATAAATGATATTGAACCCGCGAGCATGTATACTAATCTGTTGCGCGAATTTGACGGAAGGCCAAGTACTCGCTTCAAGAAAGCTGGCTTTACTCTATCCAACTGCCATAACCGCGAAGTGCTAAGATGTTTCCATGTCACTTGAATACCGTAAGCAGCTACGGATGCCACTTTGAGCGTGAAAAACGTAATGGCCGTCTGAATGGACAACTGTGTTGGGTTTCTGATACCCGCTGCCGCAATTAAGCGCTTTTCTACAACGCTCAGTTACATGTTGTGAAAAAGTTGTACCACGAGATGAGAAAATTACCCCAAGATAGCAAAAGGTCTCTACAAACTGCACTTGTTCGCCGTGAAATCGCAGTTTATTTGCGCGGGCTCGTTGCCCGCCACGCCGAAACTTAACAGCCTTGGTTTTTGATACGTTTACTATGAGGCCATTCTGCGAGAAGTATTCATCAAGTGTGCAAAGAGCAGCTTACAGGTCCGTACGAATTCTGCTGAATATTACCAGATCATCTGCGTAGAGCAGGGTCATGACCGTTGAGTGCCACTCTTTCATGATGCGTGGCAGATCACTGAGTAACGTTATGAATAGCAATGGGCTGAGATTGTCGCCTTGCGGATACCCAGTCGTCTGATCAAACGTGTTATGCTCGCACACACCATCATCGAGGATAATTTGGTTAGCCTTCAGAAGTGCGCAGGGTAGAGTGAGCATTCGTGGTCCAACTCCAGCCTGTCCCAAATTATTTAAGACAATGTCACGGGGTGCGATGTCAAAGGCAGATTCTAAATCAATAAAAACCGCGAATAAAGGGAGTTTTTTTTCGGTTTAATGAGATTGTGATCTGCTCAAGAAGTACTTCGCAGGCTGAGATAGTGGAACGCCCGGTCCTGAAACCATGCTGCTCATCTAGAAGAACCCCAGTGCTGTCATAAAATCGGTGAGACGACTTGTCAGTATGCTTGAAAGTAGTTTGTAGACACAGCTTCTTTTTTATATCGGCCGCCACGCGGCAGGCTCCGAAGGATCTCCTTTTCATTTTGAAATTACTTAAAGAAGGCAATCATACCACTTGGCTGGCAGAGCGCCCTCAATAAGGCATCTGTTAAAAAGGGACTGCCATATAGGCACGAGATGTCCCTGCCGAAATTGTTCATTTCTTACAAGATCTGGCCCGAATGCCTTGTTATTTCGTATACGAGCAAGGGCAACATTGACTTCGTCTAGACTAAACGGTTCATCAAGAGCCTCAGCGAAAAATCTCTCGGGAGCTTCGAGCTCGTATGAAATAGGTATCTTGAGAGGCACAGTATCCGCGTGGGTGAAAGCTGCTTGAAAGTGGCCCAAGAGTTTTTCAGATGGGATTGGACAGCTCGTAAAGTTCTGAGGCTGACGTGTAATGAGGTGGGGTTCTTATTGTGCTTTTAGTATAAGGAGGCGTTCTTGCGCTTACGCTTGTTCGTGAAAAACCGTAAAATTTTTCCGTTATGACCAAAAATGTACGTCCAAAAGACCACTCTGACGCAAAAGTAATGCCCACTATTTTTGTATCAAAATGATGGTGCTGCGTTACGTAGATGTCAAGTAACTAAGCTTTTTCGACAGTCATAGTTGTTACGTTTTACGTGCAAGTTTTCACGTTCAGAACCGTAAACATTTGCCAAGACGTTTCCGTCCCCTCCTTCCACTAGGAAAAATTCATAGCGCAAAAATGGGCAAATTGTAGCAGAGCAAAAAGGGAGCTCAAAAAACGCCACAGAACCCGGGAGGCCGAGACCCTCGCCTTGGAAAATTATAGAAGACTTAGGGCGCTTTTAAAAAACGAAATAGCGGAAAGCAAAAAGCTGTACTGGCGACAAATGGTTAAGGACATTAATGACAAACCATGGGAAAAACTCTACAAAATGGTCAGAGGGTAGGCGTGCAGGCCCCAAAGTCACACTGGCAGACACAGAGGTCGTACACATTTTAAACAATCGATTTCCACAGCATGGACATTTTAATAGGGAAACATACGCAAGAAGAGGGGCATATTCAGAAGAAGAGGAGTTCCCGCCTATCACACGCGCAAAGGTATTGATGGCAGCGAAGAGGCTCAGGAAGATCTCCAGGACCCGACGGCAGGAACGCGTTTAACAGTCTGCCGTGGAAAAGGATTGTAGACACTCTAGTGAGAAAAGCAGTCCCTTCATTCCTCGTAAGAGCAGTTTCGGGATACTTAGAGGACAGAAAAGTTTTTAACGGCACAGTGGAGATAGACATGACCGCAAGAGTTCCTAAATGGGTCAATTCTGGAATTCTGCTCTGGAACATAACATAAGACGACGTCTTGAGACAAGAAATCCCACAGGGAGTAGAAATTATTGCGTATGCGGATGACTTGGCCATAATTTCTCAAGCAAAAACAGAGGAAGAACTAGAATTAAAGACAAACATGGCTATCTAGTCGACGAAGAGATGGATGGATAGCGCTGGGCCACTGCTTGCCCCAGAAAAGAGCGAGGCCATCCTTCTGACAGGCAGGAAAAGAGCGGACAACATGAAACTGATGGTGGCGGGCCAGGAAATCTAGCAAGTAATAGAGGCCAAATATCTTGGTGTCCTACTAGACAAAGATCTCAGGGGGACGAATTACATTAGGAAGTGTACGGGCAAGGCGGCTAAAAAAGCTAACGCGATAGGCAAGATCCTGCCAAACTAACACGGACCGCGGGAGTACCGGCGATGACTACTAATGTCGGTTACCGAGTCAATTGCACTTTTCGCGGCGCCAGTCTGGCTGCAGAACATCTTGAAAACGAGAACGACAAGAAGTGCCCTAAGAAGCACGCAGAGAACAGCAGCGCTTAGGATCCTGCAGCCCTACCGCACGGTTAGCACGAACGCAGTTATGGTACTGGCTGGTTCCCCACCTTGGGACTTGATAGTGAATGAAAGGAAAAGGATATGGGAAGGAGGGTCTGAATCTAACAAAAAACGCTGAGAGGGAGAAAACAATAAGGTTGTGGCAAGAATAATGGGATACCATTCCCGCAGGCTCATTGGGTTGTTCACTTCGCCTGCTCATCCCGGACACAAAGAAGTGGATTGACCGAATTTCTCCCGGCGGGAGAAATTAACTTTTCCTTACGCAGTGTCTCACTGGCCACGGTGATTTTTAAAGTTATCTATTTTGTATAGGCAAAGCTTCCTCTGTAACCTGCACGGACGACGTCGACGATGACTCCGAGCATACTCTCTTAAAATGCAAGGGACTAGAGCAGGCAAGGACAACCGCCATAGCGCTGCTACGATTGCGATGGCCCAGAGAAGCAGGAAAACAAGGAGTGGGGATACCAGACCCGCCGAGAAGTAACATGAGGATGTTTGTGAAGTACATATGCAGCTAAATATCGGCATGGAGGCTGGGCGAGGAAATAACAACTGCGGTGATGAAAAATAAAGCGGAGCTTGGCAGGTACAGAAAAGAACGGACAGCGCTTACGACATCAACAGATGACGTGGCTTGTAATCAAAGGGGTTCGCAGGTGTTGGGACAAGCACGTCGGACTGGTGGGGGAACCCGTGAGTGAGCTCGGCCAAATGATCCGTTAGGCGCTCGCCACTTCTCCTAATGGCCCATAGTACTGTTCTATGGATATCTGGGTCATTAGAGAGTGAAGCTTAAGGGGCGAGGTGTGTTTAGTGAGTAGTGGTCTTGGTGAACCAACATCCGACCGCCAGGGTCGAGTCCCACACTGCTCGAGAGAGGAAATACTTCGTACTCGTAGCATTCACCCTCCTCCAAAAAAAAATAATATATATATATATATATATATATATGTATAAACAACATAGTAAATATAATAACAAGTTTCGGATGTTTTCACATCCGACATTATATTATATTATCACATTATATTAAACTGCATTTTGAAGTTATGCAACTTAATAGAAAGTTCACTAAGTATCAGGTATAGTTGCTTAGTGCACTTGATGTGTCTGCCTTTGTCTCTGTCGAGCCGTGAAATGAGCCTAAACGTCGTCATATATAGAGGTCTCCGCTCTTACTCTATGAGCATGTATCACTGTAGTATTTGCACGATTTGTTTCAATAAATGCGTGTAATGCGGCAAAAGTTAAAAAAAACGTTTTAAAAAATGGGCGGCTGTATACATTTTTGCGGACATTATATATATATATATATATATATAAATATATATATATATATATATATATATATATATATATATATATATATATATATATATATATATATATATATATATATATATGGAACTGCATTTTGCAACACTTAAGTTCTTAGTAAACAAAAATAGTTAAAAAGATTAATCAAACAAAGAGGTAGAAAATCACACTCGACGAAATCCAAAGAATGCTTTGGATAAGCACTTTCAGACTGTGAAATGAAAAGCCATTTTGTTAAAGCCAGAAGTGCTTCGTAGTGAGGCATCTAATGTTTTTAGCAATGCAGGTCCAGGTTTCAGAGAGACGGCATGCAAATGCGTGTTGACTACATTTCAAGGATACTGAGGACACTGCAGAAGTTTTAGCACGCCTAGAGAAAGTTTGACTACGGGGTAGGAACTAGTAACTCGCGAAATTTTATATGTTAACATAGACCCCTGCAGCGTCTAAATTTTTCTGCCGTGAGTAAGTTAAATTTACTGAAAAAGTGATAGACCAAACCCCTTTGCCTCCCAGAAAAGATGGCTCTAAGTGCATAACTCTGTATTTCTCTGGCTTTCTAGCGACTTCCATCAGAGCTACGGTGGACTTCCCCAGAGATGGCATACCACAGCCACTGGTACCAAAACGTCTTTGAGGAGCGATAAGTGCAAATCCGTATCAAAGTTCCGATTATTCTTTCCGAACAGCAGTGTCGTGTCATCAGCAAAACCCGTAGCAGAGCCCATAGTTAGCGCTTGAACTCTTAATAGAAGTCAATTCAGAATAATAAAGAAATATGAAAAGTGCGAGAACCGTTTATCAACCTACTGCGGAGTATATATATTTTTATATTTACCTGGTTCAATTACTCGGTAGTTAATGTAGTCCAGATGAGGAATGACGAGATCAGCAGCCCACGGCGGTCGAAAATTTTCCGGGTTGACACTTTGAGCGTTGGGCAGCACGTTATCTATGAAGAACTGCGCAGACGCGGATTCGCAAGCCAGGCCAACTAGCGCGGCGAACGTGAGCAGTAGCCATCGCACTGAGGATAGTGGGCTTGGCCGATAGATCGGTAGTAACCTACATGTGCCAATCAAACTACAGTTGTCTAATCTTACTTCTGCCGTTGATGCAAATGAAGACGACGACGACAACAACAACAACAAAGACGGTGAAGCCTCCTTGAAAGCTGACAAGGAGAAGTTGTTGTTGTTGTTGATGTTGTTGTTGGTTTTGTTAATGTAATCCTCGTTTTTGTTGACGTTGTCGTTGTTGTTGTTGCTGCCGTGGTCTTCCTCGGGCTCATGAATGTTGCTGCTGTTGTTGTTGTTGTTGTAGCTGTCATTGCCGTTGTTGAAACTGCTGGAAGTAGCAGCAGCAGCGACAACAACAGCAGGAATTGCAACAGCCTTCTCCATCGTAAACAGCACACCGTTAGAGAGGTCTGTCTGAACTGAAGAATCAAATAACGGGTTATCATGAAGACAACATCGAGCCAGCGAGACGCCACATCTCGTTTGACTGGGGGAGTCGGTACAGTGGGCTGGGGTAGAGGCGGTCCTGTCGATGATTGTTCCCCCTGTTGTGCGCATTGCGGTTGAACTCGCTGTAGTGGCAGTACTATTGGCATTAGTCTTAGCGGCGGTGGTCCAATAGTTTGGCCAAATACGTCGGCGGCGGCCACACGACGCAGGCGCCGCTACCGTTAGCGAAAAAGGCCCCGCATCGAACAGGCCACATTCAGGAGAACAGCACATTCTCGCACGATGAACAAGCGGTGGCGATAACAGGCCGAAGGAGTCCGCTTTCTCCTGTGAGCAAATCGCAGCAGCCTCAGCAAAAACGGCAACAAGGTTAGATTGTTGTGATACACCATTGCAAGATTGGATCTTAATTATCTATATCACCATTCCTAGATTGATCAGTGAAACTAGGACGCACGAATGAGTTCAACATACAGATAAACATAAACATATACAAATATTCAGATGCATTTGCATGCAGCAAGCTGAGCCGCAAGCTTGATTACGTTGACTTTGACCACCTCCACAAGTGGTTAGATTGAATTTGAACATCTACGACCAACGCGACCTGCCGCAAGTACATGTATAATGTAGCACGGGCTTCTATTTCGCCCTATCTTAGAAGGATTTTAGCATCTTACCTGTCACAACGTACGGTGGTCTATCAAGGCATGTTATATCCTGTTACCGCAGGGGTCCCTCAAGGCTCCGTGCCGGGCCAAACGTTATGGAACATTGCATACGACGATGTTATACATCTGCCTTACCCTCCTAACGTTAAATCAATAGCCTATGCGGATGACCTGGCTATCGTGATTACGTCGCGGGATGCAAGGGAGCTGGAGAGGACAGCAGTTGGCGCCTTGCAAGACATCTCCATCTGGCTCGCTCCGCACGGACTTCGCCTGGCTCCACACAAAACGTTAGCAATATTTCTAAACGGGCAGAAGCGCACTCCCCATCTCAACTTGACCTTAGAGGGACACAACATTGCCCTTTCCAGCGAAGCAAAGTACTTAGGATTGCTTCTGGATACCGGCCTGACAGGCACGCCTCATGTGCACTACGCGGCTGTAAAAGCCACCAAAGCTACTACAGAACTCGCAAGATTGCTGCCGCGCACACGGCGTGTTTCCGATGATCGGAGGTGTCTCCTGGCGACGGTAGTAGATAGCATTATGCTTTACGCAGCCCCGCTGTGGCAACGTACGGCTAAGCGGGTTACGTGCCGAGGGCTTTTGGATAAAACGTAGAGGCCGCTGGCCCTCAAGATTGCAAGGGCCAACAAAGCTGCGTCTACCGCGGCCCTTCAAGTACTCTCCAGGCAGATCCCTTGGGATCTCCGGGTTATAGAGAGCGCAGTCCGCCGTGCGGACTCCTCTATCTCTAAAGAAGACGCAGGTCGTCAGACACTAGACGCGTGGAACAATAGATGGATGGAGATCCAGGCGGGCCAGCCGGGTTTCTGGACTCGCTCTATTATCCCGGATGTTCGAGAGTGGTTCAAAAGGCGAGAGGGATCACTGTCGTACCCTCTAATCAAATTTTTGACGGGCCACGGCACCTTCATAAAATACCTACACCGCATAGGACGTGCTCCGTCGCCAGCATGCATTCTCTGCGACTCAGGAGAAGAAGACGATGCCAAAAACACCTTCGAAGTATGCACGGCTTTCAGCGCGAACAGGGCGGAGCTGGCGCGGCTCTTAGACCGGGAATCCCCGGTAACCTGTGAACAAATGGGTCAGGCCCTTCTGCAAGACACCCATGGCTGGCACATCATAAAGGATTTTGCCGCGACGATTATTGAACAAAAAGATCTGGTGCAGACCGCGATGTGCGCTCTAATCACGCAACCCTAAGGAAGAAGTAGGGGTTGAAGTAATATTAAAGAATGGTTCCAGCTCCTCGCCTCTTCCTGAGGCCATTTAGGTGAGAGGTTTTTAGTGGGTATTATGCCAACAACATTTGCATCGAGTCCCACACTACCCGCTCTGGGTGCGCGTAAACGCATTTTCCCTCTCACCATTAAAAAAACAAAACAAAAAAAGTACATGTATAATGCAACAAATTAAGAATGATAAATAATGCCCAAATATGGCTGCGCTGAAACAGGCGATATTCTAATGAATCTTGCCACAGGGGATCCTTATAATTCTTAGCCGTTACGTAATGATTTGAACGTTTTGTCGACAATATTACTGCAATTAAAGCATGCGTTCAGTGCTACAGACGAGACTGACCGCTAACACTTCCTAATTAATCAGGACAAGCGACAGACGATACAACAGCAAAGTGATTGATCTCTGCGATGACACATCACGAATTATGTTCGCGCCGCGGAAGGAACCATAGTACATCCGCAAAGAATTACTTACTTAAAATTCTATGCAATAATTTGCCAATAAAAGTGGATATTTCATTTACGTTTTACCTGCTGACTTTTACTAGTCATTTCGTAATAATTATCGTCACTTTAGATCACACTTTTATCGTATCAAACCCTATTCAGTATGCGTTTCTGTTATGCAAATGAAATATACAAGACATGATCATATGTGGACGCACGGCGACCTAGCACAGTACAAATTATGATGAAATGTAATTTATCCACTCACCCTAGTCTAAAAATAGATATTTAGGTTTCCTTTGAAATGCAACGCCGCTCCAAAGTAAAAAAAAGCAAACAAAACAAATGTATATATATATATATATATATATATATATATATATATATATATGACCCACATCCTCAGGGACAGTTGTCGCTCCACTTATATTCGTAAGAAGATAATCTAAGTTTGTATATTCAAACTGGTAAATTTTAGCTAGGACACATTCAAACACAAAATTAATCTATTTGCCATAGGCAGCTAAAGGATCAACACCAAAAAATGCAATTAACAATAAGCGTTATTTATTGGCGGTCATTTGTAATTATATTTGAGATAATCAGAGGCGTATAGCCGTAAGAATTCCAATCAAAATGAAGTTGTCTGATACCCCTGAGCGATAGGATAAACCCTCTCGACTTTATCATACATGCAGAAAATGCTATTGATCTGCTTGCATGTCCGATTAGCCAGTAGAAATGCGCCACAGCTTCTTGTGAGTATGACTATTGGATGCACCCTCTAGACGATACAACTTGTACGCGATAGGCTACACGTAATATGTAAATATATATAATTTTTAGAGAGAGCTTTGAGGCCGCTGGGGAGCAGGGATGGTGACGAGAGATAGATAATATAGCATGAGAGAAACAATAGTAGAATGCATAGGGGAGTTGCTTACGAGGCGAGTGCTCAAGAAGGTCCGGGCCTAAGATAAAAAAACGCCGGCAGCTCGACGACGCAACTATTTGCGCTCACTATAACTAGTTAGGGAAAACAGTATTACTTTGGAGCCAACTCGGATATTATTGGACAGTAACAGTCAGAAAAACACCGGTTTGGCTTCACTGCACGCTTGTGTTTGTTGTAATACATTTAGATGTCGGCACGTACACCGGTAGTCGATCCACATGGCATCGTTCTCGCCTCACGCCACTATATCACGCCTACAGTCACGCATCATTCTTTTTTCTTATTTTGCATACGCGACAGTTAGTTTGGTGCGCTTGCGTACATCCCTCCTAGAAAGCGTACTATTAAGCAAACAAAAACAAGAGTATAGCTACGGCACCTACTAAGATTTGTAAGAGCCAAATAAATATCAACTTCAAACTTGCATTTGGGAGGCCTGGGTTTGAGACCCAGACCGGCCACTCTTATATTGGTTTGCATGGTTTCCAATTTAGATAAGGTAAATGCCGGAGTGGATTAAACATCAGCCATGACATAAAAAAACCGTACACGGGCATAAGCCATACGAAAAAAAAACGTACAAAAATAAATAAATCAATAAATAAATATCAGTATATGCAGCTTTGCAAAGGAAGAGTATGTTTCCGCGTTATAGATCGAAATAGATAGATAAATAGATAGATCGACCAGAGTTGATAGAGGGCATGGAGCAGCAGCAGTAGTGGTAGTACTGGCAGTAGTTTCGATGTCCCGTATAGATCAGATGTGGTTACAAGTAATATTGACAATCTCAAGTATAATGTCATACTGGTGCCGTTCAATAAACAACAGTAACGTGGTAGCGGTCACGCCATGCCGCGCCGCGAGGTAAAAACAAAAACCCACCTGTGACAAAGACCTGTGATCACCGAGTCTGTAAAGGGCGGTGTTGCCCAGAGACCGACAACAGCTCAGCTCTTGACCGGGGTCTGCCTGCACACACACCTCACTGGCCAGCGAGACTGTATCTGGACGTGCCGGCTTACGCATGGCCCGATAACCGTGGCGATTTCGAAGTTATCCTACTAGGTGCAATCAGCTCTCTCTCGTCGACGAAGCAATGTGTGTTGTCGATTGGTGGTGATTTGCGGTAAGGTGACTCTAAAGCGAGCACGCGCATATCGATACGCGCATGCACTACCGTCGAACGTGTCCCACGTGCACCACGCCGGCTGCACGTGCATCTCGATGATCTACTCGAATGACTTGATGACTGACGCCCACCCCGCAACCAGCATAATGATTATAATGCATGACGAAGTACGCCGTTTATGTCGTACAATTGTTTTACTAAGAAATAGCAATAACAAACAAACAAATAATAAATAATAAAAATGATGATGAGCAAGGCAATCCCGAATTCCTGATGCTTCCTGATGATTATAATGTCGTTCCGTTATGATAAACAATGTCGGTAGTGGTAGTAGTAGTGATAGTCCCGGAATGATACGAGCCCCGGAATGACAGCATTGTTTACAACGACATCAACACCAACAACAACAACGACACCAACACCAAGAACAACAACAACAAAAACAACACTTTATGAGTTATACAGTAAATGTAGCAAACACGATCTCAGAAATTTAGAGACGCTCGAAACAGCTATCCACACACACACACACTTGATTCTATTTCCAGGGACAAATCACCAACTTACTATAGTTGCCCTCTTCGCTTCTGCCTGCATGACCGTGTTTGTAACTCACCTACATTAAACTGCAGTTTGTCCCGTTGCTGAAGCTACCAGGGGTGGCAGTTGGCTAGTAGAAAATGAGAAATAAAAACGTAGCTACTTTTCAATACGTATTTTAATGATCAAGATATTCATTTAAATAAAATGATGTTACTCCCTGTAACCCCGCAGCTAACGTTTGCCATGACAATCATGATTAACAGATAATTGTAACTTCGAGCCCTGGTTTTGCTGGTTGTATTTGATAAACGTGGTCGTCAGTGCGCTGCCGCTGAATTCTCTGCTAAACACAGCCTATATATATATATATATATACATATATACATATATATATATATATATATTATAGTAACACGTTTTGCGGGTCATAGGTATCACCACATTCTCTGCGAAACATTAGGTTTTCATGTCCCGTGTGATACCTGTATTTGCAGTAGGTTCGGGAACTGAGTGCAAGATTTATAGTTAACCGTAGACGACAGCAAAATATTCAGACGTGTTGAAAAAACATCGGATAATAAAATCACCTGTCACAAAAATCCCTAAATGTACACGAAGGTATTTCTTATCAATACACTCAGCAGGCGGGTAACTAATAAAGCTCTGCAAACACTACGGGAATTAAAACACAATCTTATTTTTGTGAAATATAATTTTATTGTCAAGTCGATTCGTGTGTGTACAGAAAGTTTTCGTCTTTGAACTACAAATCAACTGACTTCTTTATATCAATATCTCTGACTGTACTGCAGAAATATAAAAACCGGTGCTACTGACGAAGCTACTTACTCGAAGTCTCGATGTCGACGACCCCTGCGCAAACGCTAGCGTGGTGGTCTGTGTCGACCTCTATACTTGGAGGACGCATTGGTGCTGGTGACCTCCTTGTCGCGATCCGCAGTCCTCACTTCAAGGGCCGGCGGTGCAACTGCGCGACAATAACAGCAGGCATTTCATCAGCCTTTTCCACCGTAAACAGCACGCCGTTAGGGAGGTCCGTCTGAGCTGAACAAACGAATAACGGGTTATCATGAAGACAACATCGAGCCAGCGAGACGTTTTGGCTGGGGGAGTCGGTACAGTGGGCTGGGGTAGCGGCGGTCCTCTCGATGATTGTTCCCCCTGTTGTGCGCATTACTGTTGAACTCGCTGTAGTAGCAGCACTATTTGCAGTAGTCTTAGCGGCGGTGGTCCAATAGTTTGGCCAAGTACGTCGGCGGCGGCCACACGACGCAGGCGCTACCCCGTAGCGAAAAAGGCCCCGCATCGAACAGGCCACATTCAGGAGAACAGCACATTTTCGCACGATGAACAAGCGGTCAAGGCTCGCCGGACAAGAAACGCAGCGGCCAGAAAGCAAGACACAGACGACGTCGACGACCCCTGCGCAAACGCTAGCGTGGTTGTCTGTTTCGACCCCTATACTTGGAGGACGCCTTGGTGCTGGTGACTTTCTCGTCGCGATCCGCAGTCCTCACTTCAGGGGCCGGCGGTGCAACTGCGCAGAACTTGAGTACATCGCGAAGTTTGCACGATCGCCTGCAACACCGCCTGGTGACAATGAAGTCGATAAAGTCTTCATCGTATTCAGTGTCTTCTCTCACGCGGCTTCTGAACGGTGACGTTTGGTCTCTGCCACCGAAGACGCCGCCTCTCGAGCTGCAGGCGGTTTTGACAAAGTCCATCGCCCCATCGCACAGTCGGATCCGGGACGCGAGAAATTCGTCTTCGTTGCGGCTGGCCGCCGCAGCCGTGAGACCAAGAGCGAGTATGGCCACGCCAATCAACTGGACTCGTCCACGGGTAGCAGCCATTTCTGCGTCAGTTCTGGTTCAACCTGTGAAGTCAAGTATGTGAAGCGGAAGGGAACGTTTGTCACGTCCGTGCACAGCACTGCGGAACAACTAGAACTTTGGAACCTGGCAGAACGAAGTGATCTTTTGAACTCGTTGAGGTGCTTGCTAGTTACTAACTAACTGAGAGTGAGGTGTTCAGGCTAAGCGATAGCAAGTACTACTGATGACAATCCGAACTTCTGCGAACAATTTATACAGGTTCGAGTAGCCGCACCTGGGACTCGGAAAGAGGTGGATTGCCCCTGTGACACAATGAATTGCCCTTTCCGAGTCAATCTATGAAGCGGGCGCGATTGGCTCGGCGACAGTAGTAGCGTAGAAGGGCTACTCTCTCTCATCTGCATCCCTGGGGGGAATCGCTCAGCTGATGTGAATTGCCTTCGGTTCTCGTATCAATTGAGTCTCTAGGGCGCTATGTCTGTTTGTATGACCTAGCGTTTGTTCGTAGGCGTCACGCTGAGTCGACTTCATCCGAAGAACATGCGCAACTGGTTCAACCAGTTCCAAAGTTTACCTGTGTTTGATTAGGCTAATGTAGCTACCTCATATTCGCCTCGGCTAAGCAATGAGATGGGTCACATTCTGAGCCTTACTAATCCCTAACGTAAAGACTCAAAAAGCAAGCCGGCCACTATAGACGAACCAGGCAATGAATGCATAAGCGACAAAGCAAAAAAGTGAAGTTAATGTGCGCAATAAGATCATTCACGACCGCTTCAGACTCACTAAACAATCGGCTCGGTAGGCAGCCCGTGATTTGTCAGAGAACGAAAAAGCAGCGCAGATCTTTCTAGTTAGAGAATTCTAGATAAAATGCGGCGAGCGCTCAAACAGCTAGACTTGTCCCTAGACTATATTGTTGTGCGTTTACATTATCACTACTGTTGAAGTAGCTTCTGCTAGTGCTACTAGAATTATTCGTATTATTACTGTTAGTTCATGTTTGATTGTAGCAGCTGAATGATAACAAAAACTTGTATTACTAATAACTGGAGAACGAAGAGAAGGACTAGTAATAGCCGACAAGACAAGAGCCACTGTTTTCGATGGTATCTGGGGAACCACTAGTACTGTTACCGCTTCTTCAGACTTTACCCCCGCGACGACACAGAAAGAGCTGCTGCAGCTCCCAGGGTAATCTAACCGGATTGCCACATAACTACTATGTATCAGAGCGGTAAGTAAAGTTCGGATTTGATAATCGAGTAATTTTTCGATGTGATTTTCTGGATGGTGGAGTTCATATCTAGGCTTGCTTTCCGACAACGATGGCAGGTAAACTAAAACTGTACGAAACATAACTAAGGGGACTTACATTATGCTGGTAATTGCTTTTGGGGCCAATCTGGAATACATAAGATTGGAGAAAGACTCTGTTTGAAGGAACGTTTATGCAATTGCAATAGGCATCTCTGTCGAGAGAGCCAGAGAACGAGATATATAATATGCCAAACAACATGGCCTAGTTACCACCACCTCATGTGCTGAAAGGAAATTGTTGCGAAAATTACGAGTGGGTACGTAAGTATTGTGAAGAGTGCAATATTGGACATCACCACATACTCATCTTCTCGTTTATGGAAACCTCGTCACTATAGTCAGGTGTCAACGTTATTGACAGCCTACAGAATGATATATAAACGATTGTACTACACTGCCAATTCATGATAACTAAGTCTGACATTAAGGGAACGGGATAGGTGTGTCCGCGGTATAAAGAACTACCGCGACCGACCGTTCGCACTTGTAGCATGCATAGTATATTGTGTCCGAGAAGAAACATCTAAAACACACTAAACTTTGCAAGTAGAAACACGTGCGCAACATGCACGACTTCAGATACCTGTACGATAGCATAGTCTTTATCAACGCTCGCAGCGGGTAATACCAGACAAACGCCCTATTTCTCAAATGCCTCTGTTTATCATTTTCAATATATATATATATATGTTAGATAGAATTGACATACGCACGTTTACTCGCATATGTAAACGCCCCGAGCAAGCAGGGAGATTTTTTAACATGAATACCGCAAACACTCGCTCGAAAATCAATTTCCAGGCTAAAATGATTGCCAGGAAAGCGATTGTTAACAAAATGTTTGCATGGCGCTTAGTCCGTAAGCTTAACCATGTACAACCCGCCGCCTGAAGGCCGACTTGCGATAACCTTCTTCTGTGATCTCAATAAAGCCCCCCTGCTAAAGGGTGTGTGAATATACATTTATATATATATATATATATATATATATATAGAGAGAGAGAGAGAGAAGGATATATATATATATATATATATAGAGAGAGAGAGAGAGAGAGAGAGAGAGAGAGGGAGAGAGAGAGGGGGGGGAGAAGGAAAGCGAACATGTTGTGATGATTTATGAATCATTTACAATACGTTTGCACACTCGGCAGTGCTCGCCTTTATCAACACCCGGTGTTCTCAGGCGGTCTCCCCTCTAAGTACTAACCGGGCCCAACGTTGCTTAGCTTCGGTGATCGGACGAGAACCGGCGTATTCAACGTGGTATGGCCGATGGCAATATATATATATTATTCAGGTGCATAGGTAACATATATGCTGCCGCTCTAAGCGCCCCTGATAAAAAAGGGTGACGTGTGTATTTAGGTATGCATGCCAAGCGAATAATAAATCAATCATATATATATATATATACGTGTGCCTTCGTACATAGGTGTCCTTAAGTATACGATAACGCATGGTCATTCACTACATGAGATTATAAGGGCGCTTGCGATATATTGACGTGCTGTTCTTTACCATCAGGAGCGTGAGGACACATAGTCGTGTCGCACTAACTTGCGACTGCATTGGTTTAGCAGCTGATGTCTGACTTCTGAATTTGAAAAATTAGGAACTTCACGTAACACGCTCATACACATTGGATACAATCCTCTATATGGCACTTCTGTCTAAACTTCGCTCTTCTAAGTACTCTGTGATTAACAAAATCCCCAAATCTCTCAAATGCACACGAAGGCATTTCTTGCCAATACAGTCAGTTAGCAGCCAGACACTAAATAGCGCCCTACAAAGCTTATGGAAAGTGAAATGCAATCTTATCTTTGTACAACCGAATTTTATTGCCAAGTGGATGCATGTGTGTACAGAAGGTTTTCGTTTTTGGGCTACAACTGACTTTTCTTTAGATCAATATTTTTTACTGTACTGCAGAAGTAGAAAAACCGGTGCTTAGTGTGTCGTCCGTTGGCGAACTAGAGGCAAACCTCCAACGGGTGTAAGTTGTTTTGTCGGTCGAATGATCCTCTAGCGTTGGTGATCGACGTGCTTCTTGCGCTGCTCGGGGTCTTGACGTCGAGATCAATGTCGCAAAATGCGCACGATCGCCTGCAACACTGCACGCTGACAATGATGTCGATAGCGGCGTCTTCTTCAGTAGCGTCTTCATATTCAGTGCCTCCCAACACGAGGTTTGTAAAGTTTTTTCTACGCGGCGCCGCTCTCTGCCATTATCATAGTTGACCTTACAATCGATTCAGGCATTGAAATCACCGTCGCCGACGATAGTTGGCATTGTCAGATTGAAACCTGAAAAGCCTGCTGGTCTCTCCAGCAGGCTCCCTCGCCCATGCCTCCTCTGCTGTCTGCCAGCTGGAATTTCTTGTGCGCGTTTCGCTTTATTTTTCCCTCCCCGCATTGGAGCTAAAAACCCCTGTGACCGTGAGGGGTGCGCCAAACAGTTCCTGCGGGATTATCTTGATTTTGGCGACCCGCTCTTGCTGTTATTTTGTGTGTGCTAACTGCAAGCTCTACTGTAGTTCGCTCAATCGGCCGCTTAATGCAATTTGGCTTATTTCCAGGGTGTCACAGGCTCACACGCAACGGGATGTAGACAGCACCCGTTGTGTAAACTTTTAAGCAGCTTTGGCTGCACACCACTAGTTGCTCACTCATGCTTAATAGAAGCGAACACTTGGAACATCTGAAGATCACGACTAGTAGCAGACAATTTGTTATTTTAATGTTATTTAAAAATATTTCCTACGGCCCGCCATCAAGAATTATGATGTTCTATATCTCTATAATGATATTCTCCAGGATGTTTCACCACGACAATGCGCTGGCCAACATGCATTTTTTTTTGCCATGGCCAAATTACACCTTCCGAATTGTCGAATATACCCCATATTCGTTTTACAATGGTGTCTGGAAAATCACTAGTACTGCTGCCACTTCTACTTAAGACGTTAATACTTACTACTACTACTACTACTACTACTACTCTACTACATATTAACGGTCGTGATAAAACAATAACAAGTGGAAAAAAGAATACAAAAATAACACCGAAAACCACACCAGACCTATAGTTTTATCTTGAAGGTTTTAAAATGCTTCAAGGGGGTTGTTTCGAATTCTGTTCCATCCTCCGTCCCCTTCCTTCGGGCTTGGAATTCGTCCTGTGGCATATCTTCAAGGCATCGAAGGCGGGACATGTTAAGACATGTCCCCAACAGACCTGGTCAACATGGCTGCTGACTCTCAGCGGTATGGTTCATCATCTATTCTCAATGAGCATCGCTCAGAGGAAAATTCGATAGACGACAGGGGTCAAACTGACGACGCCCCGGTAGACACCTAGGGGACTGGTGCGTTAGTCATGACAACCATGACTAGCGCACTAGTCCTCTATACGACGCCGCCATCACACGCGTCGAGACCCGGCTGAGGGTCTGGCACAAGAAGCAGAAGAAGATGATAACAAGAACAATGACTTACTGCTGGTAATTGACGTACGACGTATCTGCAATACGTGAGATTGGAGATAAACTCTGTTTGAAGGAGCGTTAGGTGTGCGAACGATATAGCTCGCCGACGGCCGAGATCCCCCGTATCTGTAACAAGTGGATGATGCATCCGAAGAGAGAAACATGGCTCGTTAATTAACGTCATCTTCATCAAACGATATCCCTGTTACTCATGTACCCCTCTCTATAACATTTTCTATATATATATATATATATGCGTTCGTAAGTACACGCTAACGCACGGTCGAATGCATGAGAGCATAAGGCCACCTGCAATGTCTGCTGTTTATACTAACTAAATTCAGGGTCGTAAGCACATACTACATACAGGTCGTGTCGCACGTACATGGGAGCGCTAGCTCAACAGTTAATGCCTAACCTCGGAACTGGACAATTTAAGAACTTTACATAAATAACATTTTCATACATAAGATACAGTTCTCTAGATCTGGACATGGCACTTCTATATAAACTTTGGCCCCCCAAATACTCTGTGGTTAACAAAAATCCCAAAATCTCCCAAATGTACACGACGGTATTCCTAGTCAATACGCTTATCAGCCATGTAACTAACATAGTCCTGCAAATCTATTGTTCGTCAAGGTGATATTGTCTATATTTAGTCATTTTTTATATGGACCGACATAGCCCGCCGGCAAATTCATTTGTCCATGTTGTCTGTTATCACAATGTGTCACTTAACGAACTGAAAATAAACAACTCAAGGCTCTAGGTCCAAGCTGGGGCTGGTCCACCTGGCCAAAGTTCCTCTCACCGATGCAGCGTTCCCCCTCTGAACGTCCAACGACAAGCGCTGCAGTAAGTACTCCCCCGCTCTTTAGTCATTTTTATTAGTAGTAAAAACCTGGTTTGATAATCGACTTCGATCCCGAAGGTCTGCTTTTGCAGTACTAAATGGAACTTGTCGTCACAGAGAAACAGATCTTTAATATGCCAAACAATATGACGTAGTTACTGCCACCTCGTATGCTGATAGGAAATTGTTGTGAAATTGACGAATGCGTATGTAAATATCGTAGAGAGTGCAATATTGGACGTTGCGACATACTCATCTGCTCGTATATCATAACCTCGTCACTAGAGTCAGGCTTATTCACCATGAATTGGTAGCTTACAAAATTATATATAAAAGGTTGTACTGTACTACCCATTCATGGTGAATAAACCTGACTTAACGGTGTGTTAGGTGTGTCAACGATATGGTCGCCTACCCCGACCGACCGTTCATACCTGCAACATGCCTATGTTGTGCCCAAAGAAATACATTAGTGGATACTGATCGTTTCGAAACTGCTCTTGATAGATCAAAGCGATAAGGAGCTTGTCTTGACTGCAAGAAAGTGGTTGGCTATGCAATGCTAAATCTCTTCTAGGGCTACGATTACTACCCCGACGACAAACTCGGACATCCTCAAAAAGCCAAAGTTTATCTAAAACACAATAACCTTTGCCAGTACGAAAACGTGCGAGACATGCACGACCAATGATGTTTGTTACGCGCGACATCTCCACTCTCGAGCGGTGTTAGTTATGCTGTAGCGCGCCAGGAGGCGCAATCTTCTTAGATATGATTAGATATTGCACGTCAACGACGTGCAGGCACACGTAAGTCGTGTTCACATGAAAGCATCAGCTTAGCAGTTAGTGTCTAATTTCTGAACCGGACAAACTAGGAAATGTACGTAACGCACTCGCACTCTAGATAGTACTACTTTTTAAACTTATATATCCCAAGTACTCTGTGATTAACAAAAATCCCCAAATGTACACGAAGGTATTTCTTATCAATACACTCAGCGGGCGGGTAACTAATAGAGCTCTGCAAACACTACGGCAAGTAAAACACAATCTTATTTTTGTATATAATTATAAATATAATTTTATTGTCAAGTCGATTCGTGTGTGTACAGAAAGTTTTTGTCTTTGGGATACAAATCAACTGATTTCTTTATATCAATATATCTGACTGTACTGCTGAAATATAAAAACCGGTGCTATGTTGTCTACTGACGAAGCTTGCTCGGAGTCTCGACGTCGACAACCCCTGCGCAAACGCTAGCGTGGTTGTCTGTGCCGACCTCTATACTTGGAGGACGCATTGGTGCTGGTGACTTTCTCGTCGCGATCCGCAGTCCTCACTTCAGGAGCCGGCGGTGCAACTGCGCAGAACTTGAGTACATCGCGAAGTTTGCACGATCGCCTGCAACACCGCCTGGTGACAATGAAGTCGATAAAGTCTTCATCGTATTCAGTGTCTTCCCTCACGCGGCTTTTAAACGGTGACGTTTGGTCTCTGCCACCGAAGACGCCGCCTCTCGAACTGCAGGCGGTTTTGACGAAGTCCGCCGCCCCATCGCACAGTCGGATCCGGGACGCGAGAAATGCGTCTTCGTTGCGCCTGGCCGCCGCAGCCGTGAGAACAAGAGCGAGTATGGCCACGCCAATCAACTGGACTCGTTCACGGGTAGCAGCCATTTCTGCGTCAGTTCTCGTTCAACCTGTCAAGTCAAGTATGTGAAGCGGTCGGTAGATCGCGGAAGGGAACGTTTGCGACGTCCGTGCACAGCACTGCGGAATAACTAGAACTTCGGAACCTGGCAGAACGAAGTGATCTTTTGAACTCGTTGAGGTGCCTGCTAGTTATTAACTAACTGAGAGTGAGGTGTTCAGGCTAAGCGATATCAAGTGCTACTGATGACAATCCAAAATTCTGCGAGCAATTTATACAGGTTCGAGTAGCCGCACCTGAGACTCGGAAAGAGGTATCAACACAATGAATTGCCCTTTCCAAGTCAATCTATGAAGCAGACGCGATTGACTAGGCGACAGTAGTAGCGAAAAAGGGCTACTCTCTCTCATCCGCATCCCTGGGGGGAATCGCTTAGCTGATGTCAACTGCCTTTGGTCTTCGTATCAATTGAGTCTCTCTAAGG
This sequence comes from Dermanyssus gallinae, assembly GCA_003439945.1. NCBI lineage: Eukaryota > Metazoa > Arthropoda > Arachnida > Mesostigmata > Dermanyssidae > Dermanyssus > Dermanyssus gallinae. The sequence continues at coordinate 106,541 of QVRM01001643.1, forward strand.
GCGCTATGTCTGTTTGTATGACCTAGAGTTTGTTCGTAGACATCACGCTGAGTCGATTTCATCCGAAGAACATGCGCAACCGGGTCAACCTGTTCCAATGTTTGCCTCTGTTTGATTCGGCTAACGTAGCTACGTCATCTTCGCCTCGGCTAAGCAATGAAATGGGTCACATTCTGAGCCTCACTAATCCCTAGCGTAACGACTCAAAATGAGCATGCCGCCACTATAGACAAACCAGGCAATTCATCAGCGACATAGCAAACAAGTGAAGTTAATATGCGCAATAAGATCCTTCACGACCGCTTCAGACTCACTAAACAATCTGCTTGGTAGGTAGCCCGTGATTTGTCAGAGAACGAAGGAGAAGCGCAGGTCTTTCTAGTTAGAGAATTCTAAATAAAATGCGACGAGCGCTTGTAATAGCTAAACAGCTACACTTGTCTCTAGACTATATTGTTGTACGTGTACATTATCACTACTGTTAAAGTAGCTCCTGCTAATACTACTAGAATTATTCGTATTATTACTGTTAGTACATTATAGCAGCTGAATTATAACAAAAGCTTGTATTACTAAAAACTTGAGAACGAAGAGAAGGACAAGTAAGAGCCGATAAGATAATGGCCACTGTTTTCGATGGTATCTAGGGAACCACTAGTACCGTTACCGCTTCAACTTAAGACGTCACCCGCGATGACACAGAAAAAGTTGCTGCAGCTTTCAGGGTAATCTAACCGAATTGCCACATAACTACTATGCATGATAGCGGTAAGTAAAGTTCGGATTTGATAATCGAGTAATTTTTGTGATGTGATTTTCTGGATGGTGAAGTTCATTTCTAGGTTTGCTTTCCGACAATGAGGGCAGGTAAACTGAAACAGTACGAAACATAACTAAGGGTACTTACATTATGCTGCTAATTGCTTTTAGGGTCAATCTGGAATACACAAGATTGGTGAGAGACTCTGTTTGAAGAAACTTTTATGCAATTGCAATAAGCCTCTATGTCGAGGGGCCTGCTTTTTGCAGTAATAAATGAAAATTATCATCACGGAGAACCAGATATATAATATGCCAAACAACATGGCCTAGTTACCACCACCTCATGTGCTGAAAGAAAATTGTTGCGAAAATTACGAGTGGATACGTAGTCAAGTGTCGACGTTATTGTCAGCCTACAAAATTATATATAAACGATTGTACTGTGCTACCAGTCATGGTTCATCAATTCACCGACCGTCCGTACCTGTAACATGCGTTTGTTGTGTCCTAAAAGAAACATCGGTGGATACTGACGTTACCGTTTTGAAACTTCTCGTTGTAGACTATAGCGACAAGGAGCGTGTCTTGACTGCAAGAAAGTGGCTGGCTGCGCGATGCTAAATCTCTTCTGGGGCTACCATTACCGCCTCGACGACAAATTAGGACATCCTCAAAAAGTCAAAGTTCATCTAGAACACAATTTGCAAGTACGAAAACGTGCGGGACATGCACGACCAACTATACTTGTTGCACGTAATATGTTGCACGTCAACGACGTGCGACTTTAAGTCGAAATACGACGACACCACGTGCACTAGCATGAAACATGCATGTGTGTGGCGAATAATGAAATAGTGAAACCTACACGATGAATGACCTGAGTGAAAAGGTGAGAGGGACAAGCGAGAGGTGCGGCGTTGCCGTAATTCTAATAGAAATCGAACCGGAAGGCCACTCGCAGACCAGAGCAGTCACTGGAAGTGGTACCACTCTATAACGTAGCCGCGGAATATCTCGCCTTCTAGGGGATTTCCAAACCCCAGTACGTACCACTGGCGCTTGGCTACTACGGATCCTCACGATCCACCCTCAGCTCTAATTGTTGTCAATTAGTAATTAGGGTTAGGAACGTAACATTTGGCCTTACTCAGGAGAACTTGCACTGCCGGCGCAGTCAACATCGCAACCCGTTGCAACTTATCAACGTTGCAAGCCATATCCAGGTCAGGTTATCGGCCTCTATTCGAAAGCTCACGTAGCTGTCGTAAAGACTACAGGTTGTGCATCCGGCCCTGTAACAGCATCACCGCGTTCATCGTGCCTTGAAAATCTACCTCTTCACGTTCAGGTCAGTCGTATTTACACCTTCTTACCATATCTGAAGAGTCCAGAATAGAGCTACCGCGAGTATATCGCAAAGACACACAACGAAGACACTCAGATTTTCCGCCATATTAAGGAGCTGATGCTTGAAATGAACAAGCTCAATGATAAGCTACTTCCATTCCTATTAAAAATGAAACCGAAAAATAAAGAGGCAGCAGAAGAGCGAACCATCTAATATAGATTCAATGGTCTCGACATTGTACACGACTTGCAGGACTTCATCTTTAAGGGAGCAAGTATTGACGCTTCGCCACCACCATCCTTCCCTGCACTTCCAGTCTTTTCTCACGACAATTCACTCGAATGTCCGAAGCTCGCAGGAGAAGTTAAGCGCTTCAAGGAGTGGTGGAAGTTTTTCATACTTCACGCGCACGATGATCCTCATTTAATTTTTCGGACATCGTGAAGTTCAAGCACCTACTCGACACACTTGTCGGTCCAGCCGCACGCGAGATATTGCATCTGGGCTTCTCCGCTGCGCTCCACGTTTGGTATCATCCGGAAACTGTTCGGACAGGAGAAGACGGCAGAACAAGAACAAATCAAGAAGGTTCGTCGTCTATGCTCAACTTTGAATCTTCGCCGCCCACGAAAAACTAAGTTGCTTTACATCAATACTTTTACAAAACATTCGGACGTTAGATAGTCTAGGTACTAAGTTCGACACACTATTATACCATATACCCGAATGTCCTGGGTTGTCTGCCTATGAGCATGAAAGCTAGAATTAATAGAAGCTGCAATGATACGTGCAAATCACCCGAATATACCACGTGCTCTCGCTCGACACTCGTAAACAGATATTAAAACAACTAAACGCATGTTGTAATTGTCTGAGGAAAAATCATCTTGCTAGCAAGTGCAGAAGCAACACCATAGAGTGTACAAAGTGCACATGCAAGCACTACACTTGAATTATTGGGAACATTGACAGCAGCTAGACCAACAATGAATGTGAAATATTATTTTAATCACTCAGGAGGCTGAAGAACGGCCATATACATGGCTGAGGCGAAATTGGAGGAGACAATGTTTAGTAGAGACATGCAGTCTATTCGAACATTTTAGGAGGATCTTGACCGGGTCGGATACAATCCCGAAAACGCTGTTAGAATATGAAGGCCCCTAGAATCAAACGACAGAGTAAGCTAAGGTTTGGATAATAAAGGGCAATCACTCTCAGGGAAGTAATGAAAAAAATAGATGTTTATTGATTACATATATAATCTGGAGTGTCTCACATCAGAGACCCATTACACAGGTGTACATTTTGCGCTTTAGATGTTTTTAGCATACGATATGCTCACAGCTTGTACATGTTTCGCTCATAATTACATCGCTAGTCCCATGCTAACTTACATCACTAGATCACTAGAATTGACAAATTTCACCAGATTGGCAAGTCTGCTCTCAGCCATTTGTGCTGATAACATATGTCCGTCCTCTCCAAGCTTAGTGACGGCCTTAATATATTGTGCTCCTTCTATTTCGTATTTCCTGCATTCCGTAATAATGTGTATGACGTCATCATATCTGTTACACTGCTCGCACATGGGTGATGATTTTACTCCAATTTGGTTGAGCGTGCTTCCGCTCACACCCTTGGCACATCTCAGACGGTGAACCGTCACAGCACATGTACGGGAGGCCCCGCTTAAGTCATGTGGTCCTGCAAAATTAATCCCGATCCCCATATTATTACGCTTTTGTGAGATCCCGTTTGTCAGTTTATCCCATTTTTTACAACTGTGTTTCCACATTTTAGCTTTGACATGACTTGAGGAAGGCGGCACCAGGCATACGCGATCCACCTTCTTCTTCAGTAGGGCGTCTCTGGCGTCAGCTGCCTCGTTTCCTCGTACATTAACGTGAGCTGGAATCCACTGTAGTCGCAGCCGTGCCTTGAGATGGCCGGCGCAGCGAAGAACGCACTGGATGAGATTTGAGTTAGGACCTCAAAGCCTCCTGCTCCTTCGGTAAAACCTTGCTGTGACCCATCGCTGAGCATCACTGACGAATACTCCAGTGAGAGTAAGCTTATGTGGTGCTCGGCGGCAGTCTTCAGGTACCAAGAGTCATGTTCATTATTTTTGTGGATGTTAGGTATTAATAGTGACACAGACATATGCTCAAGATTTGTCATATCAAATACATGTTTATCAGGAGCCTGCATCCCGTCGCTCAGTTCGGGAATGTCCTCTAGGGCAGCAGCTGCCTTGGTATTTCGGCGTTCGTCCTGGATTAATCTCAGTAGCTTATTGCCACTTCCGGCTAATCTAATTAGTATACACTTCATTAGAAATTCTTGTCGTATGTTAGTGGGCATAAGACCACTTTCTGCCAGAGCGGTGTACTGGTCATAGGGAGTAAACTCAGCGCTGCTTTAGCACATACTGCAGTCATTGCGCCTAGATCGGTTGTCTCTTTTTTGTCAGGTTGGTCATGAACGGCAGGACGTAGTCCACTTTCGACGAGAAAAGCACCTTAACAATTTTTACGGCAAATGATGGAGATATTCCCTAAGAGAGTCCGCACAGATTCTTGATTATGTTTACAACTTTAAGGGCTTGTTCTTTCAGCTCATTAATTTGCATCTTCCATCGACAGTTGTCTTCCCGATGTACTCCAAGGAACCGTATGTTTGTGACTTGGTCAATTGTTTTTCCGTCTATCTTAACTACTACATGCTGACCTCGACGCATATTGAAAGCCATTATTTTGGTTTTAGATGGTTCAATCTTAAGGCCAAGTTTCTCCAACAGCAATGGGGTTGACTGTTTTGCCGTTTAAGCGAATCCACATGGCCCCGTTATCCGAGTACTGGGATAGGTGAAAGCCGTGTGGAACGCAATTCGCAATATTAGATATTGCTAATACAAAAAGAATCGGGAAAAGCACTTTACCCCGAGGGACTCCACGATCTCCCAACACGACACACCTGGAGGAGCTTCCTCGGCGCGTAATAGACAGCGTGCGCTCGTGCAGATAGCTTGATATAATTTTGTAGAAACGGCAATTGGCGTCGATCCCCAGTTTTTGTAGAGATTCATGGACAGCTGTGTGTGTCAGTCCATTGAATGCGTCCTCGATGTCAAAGAATGCGGCCAATACATGGCCATTGTTCCGGCATGCCTGTTCGATATCTGTTGTCCGATCTATGACGCTGTCTTATGGCGACCGTAGCGGTCTGTATGCTGGCATACTATCTGCAAGAGCCGATTTAGCTTCTGTCACAGACATTAATCTTCGAAGAAGCATGCGCTCCAGAACCTCACCTAGTTGGGAGCATTTGACAATTACACGATATGATTTGTTGTCTCCTGTTGGCCTACTCGGTTTCAGAATAGGAACCCCAACTCCAGATTTCCACTCCATCGGGAAAACCACAGACGCAAGTATCTCATTCAGTTTGGTTAGCATAAACTTCTTTCCATCTTTTCCTAGAGATTTTAGTTGCTTATTGGTAATTCCGTCAGGTCCAGCAGCACTTCTTGAATGTGCCATTGCAAGAGCCATTTCAAGTTCAACTACGTTGAATGGTCGTGATAGCTTTGACGAAATTTGTTTATTGATATCGAATTCAGTTGGCTCAGCAATTGGACATGGTGGTATGACCGGCAGGGTAACCGTTTTTAATAGGTTGTTAAGCGCTAAGCGCGTTTAATAGGTTGCTAAGCGCATATTGACGTTATTTTTCAGGTAAGATGTTCCTAGTGGAGTTGTTGGTTTTCCAGATTCGGTGGCCTTAATCCACAGCCACACGTCTGTACGAAGCGTTGTTTGACTCAATGTTGACACATACTTTTTATTCAGTACGTCCTGCAGTTCTCTTGTGTACGACAGTGCCGCTTTTCTAAGGGATTCGTACCGTACATAATTACTTGGAAACCCGTGCTTCTTAAATCGTTTTCGTAACTTGCTGATTGCGTCCAGAAGTAGAGCCAATTTCATGTTCGGTTGGGTAATTTGTGGGGGGACTCGTATGCGTTTAGTTGCTGCAAGATATGCCGTTTTTACCAGTGTATCCATGTTGGTAGTGGTTGCGACGTTTAAGGATATTATTTTCTTATACCTTTCCCAGTCGGTTATTTGTGTAGTTCGCCATTTGTCCTTGTTAGTCTTCATATACAGAAAGCATCTACAGTGGTCCGAGATGAGTGCTACTGGTTCAATGTTCAGTCTGCTGATAGGGGTTAAGTTTTCACTAACAGCCACAATATCCAAATGAGATTCCACAAAACCACTGGAGTAATTACGCATAAATGTTGGATTCCCATCATTCAATACAGTTAATGACAGTTTTTCCATTAGTTCAGCTATTGCTAATCCTCGGCTATCCATCGTCGGGCATTCCCACATCGGATTTTCATCCGCTGGGCTTTCATTCGCAACTTCGTGCTCTGCACGTTCGCGCACGTCAAAATCGATGTTTGTGCTCCGGAGGAGGCGTCGATTTATCCATTCTTTTCGGTTTCCGCTTTGGATCCGGCGAATAGAACTCGTCCGAATCGTCAGGTCCCGAATTTCTACACCGTTTTGTCGCCAGTGTTGCCATTTCGGAAATGTGAGCTTAACCGTGACAAATATAGACAACACTATGATCTTAGACTGTTCGAGAAGCAGTGTTTGCTACCAGCTCAAGTAAGTCAAATATTACTAGATGTTTTAATTTAATAATATCTGAGAGTAACACCAATGTATGACCGTACTCACCGATAGCAGACAGCGAGAAAAAGGGGATAAGATAGTTGAAGATCTAGCTGAAATGGGAGTGCCGGGAGCAATGCTGAGGTTGCTCATCAGCATCTAAAAACAAAACACGGTGCTGATTGACAACGGGGTTGGCATTGCGGGGGAGGTAATTCAAACCACAGGTGTCGCGCAGGGCGATGGACTGAGTCCACTACTGTTTTCCGTTTTTCTGGGTGTACTCCCCGAACGGATAAGCACGGGCTGGACTCGAGAGTGGGCCAACATTTTACTGTACGCAGATGATGTAGTAATCTTTAGTTGTAGCCTTTTCAGAGTAAAACAAGCAATGGATCGGCTAGTACCATTCATGGATGAAATGGGCTTAAAGGTTAATTGGGAAAAGACAGCAGCCATGAAATTCCGAAGGGGCGGCCGTCTGGCCAGGGATGACGTGCTTCAAATCAGGGGAAAAGGATTCAAATTTGTAAAAAAATTTACATACCTAAGGCTCACCTTATCAGCAAGGGGCAGTAGTTTTCGATCACACATTCAGGAGAGGGTTATGAAGGCACTATCGCAGCCGCGGCAATTAAATGCCCACATATGCTTTCGGTCGATGCAGCAGTAGCTCTTTTTGGGATACAGATAGCACCCATCGCCACATATGGCATTTCACTAATATGGGGTAAGGTGGGAGTAGACGACTTGCGTTTAATTGATGGAGTAAGGTTTTTCTTTTTAAAGAGGGTTTTTGAGCTTTCAAATACATGCAGAAATAGGGTGGTCCACGTGTTGGAAGTTGGCCTACTGCTGACAGAGGAGCTACAAAAACGACGGAATCTAAAGAAAACGTGCGCCTTTGACGTTTATATGCAAAACTGGCGAACCAAAATTAGCGAGGTAGACATAGAAATTTATGGGACAGCAGCAATAAAAAGCACTGGGTGGAAAGCTAGCGGGGTGAAGGATCGGCATTTAACAACGACCTTTGCATTGAACGAAAACAAACATTTGAAAGAACAAAAAATTCAATTGCGGTGAGAGTGCGGCAAACATTCGATTTAAAAGTATCTCATCTTAAGAACCTTTTACAACTACTAGTATATCTACAATAGGCTATCTGTGAGCTACCAACGTGTTGGCACGTCTAAATAACAAGACATTTCTCTTTAAACGCCTGCAGATGCTTCCAGACCCCTAAGCAATACTTTACGAAAATATGCTAATAAAACACGAAGGTGTGCGTCACGTTACTTGGCTCAGCACAACGCAAGACTCTACCAACAGTGCCTTCAAGCGTTCCTTTTTTCCTTAATTTGTATCAACATATACGTATCTGCATACACGCTCGCGTTGACCGTGCATCGCATCATTGCAGTTCTCTATACCTTGTTATTCTAGTTGGAGTTTCAATAAAAATGAGCGCATCGCAATAGATATCTCAACAGATGAGGCTAATAGGCTTACAATTTGACATACTTCATTATCTTAAGCCAACTGCACACTAATAAATCACGCTAAACAACATTATTACGTTGGCGCAAAACACTTGATATTCAAATGTCGAAAAAGTATATACATACCAATACAAAATAGAATTTGCACTGAGCTATAATGCTAATACAATAATTTATACATACAAAACACAAATGTTAAAACGTTTGCTACTGTAACAGAATATACATTTACGCGTTCAGAAGCGATACCCCGCATCCCCGACTGCCGCTTCCGAGGGGGAACGAAGGCGGTCATATATAAAAAAAAATGCGTCTACTTTTAAACAATGATTTTTTTCAATACCGTCGACATCTATATACTAATCACCAAACTCAAAGCCTATGGTTCTGACGAGCGTGTCCAGTCGTTTATGCATTTTTTATATCAGAAAGACAGCAAATAGTACAGAGCAGATAAACATTTTAGATGCGACCCTCTGCAAATATATGTATATGTTTGCCGCTACTGAAATCAAACGAGTCTAATGGGAATTCATCCCAACATGCTTATTCTCTCCCACTTGACATCAGCGAACATTAGCAGGATGACACACAATTTCCCAAGTCTACATGGATCTCGCTTCTCAGTGTCAACAGAATGCCACACAACTCTATTAGGTACCCTACTGTAATATCATTCGAACACGATAAAAATCGTATAACCTTTATACAATTTATTATTATGACATGTAAAATATAAACGCATATGTATAGCTATCGTTTGCATACGATAGCGATACATAGACCGGGATAACTTGAGCATTCCTTACATAGCCGAACCACATACATAGCATAGCACAAAACGCTGTGTCAACATCGACATTGGCCATGCGCATTCCAAACTTCACATAATTTCTCCGTTCTAATAGTTTACATACACATCTATAAAAACTCAATTTCACGATTGTCATCAACGCAGATTGTCGTCTGTTATTTCAGTCAGCTTAAATGCAGATTTTCAGTAGTACCAGTAGAGTCACTTGGGCATGCTACATACATACAAGCATAGAATGACGTTCAGAAGGGAGCTAAGATTAAACAGCCTGTTACTACGACAATACCTGGCCAGCCCATTATAATTCATATTGTATGTGGCCGGACTAGCAGATCTGTTACATGACATCAAAGTACCACTCGCATTTTATGCTGACGACCTTGCAATACTGGCCAAATCCCGAGACCACCTGCAGTATTACCTCAATGCAACAGCAAAATGGTGCGAAGAAAACAAACTAACAATCAACATCGCGAAGACGAAGGTTCTCCGCTTTAGCAGAGGTGGGGCATATGCCGCGGCAGACCAGCACGTTAAAATTAATGGACAATCTCTGGAACTTGTCAGCCACTTCTCTTACCCTGGAGTCACTATAGCCCCAAAACTCTCCTTCAATCGACATATTGAGGAGATGCGGGCCAAAGCCCCAACTGCTATAATTCTGCTTGGTGACGTCTGTGACGTAGACTTGAAAACTAGCATGAATGTATTTCGTATGAAAATATTACCAATAGTAAGTTACTGCTTGCCCGTAGTCGCAACACGCTTGACCCTAAGCGATATGAAAAGTCTAGATAAGATAAAGGCTTGGAATATAAAAAGAATATTGGGCTTACCAAAGAACGCGTCAGCAACACTCGCAATGGAGCTGTGTAGAGAACAAACACTAACAGAAGAGTTGGTACTCAACAAGCTACCCGTCAGTCCACAAGTATTAGACTTCTACAGAGATTTTCGAGAGACTAAGAAGATGCAATTTGTTATGGACAATTATACCGAAGAACCAGCTTTCGCCTCTCAGAGGTGGAAAGAAGCGTCACAAAATATTCGTACAACCATTGGCCGAACCACGTGGCATAGGTACCACGATTATAATGTATGAAACCTAACTGTTTCTGTGTTGAAGAGTGTGTGTGTGCAGGTTTTGTGGAGAATGTAACATCGGGCGCTACCGCATACTCGAATGTACTAAAATTGAAGAGAATTTTGTTACCTCACGAGTGAAATATGTACTGCCCTAAAGCGTTGTATTGTACCTAACCTACCAATTTATATTGAAATAAAAGCTTAATTGAACAGAATGCCACACAACTCTATTAGGTACCCTACTGTAATATCATTCGAATAATATAAAAATCGTATAACCTTTATACAATTGACTAATATGATATGTAATATATAAACGCATATGTATAGCTATCGTTTGCATACTATAGCGATACATAGACCGTGATAACTTGAGCGTTCCTTACATAGGCGAACCACGTACTTAGTGTAGCACAAAACGCTATGTCAACATTGACATTGGCCATGCGCATTTTAAACTTCACATAATTTATCCGTTGTCTAACGGTTTACATACACATCTATAAAAATTAAATTTTACGATTGTCATCAATGCAAATTGTCGTCTGTCGTTATTTCGGTCAACCTAAATGCAGATTTTCATCTGTTATTTTGTATCATCTTAAATGCGGATAATAAGGATACGCACAAATGACCAGTAGAGTCACTTGGGCATGCAACATACATACATGCATAGCATGGCACTAAGCGAAAGTAAACTTTGTTTTTTATAAAAGTTGTAAGTAGTATAACTCTTTATTTTGTACAGCTTCATTTTACGGTTAGGCATGACAGATGTAACTTCCTACATATCCAACAAAGCAACAATGCGCAAAAACAAAGCGGCTATCTTAGACAGCGTTGTAGGCCATTAAAAAACGACAGACAATCCCTATATTTTCTTTAAGACTAATGTATGGCTGAAGTATCTTGTCAAAGCCTGAGAAAAGCAAAACTGTCAGACCGGTGATAGCCGCCTAGCCATGGATGTCTACAATACCCTCTAAACCCGTGGTCGTTTCATTACTCAAGGTGAGGTTGCAAAGCATTTCTGTCAAAGCCATCGAGGCGTTGTCTCTGCTGCGTTCTGTTACTCGGTTACCGTCCTGCATCCAGATAACGTAAGAAGACCCGATATGAATGACCCGAGTCCGTGAAAAATAAACGGATGTGTCTCAGAGTTTTTGTCGGCGTGGTGACGTGGTTCACTACTTGTTCTCCAAAAGCTTGATCATCTCGGCCCCACCTCTCATTCAATCATTTGATAGTTAGGTCACTATAAGCGATTTGCCCCCTTTTCTCCCACTCTTTGAGCGATGCTCATTAAGAATAGATGATAAACTATACCGCTGAGACTCCACAACCTTGCTTCCACAAAGGCTGTTGGCGAAATTCTGGATATCTCAACGTGTCCGGCACTCGGTACAATAAAGATATGCCTCACGTCAATTACATGCCTGTATGGAACGAAGAATGATCTAGAAATAAAACGACCTCTTTGAAAAAGTTTTTAATTTTAGACAACTTACCGATAGTTCGATCGGGTTTAGAACATATTTTGGGCGATAAAGTCGTCACAGACACATGCTTTGCTTGGAAGTTGGGCGAACGTTTCCGCATTCCGCTCACAACGCCGCATTCGAAACAGCCTTAGGCAGCACGCTGCCGAGAGAGAGAGAAAGATGGGACTTATGCTGTTGCTCCCGACGGAAAAACAAAGGCCGCAGGCACGGTGAGTATATTTATGACACAATCAGTAATTTAATTAAATTATTTACTCGTGGATTTGAAAAATCGCACTGACTTGCGAGCTTTGGTTTAGCAACTGATGTCTGACCTTTGAATTCAACAAATTAGGAACTTCAGGTAACACGCTCATACACATAGGATACAGTTCTTTAGATGGCACTTCTGTCTAAACTTCGCTCTTCCAAGTACTCTGTGATTAACAAAATTTCCTAAATATCTCAAATGCACACGCAGGCATTTCTTATGGTAAGTGAAATGCAATCTTATCTTTGTACAACCAAATTTTATTGCCAAGTGGACGCATATGTGTACAGAAGGTTCTCGTCTTTGGGCTACAACTGACTCTTCTTTTGATCAATATTTATGACTGTACTGCAGAAGTAGAAAAATGGACGTCGAGACCAATGTCGCAAAGTGCGCACGATCGTCTGCAACACTGCATATGCAGTGCCTCCTAACACAAGGTTTGTAAAGTTCTTGCTACGCGGCGCCGCTCTCTGCCATTATCACCGTTGGCCTCACAATCGATTCTGGCATTGAAATCTCCACCGCCGACGATAATTGGCATTGTCAGTTTGAAACCTGAACGTCCAAAACTTACCGTCTCAGCAACCTCCGCGGAATCAAATGTTGATGGGAAATAGAATACAGCGACGTTTAGCCTCCCCGCGGAAGGGTCCCCCTCCAAACCGCTTTTACAGTTATGCCTATGCCAGGTGGCCAAACTTGTACCCCGACCGCCGACGTTTTCTGGGCCAATCGTGCCACTCTCAAGGTGCAGATGTTCCCCAGTTGATGTCTTGTCGTTTCCGAAGCACGACCTCAAAGCTGCATCGTCGTCTGCCTTCTGCGCATGATGTGGGTCAGCTGTCTCTGCTAAAACTTTACTGCTATCGGTGTTGCTGTTACTGCAGTGATACTACCCCGTGGTTCCATCTCAGCAACAGTGCCGTTTAGGTGCAGAAGCCGAGCTTCTCTTAGCACCTGCGCGGTAGCTTCTGTTGGTCTGTCCAGCAGGCTCTCTCGCCCTTGCCTCTTCTGCTGTCTGCCCGCCGTGATTTCTTGTCTGCGTTTCGCCGCATTTTACCCTCCCCCGCATTGGAGCTAAAAAACCCTGTGATCGTAAGGGGATTATCTTGATTATGGCTTAACGCAATTCGGCTTATTTCCAGGGTGTCACAAGCTTCACACGCAACCGGATGCGCATCCTCGGGAAGCACGGGGTTTAGACAACACCCGTGTGTGAACTTTTGAGCAGCCTTGGCTGCACACCACTAGTTGCTCACCCGTGTCAAATAAAAGCGAACACTTGGAACATCCGAACATCACGAATGGAAGCAGACAATTTGTTAATTTCATGTTATTTAGAAATATTTCCTACCACCCGCCATCAAGAAATATGATGTTCTCTATCTCTATGATGATATTGTCTATGATGTTTCACCACGACAATGCGCTGGCCAACATATATTTTTGGCCATGGCCAAATTACGCCTTCCGAAGTGTCGAACATACCCCATATTCGTTTTACAATGGTATCTAGAAAACCACTAGTACTGCTGCCACTTCTACTTAAGACGTTAATACTGAAAATCACGCTACTGCTACTACTACTACTCTACTACATATTAACGGTCGTGATAAAACAATAACAAGCTTAAAAAAATACAAAAATAACACCGAAAACCACACCAGACCTATATTTTTATCTTGAAGATTTTAAAATGCATCAAGGAGATTGTTTCGAATCCTGTTCCATCCTTCGTCCCCTTCGGGCTTGGAATTCGTCCTGTGGCATATCTTCAAGGCACCGAAGGCAGGACATGTTAAGACATGTCCCCAACAGTCCTTGTGGCAACATGGCTGCTGAATCTCAGCGGTATGGTTCATCATCTACTCTCAATGAGCATTGCTCAAAGAAAATTCGATCGACAACAGGGGTCAAACTGACGACGCCCCGGTAGACACCTAGGGGACTGGTGCGTTAGTCATGACAAACATGACTAGCGCCCTAGTCCTCTAGGCGACGCCGCCACACGCGTCTAGACCCGGCTGAGGGTCTGGCACAAGAAGCAGAAATGGTAACAACAATGACTTACTGCTGGTAATTGACGTACGACGTATCTGCAATACGTGAGATTGAAGATAAACTCTGTTTGAAGAAGCGTTAGGTGTGCGAACGATATAGCTCGTCGACGGCCCAGATCCTCCGTATCTGCAACATGTGGATGATGCATCCGAAGAGAGAAACATTTATATATATATATATATATATATATATATATATATATATATATGCTTTTGTAAGTGCACGCTAACGCACGATCTGCAATGTCTGACGGTTTAAACTACCTAAGTTCAGGATCGTAAGCGCATACTACATGCAGGTCGTGTCGCACTGACATGGGAGCGCTAGCTCGACAGTTAATGCCTGACCTCTGAACCGGACAATTTAAGAACTTTACACAGCGCGTTCATACATAAGATAGAATTTTTTAGATCTGGACATGGCACTTCTATATAAACTTTGGTTCCCCAAATACTCTGTGGTTAACAAAATTTCCAAAATCTCCCAAATGTATACTGCGGTATTCCTAATCAATACGCTTATCAGCCAGGTAACTAACATAGTTCTGCACGTCTATTGTACATAAATCAGGCGGTTGCGAACGGACGAGTGCAGGCCCAGCACTCGCTTTAAAAACGCAGGCTTAACTCCCTCCAGCGTTGCGAGGTCGTTTATCTTGAGGTGTCGCCTTATCAACTGCGCTCCGTATGTAGCCGTTAGCGCGACTATAAGATGGAATAGGCGCAGGGCGGTATCGATGGAGAGCTTCTGGGGGCGCCTCGATTGTTGTCGACGCAATCAGGGCTTTTCTCGCCCGTTGTTCAACATGCAGGCGGAACGCAGTCCCTGTTGTTTTGAGAGCTATGCCGAGGTATGTAAAGAAATGTACATACTTGACTGGCGCAGCCCCCAGGCGGAGTTCGTCGCTAGCAGCCAGGCGACCTCCTCTGCGAAATTTGAGGGCCTTAGCTTTACTGTTGTTGATGGTAAGACCAACCTCACTGACGTACCTCGACATTGTGTCTATTGCTTGTTGCAAGTGGTGTCTGCTCATACTGAACATAACCAAATCATCAGCGTACAGAATGACTTTGACGAGCGGATGCCTCGTGGTGATCCGTGAGGGTAGATCGCTTATAAGGACCGCGAATAGTAGGGGGCTGATGTTATCCCCCTGTGCGAACCCCGTCGTCTGCTCGAGACTGTCGCGTATCACTACCCCGTCGTCGATTGAGATCATATTCTTCTGTAAAATTGCTCTGAGGAGTTCTAGTATCCCAAGTGATCTGCTCATATATCATAATCTCATATCTATAAGCAGGTGTCAACGTTATTGGTAGCTTACAAAATTATATATAAACGACGTACTACTCATTTATGGTGAATAAACCTGACTTAACGGAAGCGTTATATGTGTCAACGATATGGTGGACTACCCCGACCGACCGTCCATACCTGTAACATGCGTATGTTGTGTCCAAAGAGAAACATTAGTGGATACTGACCGTTTCGAAACTTCTCTTGATAGACCATAGCGATAACGAGCTTGTCTTGACTGCAAGAAAGTGGTTGGCTATGCGATGCTAAATCTCTTCCAGGGCTACGCCTGCGCCTATTACTGCCCTGGCGACCAACTCGGACATCCTCAAAAGGCCGAAGTTCATCTAGAACACAATAACCTTTTACAGTACGAAAACGTGCGAGACATGCACGACCAATGATGTTTGTTACGCACGACATCTCCGCTCTCGAGCGTCGGTACCGCGGTGTTAGTTATGCTGTAACGCTCCCGGAGGCGCAATCGCCTTAGATATGATTAGATATTGCATGTCAACGACGTGCAGGCACACGTAAGTCGTCACACGTAAGATGGAAGCATCAGCTCAGCAGTTAGTGTCTGATTTCTGAACCGGACAAACTAGGAAATGTACGTAACGCATTCATACATAAGATACAATTCTCTAGATAGTACTTCTATTTAAACTTTGCTCTCCTAAGTACTCTGTGATTAACAAAAATCCCTAAATGTACACGAAGGTATTTCTTATTAATACACTCAGCAGGCGGGTAACTAATAAAGCTCTGCAAACACTACGGCAAGTAAAACACAATCTTATTTTTGTAAAATATAATTTTATTATCAAGTCGATTCGTGTGTGTACAGAAAGTTTTCGTCTTTGAGCTACAAATCAACTGACTTCTTTATATCAATATCTCTGACTGTACTGCAGAAATATAAAAACCGGTGCTACTGACGAAGCTACTTGCTCGAAGTCTCGATGTCGACGACCCCTGCGCAAACGCTAGCGTGGTGGTCTGTGTCGACTCTATACCTTGTCACGCGATCCGCAGTCCTCACTTCAGGGGCCGGCGGTGCAACTGCGCGACAATAACAGCAGGAATTTCATCAGCCTTTTCCACCGTAAACAGCACGCCGTTAGGGAGGTCCGTCTGAGCTGAACAAACGAATAACGGGTTATCATAAAGACAGCATCGAGCCAGCGAGACGCCACATCCCGTTTCGCTGGGGGAGTCGGTATAGTGGGCTGGGGCAGCGGCGGTCCTCTCGATGATTGTTCCCCCTGTTGTGCGCATTACTGTTGAACTCGCTGTAGTAGCAGCACTATTTGCAGTAGTCTTAGCGGCGGTGGTCCAATAGTTTGGCCAAGTACGTCGGCGGCGGCCACACGACGCAGGCGCTAGTAGGCCCCGTAGCGAAAAAGGCCCCGCATCGAACAGGCCACATTCAGGAGAACAGCACATTCTCGCACGATGAACAAGCGGTCAAGGCTCGCCGGACAAGAAACGCAGCGGCCAGAAAGCAAGACACAGACGACGTCGACGACCCCTGCGCAAACGCTAGCGTGGTTGTCTGTGCCGACCCCTATACTTGGAGGACGCATTGGTGCTGGTGACTTTCTCGTCGCGATCCGCAGTCCTCACTTTAGGGGCCGGCGGTGCAACTGCGCAGAAGTTGAGTACATCGCGAAGTTTGCACGATCGCCTGCAACACCGCCTGGTGACAATGAAGTCAATAAAGTCTTCATCGTATTCAGTGTCTTCCCTCACGCGGCTTCTGAACGGTGACGTTTGGTCTCTGCCACCGAAGACGCCGCCTCTCGAGCTGCAGGCGGTTTTGACGAAGTCCGCCGCCCCATCGCACAGTCGGATCCGGGACGCGAGAAATGCGTCTTCGTTGCGGCTGGCCGCCGCAGCCGTGAGAACAAAAGCGAGTATGGCCAGGCCAATTAACTGGACTCGTCCACAGGTAGCAGCCATTTCTTCGTTAGTTCTGGTTCAACCTGTCAAGTATGTGAAGCGGAAGGTGAGGTGCTTGCTAGTTATTAACTAACTGAGAGTGAGGTGTTCAGGCTAAGCGATAGCAAGTGCTACTGATGACAATCCGAACTTCTGCGAGCAATTTATACAGGCTCGAGTAGCCGCACCTGAGACTTGGAAAGAGGTGAATTGCCCCTGTGACACAATGAATTGCCCTTTCCGAGTCAATCTATGAAGCGGACGCGAATCGCTCGGCGACAGAAGAAGCGTAGATAGGCTACTCTCTCCCATCTGCATCCCTGGGGGGAATCGCTCAGCTGATGTGAATTGCCTTCGGTTTTCGTATCAATTGAGTCTCTCTAGGGCGCTATGTCTGCTTGTATGACCTAGCGTTTGTTCGTAGGCGTCACGCTGAGTCGACTTCATCCGAAGAACATGCGCAACAGGTTCAACCTGTTCCAAAGTTCACCTCTATTTGATTAGACTAATGTAGCAACCTCATATTTGCCTCGGCTAAGCAGTGAGATGGGTCACATTCTGAGCCTCACGAATCCCTAGCGTAACGACTCAAAATGAGCACGCTGGCCACTATAGACGAACCAGGTAATTCATCAACGACAAAGCAAAAAAAACGTGAAGTTAATATGCGCAATCGGATCCTCCACGACCGCTTCAGACTCACTAAACAATCGGCTCGGTAGGCAGCCCGTGATTTGTCAGAGAACGAAGAAAAAGCGCAGGTCTTTCTAGTTAGAGAATTCTAGATAAAACGCGACGAGCGCTCGTAATAGCTAAACAGCGACACTTGTCCCTAGACTATATTGTTGTACGTGCACCTTATCACTACTGTTAGGATCACTACTAGGTAACTCATCAGCGACAAAGCAAAACAAAGTGAAGTTAGTATGCGCAATAAGATCCTCCACGACCGCTTCAGACTCACTAAACAATCGGTTCGGTAGGTAGCCCGTGATTTGTCAGAGAACGAAAAAGCAGCGCTAGTTAGAGAATTCTAGATAAAATGCGGCGAGCGCTCAAACAGCTACACTTTTCCCTAGACTATATTGTTGTACGTTTACAATATTACTACTGTTGAAGTAGCTTCTGTTAGTGCTACTAGAATTATTCGTATGATTACTGTTAGGACATGTTTGATTGTAGCAGCTGAATTATAACAAAAGCTTGTATTACTAATAACTGGAGAACGAAGAGAAGGACTAGTAATAGCCGACAAGACAATGGCCATTGTTTTCGATAGTATCTGGGGAACCACTAGTACTGTTACCGCTTCTACTTAAGGCTTCACCCCCGCGACGACACAGAAAGAGCTGCTGCAGCTCCCAGGGTAATCCAACCGGATTGCCACATAACTACTATGTATGTATGATAGTGGTAAGTAAAGTTCGGATTTGACAATCGAGTAATTTTTCGATGTGATTTTCTGGATGGTGGAGTGCATATCTAAGCTTGCTTTCCGACAACGATGGCAGGTAAACTAAAACTGTACGAAACATAACTAAGGGGACTTACATTATGCCGGTAATCGCTTTTGGGGCCAATCTGGATTACACAAGATTGGAGAAAGACTCTGTTTGAAGGAACGTTTATGCAATTGCAATAAGCCTCTATGTCGAGAGAGCCAGAGAACCAGCTATATAATATGCCAAACAACATGGCCTAGTTACCACCACCTCATGTGCTGAAAGGAAATTGCTGCGAAAATTACGAGTGCGTACGTAAGTATTGTGAAGTGTGCAATATTGGACATCACCACATACTCATCTGCTCGTTTATGGAAACCTCGTCACTATAGTCAGGTGTCAACGTTATTGCCAGCCTACAAAATGGTATATAAACGATTGTACTATACTGCCAATTTATGGTAAATAGGCCTAACATTAAGGGGATGGGATAGGTGTGTCAGCGGTATAGAGAACTACCGCGACCGGCCGTTCGCACTTGTAGCATGCATAGTATATTGTGTTCGAGAAGAAACATCTAAAACACACTAAACATTGCAAGTAGAAACACGTGCGAAACATGGACGACCACATATACCTGTACGAAAACATCGTCTTGATCAAACTAAGTTAGAAGCTGCTCGCAGCGGGTAATACTAGACAAACGCCCCATTTCACACAGACCTCTCTGTTTATCATATATATATATATATATATATATATATATAGAGAGAGAGAGAGAGAGAGAGAACATGTTGTGATTATTTATGAAACATTTACAATACGTTTGCACACTCGGCAGTGCTCGTCTTTATCAACACCCGGTGTTCCCAGGCGGTCTCCCCTCTAAGTACTAATCGGGCCCAACGTTGCTTAGCTTCGGTGATCGGACGAGAACCGGCGTATTCAACGTGGTATGGCCGATGGCAACATACGGCAATATATATATATATATATATATATATATATATATACGTGTGCATAGGAGTCCTTAAGTATACGATAACGCATGGTCATTCATTACATGAGATTATGAGGGCGCTTGCGATATATTGACGTGCTGCTCTTTATTATTAGGAGTTAATTTATTGAATTCAACAAATTAGGAACTTCAGGTAACACGCTCATACACATAGGATGCAGTTCTCTAGATGGCACTTCTGTTTAAACTTCGCTCTTCCAAGTACTCTGTGAGTAACAAAATTTCCCAAATATCTCAAATGCACACGAAGGCATTTCTTACCCATACACTCAGTCAGCAGCCAGGCCGCTAATAGAGCCCTACAAAGCTAATGGAAAGTGAAATGCAATCTTATCTTCTTTGTACAACCGAATTTTATTGCCAAGTCGACGCATATATGTACAGAAGGTTCTCGTCTTTGGACTACAACTGACTCTTCTTTTAATCAATATTTTTGACTGTACTGCAGAAGTAGAAAAACCGGTGCTTAGTGTGTCGTCCGCTGACGAACTAGAGGCAAACCTCCAACGGGTGTAAGTTGGTTTGTCCGTCGAATGATTTTCTAGCGTTGGTGATCGACGTGCTTCTAGCGCTACTCGGGGCCTCGACGTCGAGATCAATGTCGCAAAGTGCGCACGATTGCCTGCAGCAATGCACCGCGACAATAATGTAGGTAGCGGCGTCTTCTTCAGTAGCGTCTTGATATTCAGTGCCTCCCAACACGAGGTTTGTAAAGTTCTTGCTACGCGGCGCCGCTCCCTGCCATTATCATCGTTGGCCTCACAATTGATTCTGGCATTCAAATCACCGCCGACGATAGCTAGCATTGTCAGATTTAAACCTGAAAGTTTAAAGCTTACCGTATCAGCAACCTCTACGGAATCAAATGTGGATGGGGAATAGAATACAACCACGTTTACCCACCCAGCAGAGGGGTCCCTTCCTCCAAACCGCTTTCACAGTTATGCCTATGCCAGTTAGCCATGCTTGCAGCCCGACCACCGACGTCTTCTGCGCCAATCGTGCCACTCTAAAGGCGCAGATCTTCCCAGTTGTTGTCTTGTCGTTTCCGAAGCACGACCTCAAAGCTGCATCGTCGTCTGCCCTCTCTTCCTGATGTGGGTCAGCTGTCCCTGATAGCGGTGTTGTTGTTACTGTAGAACAGCCCGGTGGTTGCATCTCAACAACAGTGTCGTTAGGTTGCAACTGTTATTACTAGACTCTGCAGATGCCGAGACTCTCTTAGCACCTGCGCGGTAGTTTTTGTTGGTCTCTCCAGCAGGCTATCTCGCCCATGCCTCCTCTGCTCTCTGCCAGCTGGAATTTCTGGTCCGCGTTTTACCTCATTTTTCCCTCCCCGCATTGGAGCTAAAAACCCCTGTGACCGTGAGGAGTGCGCCAAACAGTTCCTGTGGGATTATCTCGATTTTGGCAACCCGCTCTTGCTGTTGCTTCGTGTGTGCTAACTACAGTTTCGCAAGTTCTACTGTAGTTCGCTCAATCGGCCGCTTAATGCAATTTGGCTTATTTCCAGGGTGTCACAGGCTCACACGCAACGGGGTGTAGACAGCACCCGTTGTGTAAACTTTTAAGCAACTTTGGCTGCACACCACTAGTTGCTCACCCATGTTTACTAGAAGCGAACACTTGGAACATCTGAAGATCACAACTGGTAGCAGACAATTTGTTATTTTAATGTCATTTAAAAATATTTCCTACGGCCCGCTATCAAGAATTATGATGTTCTATATCTCTATGATGATGTTCTCCATGATGTTTTACAATGGTATCTGGAAAACCACTAGTACTGCTGCCACTTCTACTTAAGACGTTAATACTGATAATCACGCTACTACTACTCTACTACATATTAACGGTCGTGATAAAACAATAACAAGTGGAAAAAGAATACAAAAATAACACTGAAAACCACACCAGACCTATATTTTTATCTTGAAGGTTTTAAAATGCAATTAAGAGGTTGTTTCTGAATTCTGTTCCATCCTCCGTCCCCTTCGGGCTTGGAATTCATCCTGTGGCATATCTTCCAGGCACCGAAAGCGGGACATGTTAAGACATGTCCCCAACAGTCCTTGTGGCAACATGGCTGCTGACTCTCAGCGGTATGATTCATCATCTATTCTCAATGAGCATCGCTCAAAGAAAATTCGATCGACGACAGGGGCCAAACTGACGACGCCCCGGTAGACACCTAAGGGACTAGTGCGTTAGTCATGACAGCCATGACTAGCGCACAAGCCCTCTAGGCGACGACGCCATCACACGCGTCGAGACCCGGCTGAGGGTCTGGCACAAGAAGCAGAAACGGTAACAAGAACAATGACTTACTGCTGGTAATTGACGTACGACGTATCTGCAATACGTGAGATTGGAGATAAACTCTGTTTGAAGGAGCGTTAAATGTGCGAACGATATAGCTCGCCGACGGCTGAGATCCTCCGTATCTGTAACATGTGGATGATGCATCCGAAGAGTTTTCTATATATTTATATATATATATATATATATATATATATCAAAAGAGAGAGATACTTACACTCCCGCCGCCCGCGAAGGTTACGCGCGGACATAATGCGGGAGCCAGCCCGAATAGACAGGCCAGCGGATCCTCCACTCTCCCCCCTATCGAGGTTCGGAATGAAGGTACCACACTACTCCGCCCTACCGATTAAACGCGATTAATTAAGAACTTTACACAATACTTTCATACATAAGATACAGTTCTCTAGATCTGGACATGGCACTTCTATATAAACTTTGGTCCCTCAAATACTCTGTGGTTAACAAAAATCCCAAAATATACTAAATGTACACAACGGTATTCCTATTCAATACGCTTATCAGCCAGGTAAGTCTATTGTTCGTCAAGGTAATATTGTTTATATTTACTCATTTTTATTAGTCTAGTAGCCTCTATCCGAAGGTCTGCTTTTGCAGTGCTAAATGGATCTTGTCGTCACAGAGAAACATATCTGTAATATGCCAAATAATATGGCGTAGTTACTGCCACCTCGGCAGGAAATTGACAGGAAATTGTTGTGAAATTGACGAATGCGTATGTAAATATCGTAGAGAGTACAATATTGGACGTTGCGACATACTCATCTGCTCGTATATCATAACCTCGTCACTACAGTCAGGTGTCAACGTTATTGGTAGCTTACAAAAGTATATATAAACGATTGTACTGTACTGCCAATTCATGGTGAATAAACCTGACTTAACGAGAACGTTAGGTGTGTCAACGATATGGTGGCCTACCCCGACCGATCGTAACTGTAACATGTTGTGTTCAAAGAAAAACATCGGTGTATATTGACGTTGCCATTTCGAAACTTCTATTGATAGACCATAGCGATAAGAAGCTTGTCCTAACTGCAAGAAAGTGGTTGGCTATGCAATGCTAAATCTCTTCTAGGGCTACGATTACTGCCCCGACGACAAACTCAGACATCCTCACAAAGCCGCAGTTCATCTAGAACACAATAACTTTTGCCAGCACGAAAACATGCGAGACATGCACGACCAATGATGTTTGTTACGCACGACATCTCTGCTCTCGAGCGTCGGGCATTCGGTACCGCGGTGTTAGTTGTGCTGTAGCGCGCCATGAGGCGCAATCGCCTTAGATATAATTAGATATTGCACGTCAACGACGTGCAGGCACACGTAAGTCGTATTGACATGGAAGCATCGGCTTAGCAGTTAGTGTCCAATTTTTGAACCGGACAAACTAGGAAATGTACGTAACGCACTCATACATAAGATACAGTTCTCTAGATAGTACTTCTATTTAAACTTTGCTCTCCCAAGTACTCTGTGATAAACAAAAATTCCGAAATGTACACGAAGCTATTTCTTATCAATACACTCAGCAGGCGGGTAACTAATAGAGCTCTGCAAACACTACGGCAAGTAAAACACAATCTTACTTTTGTATATAATTATAAATATAATTTTATTGTCAAGTCGATTCGTGTGTGTACAGAAAGTTTTTGTCTTTGGGATACAAATCAACTGACTTCTTTATATCAATAAATCTGACTGTACTGTAGAAATATAAAAACCGGTGCTAAGTATGTTGTCCACTGACGAAGCTTGCTCGGAGTCTCGACGTCGATGACCCCTGCGCAAACGCTAGCGTGGTTGTCTGTGCTGACCTCTAAACTTGGAGGACGCATTGGTGCTGGTGGATTTCTCGTCGCGATCCGCAGTTCTCACTTCAGGGGCCGGCGGTGCAACTGCGCAGAACTTGAGTACATCGCGAAGTTTGCACGATCGCCTGCAACACCGCCTGGTGACAATGAAGTCGATAAAGTCTTCATCGTATTCATTGTCTTCCATCACGCGGCTTCTGAACGATGACGTTTGGTCTCTGCCACCGAAGACGCCGCCTCTCGAGCTGCAGACGGTTTTGACGAAATCCGCCGCTCCATCGCACAGTCGGATCCGTGACGCGAGAAATGTGTCTTCATTGCGGCTGGCCGCCACAGCCGTGAGAACAAGAGCGAGTATGGCCACGCCAATCAACTGGACTCGTCCACAGGTAGCAGCCATTTCTGCGTCAGTTCTGGTTCAACCTGTCAAGTCAAGTATGTGAAGCGGTCGGTAGATCGCGGAAGGGAACGTTTGCGACGTCCGTGCACAGCACTGCGGAATAACTAGAACTTCGGAACCTGGCAGAACGAAGTGATCTTTTAAACTCGTTGAGGTGCCTGCTAGTTATTAACTAACTGAGAGTGAGGTGTTCAGGCTAAGCGATATCAAGTGCTACTGATGACAATCCGAAATTCTGCAAGCAATTAATACAGGTTCGAGTAGCCGCACCTGAGAGAGGTATCAACACAATGAATTGCCCTTTCCGAGTCAATCTATGAAGCAGACGCGATTGGCTAGGCGACCGTAGTAGCGAAGAAGGGCTACTCTCTCTCATCCGCATCCCTGGGGGGAATCGCTCAGCTGATGTCAACTGCCTTTGGTCTTCGTATCAATTGAGTCTCTCTAAGGGCGCTATGTCTGTTTGTATGACCTAGAGTTTGTTCGTAGACATCACGCTGAGTCGATTTCATCCGAAGAACATGCGCAACCGGTTCAACCTGTTCCAATGTTTGCCTCTGTTTGATTCGGCTAATGTAGCCACGTCATCTTCGCCTCGGCAAACAAGTGAAGTTAATATGCGCAATAAGATCCTCCACGACCGCTTCAGACTCACTAAACAATCTGCTTGGTAGGTAGCCCGTGATTTGTCAGAGAACGAAGGAGAAGCGCAGGTCTTTCTAGTTAGAGAATTCTAGATAAAATGCGACGAGCGCTCGTAATAGCTAAACAGCTACACTTGTCTCTAGACACCTAGAATTATTCGTATTATTACTGTTAGTACATGTTTGATTGTAGCAGCTGAGTGATAACAAAAGCTTGTATTACTAATAACTGGAGAACGAAGAGAAGGACAAGTAAGAGCCGATAAGATAATGGCCACTGTTTTCGATGGTATCTGGGGAACCAGTAGTACCGTTACCGCTTCAACTTAAGACTTCACTCCCGCGATGACACAGAAAGAGTTGCTGCAGCTTTCAGGGTAATCTAACCGGATTTTCACATAACTACTATTCATGATAACGGCAAGTAAAGTTCGGATTTGATAATCGAGTAATTTTTGTGATGTGATTTTCTGGATGGTGGAGTTCATATCTAGTTTTGCTTTACGACAATGATGGCAGGTAAACTGAAACCGTACGAAACATAACTAAGGGTACTTACATTATGCTGCTAATTGCTTTTAGGGTCAATCTGGAATACCCAAGATTGGTAAGAGACTCTGTTTGAAGGAAAGTTTATGCAATTGCAATAAGCCTCTATGTCGAGGGGCCTGCTTTTTGCAGTAATAAATAAAACTTATCATCACGGAGAACCAGATACATAATATGCCAAACAACATGGCCTAGTTACCACCATCTCATGTGCTGAACGGAACTAGTTGCGAAAATTACGAGTGGGTACGTAAGTATTGTGAAGAGTGCAATATTGGACGTCACCACATACTCATCTGCTCGTTTATCGAAACCTCGTCACTATAGTCAAGCGTCGACGTTATTGTCAGCCTACAAAATTATATATAAACGATTGTACTGTGCTACCAGTCATGGTTCATCAATTCACCGATCGTCCGTACCTGTAACATGCGTTTGTTGTGTCCTAAAAGAAACATCGGTGGATACTGACGTTACCGTTTCGAAGCTTCTCGTAGTAGACTATAACGACAAGGAGCGTGTCTTGACTGCAAGAAAGTGGCTGGCTGCGCGATGCTAAATCTCTTCTGGGGCTACGATTACTGCCTCGACGACAAATTCGGACATCCTCAAAACGTCAATGTTCATCTAGAACACAATAACCTTTGCCAGTACGAAAACATGCGAGACATGCACGACCAATGATGTTTGTTACGCACGACATCTCTGCTCTCGAGCGTCGGGCATTCGGTACCGCGGTGTTAGTTATGCTGTAACGCTCCAGGAGGCGCAACCGCCTTAGATATGATTAGATATTGCACGTCAACGACGTGCAGGCACACGTTAGTCGTGTTGATATGGAAGCATTATCTTAGCAGTTAGTGTCTAATTTCTGAACCGGACAAACTAGGTAACGCATTCATACATAAGATACAGTTCTCTAGATAGTACTTCTATTTAAACTTTGCTCTCCCAAGTACTCTGCGATAAACAAAAATCCCAAAATGTACACGAAGCTATTTCTTAATCAATACACTCAGCAGGCGGGTAACTAATAGAGCTCTGCAAACACTACGAGAAGTAAAACACAATCTTATTTTTGTATATAATTATAAATATAATTTTATTGTCAAGTCGGTTCGTGTGTGTACAGAAAGTTTTTGTCTTTGGGATACAAATCAACTGACTTCTTTATATCAATATATCTGACTGTACTGCTAAAATAGAAAAACCGGTGCTAAGTATGTTGTCTACTGACGAAGCTTGCTCGGAATCTCGACGTCGATGACCCTTGCGCAAACGCTAGCGTGGTTGTCTATGCCGACCCCTATACTTGGAGGACGCATTGGTGCTGGTGACTTTCTTGTCGCGATCCGCAGTCCTCACTTCAGGGGCCGGCGGTGCAACGGCGCAGAACTTGAGTACATCGCGAAGTTTGCACGATCGCTTGCAACACCGCCTGGTGACAATGAAGTCGATAAGTCTTCATCGTATTCAGTGTCTTCCCTTACGCGGCTTCTGAACGGTAACGTTTGGTCTCTGCCATTAAAGACGCTGCCTCTCGAGCTGCAGGCGGTCTTGACGAAGTCCGCCGCCCCATCGCACAGTCGGATCCGGGACGCGAGAAATGCGTCTTCGTTGCGGCTGGCCGCCGCAGCCGTGAGAACAAGAGCGAGTATGGCTACGCCAATCAACTGGACTCGTCCACAGGTAGCAGCCATTTCTGCGTCAGTTCTGGTTCAACCTGTCAAGTCAAGTATGTGAAGGTAGTTCGCGGAAGGGAACGTTTGCGACGTCCGTGCACAGCACTGCAGAACAACTAGAACTTCGGAACCTGGCAGAACGAAGTGATCCTTTGAACTCGTTGAGGTGCTTGCTAGTTATTAACTAACTGAGAGTGAGGTGTTCAGGCTAAGCGATAGCAAGTGTTACTAATGACAATCCAAACTTCTGCGAGAAATTTATACAGGTTTGAGTAGCCGCACCTGAGACTCGGAAAGAGGTATCAACACAATGAATTGCCCTTTCCGAGTCAATCTATGAAGCAGACGCGATTGGCTAGGCGACAGTAGTAGCGAAGAAGGGCTACTCTCTCTCATCCGCATCCCTGGGGGGAATCGCTTAGCTGATGTCAACTGCCTTTGGTCTTCGTATCAATTGAGTCTCTCTAAGGGCGCTATGTCTGTTTGTATGACCTAGAGTTTGTTCGTAGACATCACGCTGAGTCGATTTCATCCGAAGAACATGCGCAACCGGGTCAACCTGTTCCAATGTTTGCCTCTGTTTGATTCGGCTAACGTAGCTACCGTCATCTTCGCCTCGGCTAAGCAATGAAATAGGGTCACATTCTGAGCCTCACTAATCCCTAGCGTAACGACTCAAAATGAGCATGCCGCCACTATAGACAAACCAGGCAATTCATCAGCGACATAGCAAACAAGTGAAGTTAATATGCGCAATAAGATCCTTCACGACCGCTTCAGACTCACTAAACAATCTGCTTGGTAGGTAGCCCGTGATTTGTCAGAGAACGAAGGAGAAGCGCAGGTCTTTCTAGTTAGAGAATTCTAAATAAAATGCGACGAGCGCTTGTAATAGCTAAACAGCTACACTTGTCTCTAGACTATATTGTTGTACGTGTACATTATCACTACTGTTAAAGTAGCTCCTGCTAATACTACTAGAATTATTCGTATTATTACTGTTAGTACATGTTTGATTATAGCAGCTGAATGATAACAAAAGCTTGTATTACTAATAACTTGAGAACGAAGAGAAGGACAAGTAAGAGCTGATAAGATAATGGCCACTGTTTTCGATGGTATCTAGGGAACCACTAGTACCGTTATCATTTCAATTTAAGACTTCACTCCCGCGATGACACAGCAAGAGTTGCTGCAGCTTTCAGGGTAATCTAACCGGATTGCCACATAACTACTATGCATGATAGCGGTAAGTAAAGTTTATATTTAATAATCGAGTAATTTTTGTGATGTGATTTTCTGGATGGTGGAGTTCATATCTAGGTTTGCTTTCCGACAATGATGGCAGGTAAACTGAAACAGTACGAAACATAACTAAGGGTACTTACAATATGCTGGTAATTGCTTTTAGGGTCAATCTGGAATACACAAGATTGGTGATAGACTCTGTTTGAAGGAACGTTTATGCAATTGCAATAAGCCTCTATGTCGAGAGGCCTGCTTTTTGCAGTAATAAATGAAAATTATCATCACGGAGAACCAGATACATAATATGCCAAACAACATGGCCTAGTTACCACCACCTCATGTGCTGAAAGGGTATTGTTGCAAAAATTACGAATGGATACGTAAGTAATGTGAAGAGTGCAATATTGGACGTCACCACATACTCATCTGCTCGTTTATCGAAACCTCGTCACTATAGTCAAGTGTCGACGTTATTGTCAGCCTACAAAATTATATATAAACGATTGTACTGTGCTACCAGTCATGGTTCATCAATTCACCGATCGTCCGTACCTGTAACATGCGTTTGTTGTGTCCTAAACGAAACATCGGTGGATACTGACGTTATCGTTTCGAACTTCTCGTAGTAGACTATAACGACAAGGAGCGTGTCTTGACTGAAAGAAAGTGGCTGGCTGTGCGATGCTAAATCTCTTCTGGGGCTACGATTACTGCCTCGACGACAAATTCGGACATCCTCAAAACGTCAATGCTCATCTAGAACACAATTTGCAAGTACGAAAACGTGCGGGACATGCACGACCAACTATACTTGTTGCACGTCAACGACGTGCGACTTCAAGTCGAAATACGACGACACCACGTGCACTAGCATGAAACATGCATGTGTGTGGCGAATAATGAAATAGTGAAACCTATACGATGAATGACCTGAGTGAAAAGGTGAGAGGGACAAGCGAGTGGTGCGGCGTTGCCGTAATTCTTATAGAAATCGAACCGGAAGGCCACTCGCAGACCAGAGCAGTCACTGGAAGTGGTTAGCCACCACTCTATAACGTAGCCGCGGAATATCTCGCCTTCTAGGGGATTCCCAAACCCCAGTACGTACCACTTGCGCTTGGCTACTACGGATCCTCACGATCCACCCTCAGCTCTAATTGTTGTCAATTAGTAATTAGCGTTAGGTACGTAACATTTGGCGTCAGAAGATTACTCAGGAGAACTTGCACTGCCGGCGCACTCAACATCGCAACCCGTTGCAACTTATCAGCGTTGCAAGCCACATCCAGGTCAGGTTATCGGCCTCTATTCGAAAGCTCACGTAGCTGTCGTAAAGACTACAGGTTGTGCATCCGGCCCTGTAACAGCATCACCGCGTTCATCGTGCCTTGAAAATCTACCTCTTCACGTTCAGGTCGGTCGTATTTCCACATTCTTACCATATCTGAAGAGTCCAAAATAGAGCTACCGCGAGTATATCGCAAAGACACACAACGAAGACACTCAGATTTTCCGCCATATTAAGGAGCTGATGCTCGAAATGAACAAGCTCAATGATAAGCTACTTCCATTCCTATTAAAAATGAAACCGAAAAATAAAGAGGCAGCAGAAGAGCGAACCATCTAATATAGATTCAATGGTCTCGACATTGTACACGACTTGCAAGACTTCATCTTTAAGGGTGCAAGTATTGACGCTTCGCCACCACCATCCTTCCCTGCACTTCCAGTCTTTTCTCACGACAATTCACTCGAATGTCCGAAGCTCGCAGGAGAAGTTAAGCGCTTCAAGGAGTGGTGGAAGTTTTTCATACTTCACGCGCACGATGATCCTCATTTAATTTTTCGGTCATCGAGAAGTTCAAGCACCTACTCGACACACTTGTCGGTCCAGCCGCACGCGAGATATTGCATCTGGGCTTCTCCGCTGCGCTCCACGTTTGGTATCATCCGGAAACTGTTCGGACAGGAGAAGACGGCAGAAGAAGAACACATCAAGAAGGTTCGTCGTCTATGCTCCACTTTGAATCTTCGCCGCCCACGAAAAACTAAGTTGCTTTACATCAATACTTTTACAAAACATTCGGACGTTAGATAGTCTAGGTACTAAGTTCGACACACTATTATACCATATACCCGAATGTCCTGGGTTGTCTGCCTATGAGCATGGAAGCTAGAATTAATAGAAGCTGCAATGATACGTGCAAATCACCCGAATATACCACGTGCAAGTAAGAACTACTAGAGTTACTCTAGGATGTACTAGGGTTTCTCGACGATAAAATCCACATCAGCCAAGCCATAGGCAGCTCGTTCACTAACAACATTTCACCCAAATTCAAACAACACTACGCATTCACACACCACCGTAACACTACAGACAAAAAATACACACAAGCTAATAGCAACAGAAAATCGCTCTCGCTCGACACTTGTGAACAGATATTGAAACAACAAAACGCATGTTGTAATTGTCTGAGGAAAAATCATCTTGCTAGCAAGTGCAGAAGCAACACCATAGAGGGTACAAATTGCACATGCAAGCACTACACTTGAATTATTGGGAACATTTTGCGCTTTAGATGTTTTTAGCATACGATATGCTCACAGCTTGTACATGTTTCGCTCATAATTACATCGCTAGTCCCATGCTAACTTACATCACTAGATCACTAGAATTGACAAATTTCACCAGATTGGCAAGTCTGCTCTCAGCCATTTGTGCTGATAACATGTGTCCGTCCTCTCCAAGCTTAGTGATGGCCTTAATCCATTGTGCTCCTTCTATTTCGTATTTCCTGCATTCCGTAATAATGTGTATGACGTCATCATATCTGTTACACTGCTCGCACACGGGTGATGATTTTACTCCAATTTGGTTGAGCGTGCTTCCGCTCAGACCCTTGGCACATCTCAGACGGTGAACCGTCACAGCACATCTACGGGAGGCCCCGCTTAAGTCATGTGGTCCTGCAAAATTAATCCCGATCCCCATATTATTACGCTTTTGTGAGATCCCGTTTGTCAGTTTATCCCATTTTTGACAACTGTGTTTCCACACTTTAGCTTTGACATGACTTGAGGAAGGCGGCACCAGGCATACGCGATCCACCTTCTTCTTCAGTAGGGCGTCTCTGGCGACCTCGTCAGCTGCCTCGTTTCCTCGTACATTAACGTGAGCTGAAATCCACTGTAGTCGCAGCCGCTGCCTTGAGATGGCCGGCGCAGCGAAGAACGCACTAGATGAGATTTGAGTTAGGACCCGATGGGTCTGCAGCTGTGATAGCTTCCAGCGCCGCTTTAGAGTCGCAGAAGATAACCGTGTCCTTGGGATTATCGTCTTGAAGAGCGCTAATACAAGCGCCTCATGCACTGCCACAATTTCTGCCGTGGTTGAACTCTGGCAGTTTTCGACATGTGCAGCTATAGTTGTTCCGGTTTCCGATATGACAACTCCTGCTCCGACGGTAAAACCTTGCTGCGACCCATCGCTGAACACCACTGACGAATACTCCTGTGAGAGTAAGCTTATGTGGTGCTCGGCGGCAGTCTTCAGGTACCAAGAGTCATGTTCATTCTTTTTGTGGATGTTAGGTATTGATAGTGATTTGACATATCAAATACATGCTTATCAGGAGCCTGGATCCCGTCGCTCAGTTCGGGAATGTCCTCTAGGGCGGCAGCTGCGTTGGTATTTCCGCGTTCGTCCTGGATTAATCTCAGTAGCTTATTGCCACTTCTGGCTAATCTGATTAATATACACTTCATTAGAAATGTTTGTCGTATGTTAGTGGGAATAAGGCCACTTTCTGCCAGAGCGGTTTGTGTACTGGTCATAGGGAGTAAACTCAGCGCTGCTTTAGCACATACTGCAATCATTGCGTCTAGATCGGTTGTCTCTTTTTTGTCAAGTTGATCATGAACGGCAGGACGTAGTCTACTTTCGACGAGAAACGCGCCTAGACAGTTTTAACGGCAGATTAGTGAGATATTCCTCAAGAGAGTCCGCACAGATCCTTAATTATGTTTACAACTTTAAGGGCTCGTTCTTTTAGCTCAATAATTTGCATCTTTCATCGACAGTTGCCTTCCAGATGTAGTCCAAGGAACCGTATATCCGTGACTTAATCAATTGTTTTTCCGTCTATCTTAACTACTACATGCTGACCTCGACGCATATTGAAAGCCATTATTTTGGTTTTAGATGGTTCAATCTTAAGGCCAAGTTTCTCCAATGAAGATGCAATTGCTTTGATGCCACATTGAAGCTGAAAAACAGCAATGGGGTTGACTGTTTTGCCGTTTAAGCGAATCCACATGGCCCCGTCATCCGAGTACTGGGATTCGTAAAAGCCGTGTGGAACGCAATTCGCAATATTAGATATTGCTAATACAAAAAGAATTGGGGAAAGCACTCCACCCTGAGGGACTCCACGATCTCCCAACACGACATACCTGGAGGAGCTTCCTCGGCGCGTAATAGACTGCGTGCGCTCGTGCAGATAGCTTGATATAATTTTGTAGAAACGGCAATTGGCGTCGATCCCCAGTTTTTGTAGAGATTCATGGACAGCTGTGTGTGTCAGTCCATTGTATGCGCCCTCGATGTCAAAGAATGCGGCCAATACATGGCCATTGTTCCGGCATGCCTGTTCAATATCTGTTGTCAGATCTATGACGTTGTCTCGGGGCGACCAGTAGCGGTCTGGATGCTGACATACTATCTGCGAGAGCCGATTTAGCTTCTGTCACAGACATTAGTCTTCGAAGAAGCATGCGCTCCAGAACCTTACCAAGGTGGGAGCATTGGACAATTACACGATATGATTTGATGTCTCCTGTTGGCCTACTCGGTTTCAGAATAGGAAACCCCGACTCCAGATTTCCACTCCATCGGGAAAACTCCAGACGCAAGTATCTCATTCATTTTGGTTAGCATAAACTTCTTGCTGTGAAAACATCTTCTCCTAGAGATTTTAGTTGCTTGTTGGTGATTCCGTCAGCTCCAGCAGCACTTCTTCAATGTGCCATTGCAAGAGCCATTTCAAGTTCAAGTACGTTGAATGGTCGTGATAGCTCCGACGAAATTTGTTTATTGATATCGAATTCAGTTGGCTTAGCAATTGGACATGGTGGTATGTCCGGCAGGGTAACCGTTTTTAATAGGTCGTTCAATGCTGAGCGCATATTGACGTTATTTTCAGGAAATATGTTCCTAGTGGAGTCGTTGGTTTTCCAGTAGCCTTAATCCACCGCCACACGTCTGTAAGAGGCGTTGTTTGACTCAATGTTGACACATACTTTTTATTTAGTACGTCCTGCAGTTCTCTTGAGTACGACAGTGCCGCTTTCCTAAGGGATTCGTACCGTACATAATCACTTAGAAATCCGTGCCACAATATCCAAATGAGATTCCACAAAACCACTGGAGTAATTACGCAAAAATGTTGGATTCCCATCATTCACAGTTAATGACCGTTTTTCCATTAGTTCAGATATTGCTAATCCTCGGCTATCCATCGTCCCCACCCACATCGGATTTTTGGCGTTAACAGCTCCGGTGATTATGATGTTTGGAATATCCTTGAGCGCGGCTAATATCATTGATATATCAACTTCTCTGTTTGGCGACAGGTACATTGTTACAATATTAAGAGTCTGTTGTTCCATTTTTATTTTGACACCTGATATTCTCGCACCTGGTATGTGAGGCAGCTCTAATCTGCATTGATGAATATCATTTCTAACCAGAATCGAGGCTAGAGAAGTTGATGATTTCATTATTGACGTTGTATCTCCATGAAATAAGTATCCCTTAGCAATGCCGTTGTTTTTAAAATTCGCCTTCGTTTAGGCAGATCACAGGCAGTTTATCTTGTATGCACATTTGCCGTATTGACCGCAGTGGCTTCGTGTGCCCCCATCCACAATTCCAGTGCGCAAGAAAACTAGACATCTGAATGCTTTTGAGAGATGAACTCTAGGAAGCTCTCCAAGGCGCTTCCAGCCTCTAAGAGTTCTATCAACTTGGCCACCTCTGGGTTCTCCTGAAGCCACACCATAATAAAGAACTTAATGCCTGACCAAAAAGTCTTAAGTTTGGCTGCTCCCTCTACAAACTCAGATTTTAATTTGTGAGCCTTGTCTTTACTTAATTCCTTCTCTAGCTATTTTGGCTTTTCGCTGTTTGAAGATGTCTTCTTAGATGTCTTTCCGATTTCGGGGACAACTGGAAGCTTGCAAACTACTTGTTCGCCACCATCTGGCAGAACTTGAACTAGTTGACGTTTGACTACGCCCGCCCAATCTGGTTTCTCCTTGCACTGCGCCGAGCGTATTCGACTTTGTGTCAGGTTTGATTTCCGTAACCTTAACCGGATTGCCACATTGTCTGCCGATTACTTGAGTGTGTCGGATCTGTTGAGCCTTTGCCCACGTTTGGTACACTGGGCAACTTCTACTTCCAGACGGATGGCTCATGCGGCAGTTGACACACCATGTTTTACTAACTGGTGGATTCCGCCATGATGTGGCCCTCTGTACCACATTTTTTGCAGAGTTTGCTGCCTTTGCGCTGACACGCGGCGGCTTTGTGATCGTAACGCAGGCAAATAACGCACTGCATTGTCGTTGATTTTAGAACCGCAGATATCAACTTGTTCTTTAATCTCTCTTTCAAAACGAATTGTCCATCTTCGACGTGTTCCTCTTATCTAGCTGTGGGGTGCCGTCACCGCTGTACCCGTCTTACTTCTACGACTCCCTGCGATTGGAGAACTCCTGCTACTTCTTCTTGGGAAAATTGTGGGTGCACTCTATATATTCTTCCTCATAGTAGCAGTGTAGGTTTTTTACATACGGCCAGCCTGTTTCGACTGTTAACACGAACATTTGCTCCAGGAACATGTACTCTCACCGCCACGTATATTGGCAAGAACTGTTTAGCCACCATCTAATTCAGCGCCGCCTTCGTCAATCGCCATGAGCTCGACGCAGTGTTGACCAAATTTGGATATTGTTAATTTCGACGTTCGTTCTTCCGTGGATTTCTTCAACATGCGCTCGACTATCCCTCTCTGCAAGCCGCTGGGCTTTCATTCGCAACTTCTCTTGCCTTCGTTGGAACGTGCACAACATCATCGTTGTTCATAAACTCTTCGTGCTCTGCACGTTCGCGCACGTCGAAATCGATGGTTGTGCTCCGGAGGAGGCGTCGATTTATCCATTCTTTTCGGTTTCCGCTTTGGATCCGGCGAATAGAACTCGTCCGAATCGTCAGGTCCCGAATCTCTACACCGTTTTGTCGCCAGTGTTGCCTTTTCGGAAATGTGAGCTTAACCGTGACAAATATAGACAACACTTTGATCTTAGACTGTTCGAGAAGCAGTGTTTGCTACCAGCTCAAGTAAGTCAAATATTACTAGATGTTTTAATTTAATAATATCTGAGAGTAACACCAATGTATGACCGTACTCACCGATAGCAGACGGCGAGAAAAAGGGGATAAGATAGTTGAAGATCTAGCTAAAATGGGAGTGCCGGGGAGCAATGCTGAGGTTGCTCATCAGCATCTTAAAGCAAAACACGGTGCTGATTGACAACGGGGTTGGCATTGCGGGGGAGGTAATTTAAACCACAGGTGTCGCGCAGGGCGATGAACTGAGTCCACTACTGTTTTCCGTTCTTCTGGGTGGACTCCCCGAACGGATAAGCACGGGCTGGACTCGAGAGTGGGCCAAAATTTTACTGTACGCAGATGATGTAGTAATCTTTAGTTGTAGCCTTTTCAGAGTAAAACAAGCAATGGATCGGCTAGTTACATTCATGGATGAAATGGGCTTAAAGGTTAATTGGGCAAAGACAGCAGCCATGAAATTCCGAAGGGGCGGCCGTCTGGTCAGGGATGACGTGCTTCAAATCAGGGGAAAAAGATTCAAATTTGTAAAAAATTCACATACCTAGGGCTCACCTTATCAGCAAGGGGCAGTAGTTTTCGATCACACATCCAGGAGAGGGTTAT
This sequence comes from Dermanyssus gallinae, assembly GCA_003439945.1. Lineage (NCBI taxonomy): Eukaryota > Metazoa > Arthropoda > Arachnida > Mesostigmata > Dermanyssidae > Dermanyssus > Dermanyssus gallinae. Next base: position 142,955 of record QVRM01001643.1, read on the forward strand.
GAAGGCACTATCGCAGCCGCGGCAATTAAATGCCCACATATGCTTTCGGTCGATGCAGCAGTAGCTCTTTTTGGGATACAGATAGCACCCATCGCCACATATGGCATTTCATTAATATGGGGTAAGGTGGGAGTAGACAACTTTCGCTTAATTAATGGGGTAAGGTTTTTCTTTTTAAAGAGGGTTTTTGCGCTTTCAAATACATGCAGAAATAGGGTGGTCCACGTGTTGGAAGTTGGCCTACTGCTGACAGAGGAGCTACAAAAACGACGGAATCTAAAGAAAACGTGTGCCTTTGACGTTTATATGCAAAACTGGCGAACCAAAATTAGCGAGGTAGACATAGAAATTTATGGGACAGCAGCAATAAAAAGCACTGGGTGGAAAGCTAGCGGGGTGAAGGATTGGCATTTAACAATGACCTTTGCATTGAACGAAAACAAACATTTGAAAGAAAAAAAATTCAATTGCGGTGAGAGTGCGGCAAACATTCGATTTAAAAGTATCTCATCTTAAGAACCTTTTACAACTACTAGTATATCTACAACAGGCAATCTGTGAGCTACCAACGTGTTGGCACGTCTGAATAACAAGACATTTATCTTTAAACGCCTGCAGATGCTTCTCAGACCCCTTAGCAATACTTTACGAAAATATGCTAATAAAACACGAAGGTGTGCGTCCCGTTACTTGGCTCAGCACAACGCAAGACTCTACCAACAGTGCCTTCAAGCGTTCCTTTTTTCCTTAATTTGTATCAACATATACGTATCTGCATACACGCTCGCGTTGACCGTGCACAGCATCATTGCAGTTCTCTATACCTTGTTATTCTAGTTGGAGTTTCAATAAAAATGAGCGCATCGCAATAGATATCTCAACAGGTGAGGCTAATAGGCTTACAATTTGACATACTTCATTATCTTAAGCCAACTGCACACTAATAAATCACGCTAAACAACATTATTATGATGGCGCAAAACACTTGATATTCAAATGTCGAAAAAATATATACATACCAATACTATCATTCGTCTTATATTTATTCATTCATTTATTAATCACCTTTGTTAGGTATATAGTCAAATATTATACATAAAAACACGGTTACTGAGCCAGCCTGGCCAGTGATTCAACTCTGGGGCACTCCCCCGCATGATATCTCCCACAAGCTCTCCCACACCTGTTACAGATACATTCTTCTGTCGGCTCATGGTACCCTTGAGTATTACAGAGAACATGGTGGAAGCCATGCACTGCATAGCGCACTACCACACTTCGGTTGGTGCGATGCAGTCCCTTCCACGCATTGTTTGTCATTGCACCCGTACTAAAGAAGTCGGGGTCCACGTCTGACAATCTCACCTCCCACTGACAGATAAAGTCCCTGTAGGCCTGTGTTTCCGGCAACCGGAACTGGCGTTGCAGGTCCTCTATGAAAAGCGGGGTACCGGCGAGTAAATAGACCAGACGATTGCGGCATGACGTGTGGAGGCCGAGCACTCGCTTGAGAAAGGCGGGTTTCACTCGATCAAGCCTCGCGAGCTGGGCCACGCTCAAGTTCTCCCAAATGAGCTGTATGCCGTAGGATGCCGTGGGCGCGATCTTAAGGTTGAAAAGTTTTAGCGCCGCGTTAAGGGAGAGAAGCGTGGGTTTCTCAATTCCGACGCCTGCTACGAGGGCTTTTCTGACCCTCTCGGCGATGTGCTCCATAAACGACGTACCGGAGGTCGGGAGAGAGAGGCCAAGATATGGAAAGTTGTTGACATACTCCAGTGGTGTGGAGTACAACCGTAGCTCATCGCTGGTTGCAAGTCGACCAGCTTTACGGAACTTCATGGCCTTGGTCTTGCCGATGTTGATCTCGAGTCCTACATCCGCCACGTACTGCTCGAGCCTTGCTAGGCTCTGCTGCACCTCGAATCGGCTTGTTCCATATATCGCGAGATCGTCTGCGTATAGCAGAATGTCTGGGCGGACGGACTCTCGAGTGCCCACGATGCGTCGCGGAAGATCGTTGAGCAGGATGGAAAACAGCAGCGGGCTTAAGTTGTCCCCCTGCGCGACTCCCGTCGTTTGCACAAAGGGGCACAACTCAGCCACCCCATCCTGTATGGTGATCGGGTTTTCCTGCAGGATTGCCCCGATGAGCTGGAGGATGTTGGCAGGCACGCCCGCTTCAGCCAACTTGAAGATAATCTTGTCTCTGGGAGCTCCATCAAAGGCCGAGCGGAAATCCACAAAGACGGCGTACAGGAATTGCTTGGCGTGCCTAGACTGCATCACTCCCCGAACTCTGGCCAGCAGAATCTCACACGCAGTCAGTGTGGACCTGCCTGCGCGGAAGCCGTGCTGCTCTTTCGGGATGGCGCCGAGAGCCTCGAGGAAGTAAGACAGGCGGGCGGTGAGGATGGCAGAGAGCAGCTTGTAGCAGCAGCTCTTTTTGGCGATCCCACGCCACGAGCTGGGCTCTCTGGGGTTGCCCTTTCCCTTCGGGATGACTGCTAGATGAGCACTCTGCCAGTCGCTGGGGAGGCGACCTTCGCGCAGACTAGCGTTGAAAAGGGCGGTCCAGCAAGGAGCAAGTACCATGGCCTCCTTGAGGTGCTCATTACGGACTTGGTCGGGACCGGCGGCCTTGTTGAGACGGAGTCGTTGCATGGCGCCAAGCACCTCGGTGAGAGAAAACTCTGCGGAGAGTGAATCCCGTAGTAGCATTGTTTTCTCGTCCCAGGCCGCTTCGTAGTGGAGGATGCCGCGCGGGATGGTGTCGGCCGACGCAAACATGCGGCTGAAGTGGGAGATGAGCGCCGATGAGTTGATAGGGCAGGTGGGAGATCCCTGTCGGCGGAGCCACACCCAATAACATACCAATACAAAATAGAATTTGCACTACGCTACAATGCTAATACAATAATTCATACATACGAAACACAAATGTTAAAACGTTTGCTACTGTAACAGAATATACATTTACGCGTTCATAAGCGATACCCCGCATCCCCGACTGCCGCTTCCGAGGGGGAACGAAGGCGGTCATATATTAAAAAAAAAAGCGTCTACTTTTAAACAATGATTTTTTCAATACCGTCGACATCTATATACTAATCACCAAACTCAAAGCCTATGGTTCTGACGAGCGTGTCCAGTCGTTTATGCATTTTTTATATCAGAAAGACAGCAAATAGTACAGAGCAGATAAACATTTTAGATGCGACCCTCTGCAAATATATGTATATGTTTGCCGCTACTGAAATCAAACGAGTCTAATGGGAATTCATCCCAACATACTTATTCTCTCCCATTTGACATCAGCGAACATTAGCAGGATCACACACAATTTCCCAAGTCTACATGGATCTCGCTTCTCAGTATCAACAGAATGCCACACAAATCTATTAGGTACCCTACTGTAATATCATTCGAACACGATAGAAATCGTATAACCTTTATACAATTTATTATTATGACATGTAATATATAAACGCATATGTATAGCTATCGTTTGCATACGATAGCGATACATAGACCGGGATAACTTGAGCATTCCTTACATAGCCGAACCACATACATAGCATAGCACAAAACGCTGTGTCAACATCGACATTGGCCATGCGCATTCCAAACTTCACATAATTTCTCCGTTCTAATAGTTTACATACACATCTATAAAAACTCAATTTCACGATTGTCATCAACGCAGATTGTCGTCTGTTATTTCGGTCAGCTTAAATGCAGATTTTCATCTGTTATTTTGTATCATCTTAAATGCGGATAATAAGGATACTCAGAAATGACCAGTAGAGTCACTTGGGCGTGCTACATACATACAAGCATAGAATGACTGGCTGACATGAGCGCAGGGACGGCTGCTGTTCTTAAAAATAGCGACGCCGTCAAATTCTTAGAGGGTTCAGGAAACCAAGCGGCCTCTCAACGGTACTTGGTAGTGGGAGTGATAAACCCGGAAGAAGAACTAGGGACCACGACCCTGGGGGTGCTCCAAGCTGTCGTGGGAAAAGCGCTGGGGCTGGCTGGCGGGGAGAAACCCCCGTTGATGCACGTCACAAGGGAGCGCCGTACACAGACGCTTCTACAGGCTCTGGAAATCTGCTGCCGTAAGACCGGCGACGGCAGTGGCCTCCTAGAGGTTTGTTCGAGACAAACAAGGAAGACCGGAGCCAAACCGGAGACTACCACCCGGGCGGAGCAGGGAGCAAGGAGCACCCTCAGGGTTAAGGTCGAAGAGGGAAAAACCTTCGCCGACACTCTCCGGGGTGTTAGAGAACAAGTCAGGCAGCAAGAAGGCGCCGGGATAACGGTTAGGGGGGTAGTTAAAAGTAAGGAGGGTGACCTTATAATTAGAATAGGGGAGAGTAAAAAGGGCGCAGGAGAAAAAATGGCGGCGGCCATTCGGGAATCTGCGAAGATGCAGGCCGACTGCCGAGAGCTTAACCAGGGGCAGACCATCGCCCTGTGGGGGATTGACCCACTCTTGGACGGGGAGCAGGTCGAAAGCGAACTGCAAAAGGCCTTGCAGCTTCCGGCCGGCGCCAAGATCACAGCTACCGAGCCAAGGCTCGGAAGAGCTGAAGTTTGGTACGCACTGGTCACGGCGTCCCCGGCGGCGGCAAGAGCCATATGCTCCCGCAAGACCCTTAAGCTGGGCTCGAGGTGGTGCAGACCTGAGGAGTGGATTAGGCTCCCCAACTGCTACAAGTGTCATAGGCCGGGCCATAAGGCCCAAGACTGCAAAGCAGAGAGCCAGGTGCCTCGGGTATGCCACAAATGTGGTGAACCTGACCACCTGCTAGCCAATTGCAAAGCAACGACACCAAAGTGTCTGGTCTGCGGAATAGAGGGGCACCGAGCGGATAGGATGTCTTGCCCGGCCTATAGGGAGCAAGTCGAGCAGCGGCGGGAGGCCCGAAGGGGCGTCGCCAAGGGACAGGAAGATGGCAAGGAGACCCAAGTAGAAGCCCAAATAACCAAGAAGAGCAATAAAAAGGGGAATAAAGACAAGGGGGCTAAAAATAAGAAGAAAACCGTTATCCCAGCAGAGGACAGAAAGGGTGATTGGAACTTAGTAGGTAGGGGCCCTTTATCCGACCAATGTTAAAGATACTTCAGGTAAACCTTAACCGCTGCAGGGCGGCGCATGACATGCTCGATGAGATAGTACGCAGAGAGTCTATAGGCCTCTGCCTGCTTTCCGAGCCAAACATAGCGATCACCAAGCGGAAGGCAGACTGGGTATCTGACGCAGAGGCGGATACCGCAATCTGGTGGACGGGTTCCGAGAGAAACCTCGCGATTAGGGGCGGGGGGTCGGGGAGGGGGTTCTCCTGGCTGGAGATTGACCGGGTAGGGGTCATCTATAGCTGCTACTTCTCTCCCAACAGGGAGGAGGAGGAATTCGAGGAATTCCTCGAGGAACTTGCCCAGAGCGCGGGGGCACATGCAGGTAAGAGGGTAGTGATCACCGGGGATTTTAACGCAGCCAGCATAGCATGGGGTAGCCGAACCACAACTAGACGGGCCCAAACTTTACAGGAGTGGATGGCTGAAAAAAGTCTAATGGTTCTTAATGACGGAAGGGTCCCCACCTTTTCCAGAGGGAGCCAGACGGCCTTCATTGACCTAACAATGGTCAATGAGGCGGCCTTTCCACTGGTGGTAGAGTGGAGGGTGAGGGAGACGGAGGAGACCATGAGTGACCACAGATACATCTGTTTCACCATCAGTACCCCCGAGGTGGCCCTCGCCCCGCCCCCTAGTAAGAGATGGCAGATGCGGAAACTTGACGCCAAGATTCTAGTGGCTGAAATAGACGAGGGTTGCAAACAACTGGGAGACACGGTGGGGGATGAATATCAAATAATTAGCATACTCTCTACAGCATGCGAGAAAGCTGCTCCCTCACAACACCATGGGAGCCGCCACCCTCCTAATTACTGGTGGAACAAAGGGATCGCAACTGCCCGCAGGGCTTGCATTAGGCTAAATAGGATTTTCACGAGAACACGCAGCTGGTTAACGCAAAGAAAACGACGGGTGGGATTTTACGGGGAGCGAGAGACCGCAAGAGCTGAATCCCAATTGACGGAGTACAAGGCTGCTCGATTGAGACTCCGAGGACTCATCGCCAAAAGTAAAGCCCGAGCGGAGAAAGAGCTGATAGACGCGGTGGAGAGCGACGTATGGGGCCTGCCGTACCGAATAGTTATGGCCAAACTCCGGAGACCTCCCCCGAAACTCCCCCCGGATGTGCTGCGGGAGACTGTAACCGGTCTTTTTCCGGCACAGCCGCGGAGAGAAAACGAGGAGTTCTCGGTCACCCCGGAAAACATTCCGGAGGTAACGCTGGAGGAGGTCGAACAAGCCCGGAATCGGTTGGCAACCGGTAAAGCGCCCTGCCTAGACGGAATTCCCCCAGAGGTAGCGAGGCTACTGGTCAAAAGGTGGCCTAAGGTCTTCCAAGACCTTGCCAACAAGCTTTTGAGAAAGGGGAGATTCCCGAGGCTGTGGAAAAGGGCAAGCCTGGTTCTAATCCCCAAACCCGGGAGGAAGACGGGGCCTTCGGCTTACCGGCCCATATGCCTCATTGACGCCATGGGTAAGCTCCTGGAGAACGTTATAGTCAAGAGACTAAACGACGAGATTCAAGAAAAGAACGCCCTATCAGATGCCCAGTACGGCTTCCGGAAGGGCAGATCCGCATTAGGGGCTCTAAAGAAGGTTCTGAAACGGGCGGGTGAGGAGACTATGAAGACCCCTAAAACAAGGGGATTCGTGCTCCTGATCCTCCTGGATGTCAAAAATGCCTTCAACACAATGAATTGGAAAGTAATTGTGGAGGCGATGAAGAGGAAGGGCTTTTCCCTCTACCTCCGTCGAATGATTTCATCCTACCTGGATGACAGAGGCTTGGTTGCAGGGGGGCAGGAGTACGAGGTTACTGCCGGAGTCCCACAGGGCTCGATTCTAGGACCCGTGCTCTGGAACATAGCTTACGACGGGGTGCTCGAGATCCCAGGTCTCCCGTATGGGGTGGAGACGTTGGCGTACGCCGATGACCTTGCACTCATGATAACGGCCAGGACCGAAAGAGCCCTGGAGAGCGCCGCCAATGAGGCCTTGTCAATGGTGTCCGAGTGGATGGAGTCCCATCACTTGAAACTGGCACCCGACAAGACGGAGGCGATGTACCTAACAGGCAGAAAGAGGACGACCGGCATTAACCTCGTGATGGCGGGCCACCCGATAGAAATCAGAAAGAAGGTAAAGTACCTTGGGGTCATGCTAGACACCAAACTGACCGGATCGGCACACGTTAAGTACGTGGCCGAAAAGGCCCAAAGGGTCTCCCTGAACCTGGCGCGGATCATGCCTAGGGTCGGTGGGGTGGCTGAGGTGAAAAGAAGGCTCCTGGCCTCGGTGGCCGAATCAACGGCGCTATACGCAGCCCCAGTCTGGGGGGACATGGCAATGCGGACGGCGAAAAATAGGGGGGCACTAAGGTCGACCCAACGAACGCTGGCAATCAGGGTAAGCCGGGCGTATCGAACAGTCTCGACCGAAGCTCTCCTGGTCCTAGCCAAAATGCTGCCATGGGACCTCCTAGTGGCTGAACGAAGTAAAATGTATCTAGACGAAGGTCTGGATCTCACCAGGGCCAGGAGTGCCACCATATCGGCCTGGCATGAGGAATGGGCGCAGGTAAGACCCGGTGTGACCACAGGGAGCTGGACCAAGAGTCTGATACCGGACCTCAGGGTATGGTATGACCGCCGACACGGGGAGCTTTCCTACTGGACGACTCAGGTTCTGACCGGACACGGCCAGTTCCAGAGCTACCTGTCAAGGATCAAGAAGGCCATCAGCGATATCTGCGTACTGTGCGACTCTGGAGAAACGGACAACGTAGAGCATACTGTTCTGCGGTGTGATGCTCTCAGGGAAGCACGGGACGCAGCACCAACCGCTGTGAGGGGCCGACCCATCAAGGAGGTGGTCTCCCATATGATGACTTCGGCGGAGGCATGGAGGGAGGCGACGAACTTGTTCGACGCTGTTTTGACACTCAAGACAGCCAAGGAAACGGCCAGGCGGGAGAGGTTTGAGCGGGTCTCTCGGGAGAGTGGTCGAGACGAGGAGCCGAGGGAGGGGGGAGGGGGTGGGGAGCAGCCAGGCCCTCATGGTCTCGACGCACCCTCACAGGACGGATTACAAAATGGCATCCCCCTATCCAACCGCAGGTAGACATGCGGGATGATAGTCAGGGATAGAACTGATTGAAGGAGAACGGCAGGGACGCCTCTCCCACGGTTTCGATGTAATGCCAAAGTAATACCGAGCCTGGGGGGGTGGGGAGGAATCCGGGTTTAGTGGGTTTGCGAGTCTCACACTAGTCACGCAGGCTGCTAGTGGCGCATGTGCATCATGCATTGCCGAAACCTCCCAGAACAAAAAAAAAAAAAAAAAAAAAAGCATAGAATGACGTTCAGAAGGGAGCTAAGATTAAACAGCCTGTTACTACGACAATACCTGGCCAGCCCATTATAATTCATATTGTAACGATGTGCTGTTACGCTGAATTACTGGGGATGGTAGCTCAGCCGGGCGGTTACTACGACACGAGGGACTTAGGTACGATGAATGACAACACGGAACGTAGGTCTGGCGTCAAGCGTCACCGGGCAGCGAATGGGTGTTGGCTATGCTGCTTCGGTCCATTTTATTCTCTCAAGGTACGCCGTAGCGTTCATGTAGTAACAATGTTAATTGATGTAATCGAATCTTCTCGAACATTTGGTACCGTAGCGTTCATGTAGTAATAATGTTAACTGATGTAATCGAATCCTCTCGAACATTCGGCAACGTAAGTTTCCACTCGTCCTCTTCGCTGATTGGTCGGTTCCACCACGCATTCTCATAACGTGCATTGTCTCTGGTGGTGCCGTCGCCGCGGGTCGGTCCGTAGGTCTGATGATGATGATGATGTGGCGCGACAGGTCGGCGGTGATGCACGTCGTCGCCAGGTAGCTGCGCGGTTTCATGTGGAGGCTGTTGACGGTTCCGATAAAGACGAGATGCACGTCCGTTGATGTGCTCGGTTGACTGTGGTGTCGTCTCACCAGGTTGTTTACAGCAATGCTGGTGTAGCAGCCAGCGACGGCTCTTTGGTCGGTTGGGATGACTGGTCGGCTTTCTGGCGCCGTTGATCATCGACGGCGCCGGAATTGGCTGTTCTGTTGTGTTGTTGTTGTTGTGTCTAACTCTGTTACACTGCCCCCCCCTCTGGACTGGCTCGTCTCGAGCCAAGCGTGTGTCTCGAGTTAGTGAGCATACAAAATCTCGTGTCCATGCCGGGGGTTGACGTTGGCGGCCGGGTCGGTTCTGTGGTGGTCGTTGGTTTGGAGGGGCTGGCTTAATGCGGGCGTAGGAGGTGGTCGGCTGGTCGACTAACTCGGACTGGTCATTGTGGTTGGACTGAATGTATGGCTTGACTCTTGATACGTGGACTATTTGTCGATTGCGCCGTGGTCCTGGGGTGTAGGCTGCTTCTGTCGGTTCCACTTCCACGGTCGTCGGGCTGGTTACACGGATGATTCTATATGGTCCGAAGTATCTTCTTTGTAGTTTGTCGGATTCTCCGACTCGTCGCACTGGAGTATAAACTAGCACTAGATCGTTTTCTTGAAACGATGGTTCACATCTCTTCTTGTCACAACGGTCCTTGTTTGTGGTCTTGGCACGGTCAGCTAATAATTTCGCTAGGTCTCTTGCTTCTTCTGCGTACAGGATAAGATGGTCGACGTAGTCATCTATTGAATGGTTGGGTAGGGTTGGTGGGGCAGGTAGTTGTGCATCGAATGTGGACAGGGCCTCACGCCCGTGCACCAGGTAGAATGGACTGAATTTGGTCGACTCGTTTGGTGCTGTGTTGTATGCGTGGACGACGAACGGCAGTTGCTCGTCCCAATTACGCTGTCTCTCCCCAACGTATTTGCTAAGCATGTCCAGTAGCGTTCTGTGTGAACGTTCTACTAACCCGTTGGTCTGTGGATGGTACGGTGATGTTAAGCGGTGTTCGATTTGTCCCCACTTGGTCACTTCGTTGAATAGAGAGGACGTAAAAGTTTTTCCTCGGTCACTGATAAGCACTCTCGGGGCACCATGCACTAGAATGATTTTGTTCACCAGAAACTTAGCCACCACTGACGCTGAGCCGTTCGGCAGCGCTTCAGCGACTAAGTACTTGGTAAGGTGGCACACTGCGGTCACTATCACTCTGTTGCCGGAGGTTGTTTCGTTGAGTGAGACGAGGTCGATGCCGATGGTGTGGAACGGCTCAGCTGGTGTGGTCATGTGTTGTAGCAATCCACGTTCGGCGGTGTCGGTCTTTCGTTGTTGGCACGTTTCACATGCACGTACGTAGCGGTCGGTGTCTTTGTAGGCGTTTGGCCAGTAGTATCTCTGTGTGATGCGGCCGTATGTTTTCGCTAGGCCCATGTGGCCGCCTTCACTGTCTGAGTGTGCTTCTCGCCGGTACTTGCTTGGTAACACCAGGAGTAGTTCCTGGCCGTGATCGGCGAAGTTGTATTTATACAATACGCCGTCGATTGTCTTGAATGCGGTGGAGATGTTTGCTTGTTCACGTAGTTGCTGTAGCGTCGGGTCGGACTGTTGTTGGTGTGCGAGGTCGGTTATGTGTATGGACGATAGCTTCCTGAGTGGTTGTGGTCGGTGTGGTGGTCGTTGGCTGGGAGTGGATATCGCGACAAACAGTCCGCGTCACGGTGCTTGCGGCCCTGTTTGAATATAATGTGGATGTCGTGTTCTTGAAGTTGTATCGCCCATCGTGCCAATCGTCCTGCTAAGTGCCGGCTCGTCATGAGCCAGCACAAAGCGTGGTGGTCTGTTACCACGGTCACTGGTCGGCCATATGTGTATTGTCGAAACTTCTTTAAGGCCCACACGATAGCCAGGCACTCATGTTCGGTGGTCGAATAGTTAGTTTCCGCTTTCGACAGTGTGCGACTGCCGTACGCGATGATGCGCTCACCTTTGGGGTCGACTGGCTGGCTGAGGATGATGCCTAGGCCCTGGCCGGACGCGTCTGTTCGGACAGTGATAGGCTGGTTTGGGTCGAAATGTCCCAGGAGCGGTGGCGACACTAGCTTCTTTTTGAGGACGTTGAATGCGTTCTGTTGGTCGGTGGTCCATTGGAAGGGGGTGTCGTTTTCAAGTAAACGGTTAAGTGGTGCGGCTGTCGCGGAGAAGTTTTTGATGAATCGGCGGTAGTAGGAACATAGGCCGAGGAAGCTGCGGACGGCTTTTTGGTTCGTCGGAGTCGGAAACTGGTCGATGGCCTTGGTCTTTTCTGGGTCTGGTCGGAGTCCGTCTGCCCCCACTACGTGTCCCAGTAGTGTTAGCTGTGGGGCAGCGAAGGTACACTTCTTGATGTTTAATGAGAGGTTGGCCCGTTGCAGGCAGGACAGGACATCTTGTAATCGTTGGTTGTGTTCATTCAAGGTTCGGCCAAAGACACAAATGTCGTCGAGGTAGACTAGGCATGATGTCCACTTGCGGCCACGGAGGATGGTGTCCATCAGTCGCTCGAACGTTGCCGGTCCGTTCGTTAGTCCGAACGGCATGACTGTGAACTCGAACAGCCCGTCCGGGGTCACGAAAGCTGTTTTCTCAATATCCTTCTCTGCGACCGGGCACTGGAAGTATCCCTGCTTGAGGTCGAGAGAAGAGAAGAATCGAGATCCAGCAACACAGTCGAGCGCGTCGTCGATTCGCGGAAGCGGATACGTGTCTTTCTTCGTGACTTTGTTGAGCTCACGGTAGTCAACACAAAAACGGTATTCACCATTCTTTTTCTTAACGAGGACAACTGGACTACACCAAGGACTGGAGGACGGCCGGACGATGCCTTGCTGTGTCATGCGGTCAACTTCCTCTGCAATCACGCTTCTTTCTGCTGGTGCGTAGCGGCGGTTGTAGCGGCGGCGCACTGGTCTCGACTCGCCTGTGTCTATGTTGTGGGTGATGAGGTCGGTGCGTCTCGGTGCTGCCCCGTCGGTCGGAATCAAATCTGCAAACGATGTCACTATGCTCCGAACCCTGTGTCTTTCATGGTCGGGTAGATCGGGGCTGATCGCTTGTTCAATCAGGTCGTGGAGGGACGGTGAGGCGGTCGATGACTGGGCTGTGTTGTGGTTGTTTTGCATGAGTTGCGTGATCTTCGGTTGGTTGTTTTCGTTCTCGATATGCTGGCCGGTCGCCACGGTCATACCTCCGGGTAGTGTGATGCGGTTGTGTGTGTGGTTCTCTATTAGCACGGTGGTTTGTCCTCGTTGTATGGATGCGAGGGCCGCTGCTAATAAAAGTGTCTTCTTCTCGAACAGTGCTGGTGTCGGTTCTAGTAGTAGGGTGTTAGGGGTTGCCTCCGAGTTAGTGGTAATTGTCACCCGTGTGGCGGTTTGTGGTTGAAGAATGGTGGTCGTCAGTGTGTGAAATCGGTGTTTTGTGTGTTGTGTTGTGATTGTGGGGTGAGGGTCGTTGAGTGTGGAGTACTGGAAGGTGCCTAATGAAAGTCGATTGGACTGGAGGTTGATGGTGGCCAGGTAAGTGCGTAAAAAATCTTCTCCTAAAACTATCTGTTCGTTGAGAGACTCAATAATAACGAAGTCGTAGGGCAGTGTTGGTTTATTATCGTCAATACTAATAATCAGGGAGCATGTCCCCCTAGTACGCATCGGTGTGCCACCTGCCGCTAGTATGTACGGCGCCCCCTCCGCGAAGGTCACCTTCCGACTCGGCACGGTGGCGGCGCTGATGGCGGAGACGTCTGCTCCTAAATCCACCAGCGCCATCACCACGCCTAGGCCGGCGACGGTGATGCGGACTCTATTTCGTTGTAGTTGTGTAGTCGGTCCGTAGTCGGTCGCGGTCGTTGTGGTCGTTGTAGTTGTGTTGTGTGGTCCGTAGGTCGGTTCTGGTTGTCTGTAGGTCAGTTTCGTTGGTCCGATTGGAACCGGCTTGGTGGCCTCCAGTGTGTCGGCGGCGCGTCTCTGCGTGGCGCGTAGCCTCTCTGCCGGTTGAGACATTCTTCCATGTGGTGGCCCGGGTAATTGCACCAGTTGCATAAAATCGTGCCGTTGGAGTCGCGGCGCTCGCCGAAAAAATAAGGTGCCGTGTCGGGTGACGTAGGTCGGTTGTAGGTCGGTCGGTTCGAGGTCGAGGATGGTTGGGTGGTCGGTCGGTTGTAGGTCGAGGACGGCTGGGTGGTTGGTCGGTTCGCGAATGGCTCGATCGCATCTATCTTGGCACAGAGGCCTCGCGCCATCATAACGCTTTTGAAATCTGCGTGGATGAAGGTCGGTCTGTAATCTGCGCGCATGCTCCTCAGGAACCAGCGGAGTACCGCTTCGTCGGCCATTCTCAAGTCAATGTCGCAACACAACCGCTGCACTTGTTCGATGTGTGCGAGGAACGGCGTGTCCTGGTCCTGCACCAGCCGCTTCAGCTTTTCCTCCGCGGCGACCGCCATCGCGCCGTGGTCGCCGAACCTGGCCATGAACTCGCAGTGAAACTCGGCCCATGTCTTAGGCCTCGCCTCTCTCGGAATTGCGTCGTGCCAGTCGGCCGCCGTCTTCTCCAGCGAAAGCACCGCTGACCGTACCTTTTGCTCGTCGCCGTAATTGTTGATGTCGGCCATTCTTTCGAATTCCCGCAGCCACTCCCTGGCGCGCATGGCCGACGTGCCATCAAATCGCAGCGGCACTTGAAACACGTTTTGCAGGAAGGACGGCTGTCCCGGCAGTGGATAGCCAAACGGCATCTCCGCGACCGTGGTTGGCCTGTTGATGGCCGGGTCCATGGTTAACGTGGTCGTGCGTGGTTCGGTGGCTGGGCTGGTTAGCGTGGTCGTGCGTGGTTCGGTGGCTGGGCTGGTTGATGTGGTCGTCGTGGTCGTGCGTGGTCGTGTGGCCGGTTCGGTGGCTGGACTAGTGTCTTGATTTTGTGGTTGTGTGGCCGGGTCGGTGGCTGGACTGGGGTTGGTTGGTGTTTGGTGCGTCGAACTCATCTTTTGCTGGTTGTTGGTGTCCTGGTTCTGGTCGCTGCTGGTGCTTGATTGTTGCTGGTCCGTGGTCGGCCTCGTTGCGGTCTCGTTGCGGTTCGTTCGCCGTGTGCTTACTGTCATTTGCTCGCTGTCCGCTCGGTCGGTTCGCCGCCCTTCTGGTAGAGGGAGATCGAAGCAGCTCCACCAAATGTAACGATGTGCTGTTACGCTGAATTACTGGGGATGGTAGCTCAGCCGGGCGGTTACTACGACACGAGGGACTTAGGTACGATGAATGACAACACGGAGCGTAGGTCTGGCGTCAAGCGTCACCGGGCAGCGAATGGGTGTTGGCCATGCTGCTTCGGTCCATTTTATTCTCTCAAGGTACGCCGTAGCGTTCATGTAGTAACAATGTTAATTGATGTAATCGAATCTTCTCGAACATTCGGTACCGTAGCGTTCATGTAGTAATAATGTTAACTGATGTAATCGAATCCTCTCGAACATTCGGCAACGTAAGTTTCCACTCGTCCTCTTCGCTGATTGGTCGGTTCCACCACGCATTCTCATAACGTGCATTGTCTCTGGTGGTGCCGTCGCCGCGGGTCGGTCCGTAGGTCTGATGATGATGATGATGTGGCGCGACAGGTCGGCGGTGATGCACGTCGTCGCCAGGTAGCTGCGCGGTTTCATGTGGAGGCTGTTGACGGTTCCGATAAAGACGAGATGCACGTCCGTTGATGTGCTCGGTTGACTGTGGTGTCGTCTCACCAGGTTGTTTACAGCAATGCTGGTGTAGCAGCCAGCGACGGCTCTTTGGTCGGTTGGGATGACTGGTCGGCTTTCTGGCGCCGTTGATCATCGACGGCGCCGGAATTGGCTGTTCTGTTGTGTTGTTGTTGTGTCTAACTCTGTTACAATATTGTATGTGGCCGGACTAGCAGATCTGTTACATGACATCAAAGTACCACTCGCATTTTATGCAGACGACCTTGCAATACTGGCCAAATCCCTAGACCACCTGCAGTATTACCTCAATGCAACAGCAAAATGGTGCGAAGAAAACAAACTAACAATCAACATCGCGAAGACGAAGGTTCTCCGCTTTAGCAGAGGTCGGGCATATGCCGCGGCAGACCACCACGTTAAAATTAATGGACAATCTCTCGAACTTGTCAGCCACTTCTCTTACCCTGGAGTCACTATAACCCCAAAACTCTCCTTCAATCGACATATTGAGGAGATGCGGGCCAAAGCCACAACTGCTATAATTCTGCTTGGTGACGTCTGTGACGTAGACTTGAAAACTAGCATGAATGAATTTCGTATGAAAATATTACCAATAGTAAGTTACTGCTTGCCCGTAGTCGCAACACGCTTGACCCTAAGCGATATGAAAAGTCTAGATAAGATAAAGGCTTGGAATATAAAAAGAATATCGGGCTTACCAAAGAACGCGTCAGCAACACTCGCAATGGAGCTGTGTAGAGAACAAACACTAACAGAAGAGTTGGTATTCAACAAGGTACCCGTCAGTCCACAAGTATTAGACTTCTACAGAGATTTTCGAGAGACTAAGAAGATGCAATTCGTTATGGACAATTATACCGAAGAACCAGCTTTCGCCTCCCAGAGGTGGAAAGAAGCGTCACAAGATATTCGTACAACCATTTGCCGAACCACGTGGCATAGGTACCACGATTATAGTGTATGAAACCTAACTGTTTCTGTGTTGAAGAGTGTGTGTGTGCAGGTTTTGTGGATAATGTGACATGGGGCGCTACCGCATACTCGAATGTACTAAAATTGAAGGGAAGTTTGTTACCTCACGAGTGAAATATGTACTGCCCTAAAGCGTTGTATTGTACCTAACCTACCAATTCATATTGAAATAAAAGCTTAATTGAACAGAATGCCACACAACTCTATTAGGTACCCTACTGTAATATCATTCGAATAATATAAAAATCGTATAACCTTTATACAATTGACTAATATGATATGTAATATATAAACGCATATGTATAGCTATCGTTTGCATACTATAGCGATACATAGACCGTGATAACTTGAGCGTTCCTTACATAGGCGAACCACGTACTTAGTGTAGCACAAAACGCTATGTCAACATTGACATTGGCCATGCGCATTTTAAACTTCACATAATTTATCCGTTGTCTAATGGTTTACATACACATCTATAAAAACTAAATTTTACGATTGTCATCAATGCAAATTGTCGTCTGTCGTTATTTCGGTCAACCTAAATGCAGATTTTCATCTGTTATTTTTATCATCTTAAATGGGGATAATAAGGATACTTACAAATGACCAGTAGAGTCACTTGGGCATGCAACATACATACATGCATAGAATGGCGTTCAGAAGGGAGCTAAGAACAAACAGCCTGTTACTACGACAGTACTGCTCGAGAAGATGCAGCAGAAACCGTACCTATTCATCCGGAATACCTTACTTAATATGTCAAAGTAGCGAGTGACTTCCGAACCATGGCACAATCCCAAAGACCTTGCCTACGCCCAGAGTGGGTGTAGCCCTCGCCCCCAGCCCGTAAAGCAAGCAATATGAGGGAAAAATGGCTGACATCAATCCAGAGTTTTACGCCCCAAGGGAAATTGCTAAGTGCATGGGATCCGGGCGGCCGGGAACAGGCAGGATAATTAGACATAGAGTGGCACGGTTCGTGGGCCATGGAGAATTAGACATAGAGTGGCACGGTTCGTGGGCCACCCTCTATCGGACCAAGGGCTTTCACGAGCAAAGTGATAGATGCATTTGTTAATATTAGGGCAGTTTATTTGAGATAATACGGTAGTGAGTGTCACGCAGCCACCTCCGTGCCAGGACGGGCACGAACAAAATAAAATGTTTATTTTGTATTGTAGATTTGCGCGTTCCCAACACTAAGCGAAAGTAAACTTTGTTTTTTATAAAAGTTGTAAGTAGTATAACTCTTTATCTTGTACAGCTTCATTTTACGGTTAGGCATGACAGACGTAGCTTCCTACATATCCAACAAACAACAATGCGCAAAAACAAAGCTGCTTTGCGGCTAT
The DNA here is from genome assembly GCA_003439945.1 of Dermanyssus gallinae. Classification (NCBI taxonomy): domain Eukaryota; kingdom Metazoa; phylum Arthropoda; class Arachnida; order Mesostigmata; family Dermanyssidae; genus Dermanyssus; species Dermanyssus gallinae. The sequence continues at coordinate 160,112 of QVRM01001643.1, forward strand.
CTTAGACAGCGTTGTAGGCCATTAAAAAACGACAGACAATCCCTATATTTTCTTTAAGACTAATGTATGGATGAAGTATCTTGTCAAAGTCTGAGAAAAGCGAAACTGTCAGACCGGTGATAGCCGCCTAGCCATGGATGTCTACAATACCCTCTAAACCCGTGGTCGTTTCATTACTCAAGGTGAGGTTGCAAAGCATTTCTGTCAAAGCCATCGAGGCTATGTCTCTGCTGCGTTCTGTTACTCGGTTACCGTCCTGCATCCAGATAACGTAAGAAGACCCGATATGAATGACCTGAGTCCGTGAAAAATAAACGGATGTGTCTCAGAGTTTTTGTTGGCGTGGTGACGTGGTTCACTACTTGTTCTCCAAAAGCTTGATCATCTCAGCTCTATCCTGGTGACAGTTTCGGTCCCACCTCTCATTCAATCATTTGCCAGGTAGGTCACTATAAGCGATTTACCCCCTTTTTTTCCACTCTTTGAGCAATGCTCATTAAGAATAGATGATAAACTATACCGCTGAGACTCCGCAACCTTGCTTCCACAAAGACTGTTGGCGAAATTCTGGATATCTCAACGTGTCCGGCACTCGGTACAATAATGGTATGCCTCACGTCAATTACATGCCTGTATGGAACGAAGAATGATCTAGAAATAAAACGACCTCTTTGAAAAAGTTTTTAATTTTAGACAACTTACCGATAGTTCGATCGGGTTTAGAACATATTTTGGGCGATAAAGTCGTCACAGACACATGCTTTGCTTGGAAGTTGGGCGAACGTTTCCGCATTCCGCTCACAACGCCGCATTCGAAACAGCCTTAGCCAGCACGCTGCCGAGAGAGAGAGAAAGATGGGACTTATGCTGTCGCTCCCGACGGAAAAACAAAGGCCGCAGGCACGGTGAGTATATTTATGACACAATCAGTAATTTAATTAATTTATTTACTCGTGGAATTGAAAAATCGCACTGACTTGCGAGCTTTGGTTTAGCAACTGGTGTCTGACCTTTGAATTCAACAAATTAGGAACTTCAGGTAACACGCTCATACACATAGGATACAGTTCTCTAGATGGCACTTCTGTCTAAACTTCGCTCTTCCAAGTACTCTGTGATTAACAAAATTCCCCAAATATCTCAAATGCACACGCAGGCATTTCTTATGGTAAGTGAAATGCAATCTTATCTTTGTACAACCGAATTTTATTGCCAAGTCGACGCATATGTGTACAGAAGGTTCTCGTCTTTGGGCTACAACTGACTCTTCTTTTGATCAATATTTATGACTGTACTGCAGAAGTAGGAAAATTGACGTCGAGACCAATGTTGCAAAGTGCGCACGATCGTCTGCAACACTGCATATGCAGTGCCTCCTAACACGAGGTTTGTAAAGTTCTTGCTACGTGGCGCCGCTCTCTGCCATTATCACCGTTGGCCTCACAATCGATTCTGGCATTGAAATGTCCACCGCCGACGATAGTTGGCATTGTCAGTTTGAAACCTGAACGTCCAAAGCTTACCGTCTCAGCAACCTCCGCGGAATCAAATGTTGATGGGAAATAGAATACAGCGACGTTTAGCCTCCCCGCGGAAGGGTCCCCCTCCAAACCGCTTTTACAGTTATGCCTATGCCAGGTGGCCAAACTTGTAGCCCGACCGCCGACGTCTTCTGGGCCAATCGTGCCACTCTCAAGGCGCAGATCTTCCCAGTTGTTGTCTTGTCGTTTCCGAAGCACGACCTCAAAGCTGCATCGTCGTCTGCCTTCTGCGCATGATGTGGGTCAGCTGTCCCTGCTAGCGGTGTTGTTGTTACTGCAGAACAGCCCGGTGGTTCCATCTCAACAACAGTGTCGTTAGGTTGCAACTGTTAATACTCGACTCTGTAGATGCCGAGACTCTCTTAGCACCTGCGCGGTAGCTTTTGTTGGTCTATCCAGCAGGCTCTCTCGCCCTTGCCTCTTCTGCTGTCTGCCCGCCGCGATTTCTTGTCTGCGTGTCGCCGCATTTTACCCTCCCCCGCATTGGAGCTAAAAACCCCAGTGATCGTAAGGGGCGCGCCAAACAGTTCCCGCGGGATTATCTTGATTATGGCTTAACGCAATTCGGCTTATTTCCAGGGTGTCACAAGCTTCACACGCAACCGGATGCGCATCCTCGGGAAGCACGGGGTTTAGACAACACCCGTGTGTGAACTTTTGAGCAGCCTTGGCTGCACACCACTAGTTGCTCACTCGTTTCTAATAAAAGCGAACACTTGGAACATCCGAACATCACGAATGGAAGCAGACAATTTGTTATTTTCATGTTATTTAGAAATATTTCCTACGACCCGCCATCAAGAAATATGATGTTCTCTATCTCTATGATGATATTGTCTATGATGTTTCACCACGACAATGCGCTGGCCAACATGTATTTTTTGGCCATGGCCAAATTACGCCTTCCGAATTGTCGAACATACCCCATATTCGTTTTACAATGGTATCTAGAAAACCACTAGTACTGCTGCCACTTCTACTTAAGACGTTAATACTGAAAATCGCTACTACTTTACTACTACTACTACTACTACTACTCTACTACATATTAACGGTCGTGATAAAACAATAACAAATTTAAAAAAGAATACAAAAATAACACCGAAAACCACACCAGACCTATATTTTTATCTTGAAGATTTTAAAATGCATCAAGGAGGTTGTTTCGAATCCTGTTCCATCCTCCGTCCCCTTCGGGCTTGGAATTCGTCCTGTGGTATATCTTCAAGGCCCCGAAGGCGGGACATGTTAAGACATGTCCCCAACAGTCCTTGTGGTAACATGGCTGCTGAATCTCAGCGGTATGGTTCATCATCTACTCTCAATGAGCATCGCTCAAAGAAAATTCGATCGACAACAGGGGTCAAACTGACGACGCCCCGGTAGACACCTAGGGGACTGGTGCGTTAGTCATGACAAACATGACTATCGCACTAGTCCTCTAGGCGACGCCGCCACACGCGTCTAGACCCGGCTAAGGGTCTGGCACAAGAAGCAGAAATGGTAACAAGAACAATGACTTACTGCTGGTAATTGACGTACGACGTATCTGCAATACGTGAGATTGGAATATAAACTCTGTTTGAAGAAGCGTTAGGTGTGCGAACGATATAGCTCGTCGACGGCCCAGATCCTCCGTATCTGCAACATGTGGATGATGCATCCGAAGAGAGAAACATTTATATATATATAAATATATATATATATATATATATATATGCTTTTGTAAGTGCACGCTAACGCACGATCTGCAATGTCTGACGGTTTAAACTACCGAAGTTCAGGATCGTAAGCGCACACTACATGCAGGTCGTGTCGCACTGACATGGGAGCGCTAGCTCGACAGTTAATGCCTGACCTCTGAACCGGACACTTTAAGAACTTTACACAACACGTTCATACATAAGATACAGTTTTTAAGATGTGGACATGGCACTTCTATATAAACTTTGGTTCCCCAAATACTCTGTGGTTAACAAAAATTCCAAAATCTCCCAAGTGTATACTGCGGTATTCCTAATCAATACGCTTATCCGCCAGGTAACTAACATAGTCCTGCAAGTCTATTGTTCGTCAAGGTAATAATGTTTATATTTAGTCATTTTTGCTAGTAGTAAAAGCTAGGTTTGATAATCGGCCTTCATCCCGAAGATCTGCTTTTGCAGTACTAAATGGAACTTGTCGTCACAGAGAATCAGATCTTGAATATGCCAAACAATAAGGCCTAGTTACTCCCATTTCGTATGCTAAAAGGAAATTGTTGTGAAATTGACGAATGCGTATGTAAATATCGTAGAGAGTGCAATATTGGACGTTGCGACATACTCATCTGCTCGTATATCACAAATTCCATGTATTCACACATTTAGTGTCCATAATACCTAATACAGAGAATTGGCTCGGCGTCAGGAGCTCACAAATGCAGTTACAAGGATTGTATAAAATATAGAATATAGACATATACAATATACAAAGTTATGATGACATTAAACGGGCTAACTGATTTAGAGACCCAATGTTCCTACAAACAAGACCGTGATATCTAGAGCATTCGGTATGACAATATGTACATCTGCAGTAAGCATCGGGGTCGTGCAAGCCTTCTGCACTGCATAGGTGGTGGTGGTAGCCGTGTACCGAAAAACGCACTATCACATGGCGATTCGATCGGTCGGGCCCTTTCCACGCGTCGTCAGTCATTGCGGGTGTTATGAAGATATCAGGATCTATGTCTGCCAGTTTGTCCTCCTGAAGCTGAAGGAACGCTTGGTATGCCTCTGTCTCCTGCAGCCCACACATCTTTCGTGTGTGCACTCGCTTTAAAAACGCAGGCTTAACTCCCTCCAGCGTTGCGAGGTCGTTCATCTTGAGGTGTCGCCTTATCAACTGCACTCCGTATGTAGCCGTTAGCGCGACTTAAGGATGGAATAGGCGCAGGGCGGTGTCGATGGAGAGCTTCTGGGGCGCCTCGATTGTTGTCGACGCAATCAAAGCATTTCTCACCCGTTGTTCAACATGCAGGCGGAACGCAGTCCCTGTTGTTTTGAGAGTTATGCCGAGGTATGTAAAGAAATTTACATACTTGACTGGCGCAGCCCCCAGGCGGAGTTCGTCGCTAGCAGCCAGGCGACCTCCTCTGCGAAATTTGAGGGCCTTAGCTTTACTGTTGTTGATGGTAAGACCAACCTCACTGACGTACCTCGACATTGTGCCTATTGCTTGTTGCAAGTGGTGTCTGCTCGTACTGAACATCACCAAATCATCAGCGTACAGAATGTCAACGTTATTGGTAGCTTACAAAATTATATATAAACGACGTACTACTAATTCATGGTGAATAAACCTGACTTAACGGGAGCGTTATATGTGTCAACGATATGGTGGACTACCCCGACCGACCGTCCATACCTGTAACATGCGTATGTTGTGTCCAAAGAGGAACATTAGTGGATACTGACCGTTTCGAAACTTCTCTTGATAGACCATAGCGATAACGAGCTTGTCTTGACTGCAAGAAAGTGGTTGGCTATGCGATGCTAAATCTCTTCTAGGGCTACGATTACTGCCCCAACGACAAACTCGGACATCCTCAAAAGGCCGAAGTTCATCTAGAACACAATAACCTTTGCCAGTACGAAAACGTGCGAGACATGCACGACCAATGATGTTTGTTACGCACGACATCTCCGCTCTCGAGCGTCGGGCATTCGGTACCGCGGTGTTAGTTGTGCTGTAACGCTCCAGGAGGACGCAATCGCCTTAGATATGATTAGATATTGCACGTCAACGACGTGCAGGCACACGTGAGTCGTGTTGATATGGAAGCATCAGCTTAGCAGTTAGTGTCTGATTTCTGAACCGGACAAACTAGGAAATGTACGTAACGCATTCATACATAAGATACAATTCTCTAGATAGTACTTCTATTTAAACTTTGCTCTCCTAAGTACTCTGTGATTAACAAAAACCCCTAAATGTACACGAAGGTATTTCTTATCAATACACTCAGCAGGCGGGTAACTAATAAAGCTCTGCAAACACTACGGGAAGTAAAACACAATCTTATTTTTTGAAATATAATTTTAATGTCAAGTCGAATCGTGTGTGTACAGAAAGTGTTCGTCTTTGGGCTACAAATTAACTGACTTTTTGATATCAATATCTCTGACTGTACTGCAGAAATATAAAAACCGATGCTAAGTATGTTGTCTACTGACGAAGCTTGCTCGGAGTCTCGACGTCGACGACCCCTGCGCAAACGCTAGCGTAGTGGTCTGTGTCGACCTCTACTTTGAGGACGCATTAGTGCTGGTGACCTCTTGTCACGCGATCCGCAGTCCTCACTTCAGGGGCCGGCGGTGCAACTGCGCGACAATAACAGCAGGAATTTCATCAGCCTTTTCCACCGTAAACAGCACGTCGTTAGGGAGGTCCGTCTGAGCTGAACAAACGAATAACGGGTTATCATGAAGACAACATCGAGCCAGCAAGACGCCACATCCCGTTTCGCTGGGGGAGTCGGTACAGTGGGCTGGGGTAGCGGCGGTCCTCTCGATGATTGTTCCCCCTGTTGTGCGCATTACTGTTGAAATCGCTGTAGTAGCAGCACTATTTGCAGTAGTCTTAGCGGCGGTGGTCCAATAGTTTGGCCAAGTACGTCGGCGGCGGCCACACGACGCAGGCGCTACCCCGTAGCGAAAAAGGCCCCGCATCGAACAGGCCACATTCAGGAGAACAGCACATTTTCGCACGATGAACAAGCGGTCAAGGCTCGCCGGACAAGAAACGCAGCGGCCAGAAAGCAAGACACAGACGACGTCGACGACCCCTGCGCAAACGCTAGCGTGGTTGTCTGTGTCGACCCCTATACTTGGAGGACGCCTTGGTGCTGGTGACTTTCTCGTCGCGATCCGCAGTCCTCACTTCAGGGGCCGGCGGCGCAACTGCGCAGAAGTTGAGTACATCGCGAAGTTTGCACGATCGCCTGCAACACCGCCTGGTGACAATGAAGTCAATAAAGTCTTCATCGTATTCTGTATCTTCCCTCACGCGGCTTCTGAACGGTGACGTTTGGTCTCTGCCACCGAAGACGCCGCCTCTCGAGCTGCAGGCGGTTTTGACGAAGTCCGCCGCCCCATCGCACAGTCGGATCCGGGACGCGAGAAATGCGTCTTCGTTGCGGCTGGCCGCCGCAGCCGTGAGAGCAAAAGCGAGTATGGCCACGCCAATTAACTGGACTCGTCCACAGGTAGCAGCCATTTCTTCGTCAGTTCTGGTTCAACCTGTCAAGTATGTGAAGCGGAAGGTGAGGTGCTTGCTAGTTATTAACTAACTGAGAGTGAGGTGTTCAGGCTAAGCGATAGCAAGTGCTACTGATGACAATCCGAACTTCTGCGAGCAATTTATACAGGTTCGAGTAGCCGCACCTGAGACTTGGAAAGAGGTGAATTGCCCCTGTGACACAATAAATTGCCCTTTCCGAGTCAATCTATGAAGCGGACGCGAATCGCTCGGCGACAGAAGAAGCGTAGAAAGGCTACTCTCTCCCATCTGCATCCCTGGGGGGAATCGCTCAGCTGATGTGAATTGCCTTCGGTTTTCGTATCAATTGAGTCTCTCTAGGGCGCTATGTCTGCTTGTATGACCTAGCGTTTGTTCGTAGGCGTCACGCTGAGTCGACTTCATCCGAAGAACATGCGCAACAGGTTCAACCTGTTCCAAAGTTCACCTCTATTTGATTAGACTAATGTAGCAACCTCATATTTGCCTCGGCTAAGCAGTGAGATGGGTCACATTCTGAGCCTCACGAATCCCTAGCGTAACGACTCAAAATGACCACGCTGGCCACTATAGACGAACCAGGTAATTCATCAACGACAAAGCAAAAAAAACGTGAAGTTAATATGCGCAATCGGATCCTCCACGACCGCTTCAGACTCACTAAACAATCGGCTCGGTAGGCAGCCCGTGATTTGTCAGAGAACGAAGAAAAAGCGCAGGTATTTCTAGTTAGAGAATTCTAGATAAAACGCGACGAGCGCTTGTAATAGCTAAACAGCGACACTTGTCCCTAGACTATATTGTTGTACGTGCACATTATCACTACTGTTAGGATCACTACTAGGTAACTCATCAGCGACAAAGCAAAACAAAGTGAAGTTAGTATGCGCAATAAGATCCTCCACGACTGCTTCAGACTCACTAAACAATCGGCTCGGTAGGTAGCCCGTGATTTGTCAGAGAACGAAAAAGCAGCGCTAGTTAGAGAATTCTAGATAAAATGCGGCGAGCGCTCAAACAGCTACACTTTTCCCTAGACTATATTGTTGTACGTTTACAATATCACTACTGTTGAAGTAGCTTCTGTTAGTGCTACTAGAATGATTCGTATGATTACTGTTAGAACATGTTTGATTGTAGCAGCTGAATGATAACAAAAGCTTGTATTACTAATAACTGGAGAACGAAGAGAAGGACTAGTAATAGCCGACAAGACAATGGCCACTGTTTTCGATGGTATCTGGGGAACCACTAGTACTGTTACCGCTTCTTCAGACTTTACCCCCGCGACGACACAGAAAGAGCTGCTGCAGCTCCCAGGGTAATCTAACCGGATTGCCACATAACTACTATGTATCAGAGCGGTAAGTAAAGTTCGGATTTGATAATCGAGTAATTTTTCGATGTGATTTTCTGGATGGTGGAGTTCATATCTAGGCTTGCTTTCCGACGGCAGGTAAACTAAAACTGTACGGAACATAACTAAGGGGACTTACATTATGCCGGTAATCGCTTTTGGGGCCAATCTGGATTACACAAGATTGGAGAAAGACTCTGTTTGAAGGAACGTTTATGCAATTGCAATAAGCCTCTATGTCGAGAGAGCCATATAACCAGCTATATAATATGCCAAACAACATGGCCTAGTTACCACCACCTCATGTGCTGAAAGGAAATTGTTGCGAAAATTACGAGTGCGTACGTAAGTATTGTGAAGTGTGCAATATTGGACATCACCACATACTCATCTGCTCGGTTATGGAAACCTCGTCACTATAGTCAGGTGTCAACGTTATTGTCAGCCTACAAAATAATATATAAACGATTGTATTACACTGCCAATTTATGGTAACTAAGCCTGACATTGAGGGGACGGGATAGGTGTGTCCGCGGTATAAAGAACTACCGCGACCGACCGTTCGCACTTGTAGCATGCATAGTATATTGTGTCCGAGAAGAAACATCTAAAACACAGTAAACATTGCAAGTAGAAACACGTGCGAAACATGGACGACCACATATACCTGTACGATAACATCGTCTTTATCAAACCAAGTTAGAAGCTGCTCGCAGCGGGTAATACTAGACAAATGCCCCATTTCTCACAGACCTCTCTGTTTATCATATATATATATATATATATAATATATATATATATATATATATATATAATATATATATATATATTTGAGTTGTCCAGGGAGATTCCGCAAGCCCATTCCTCTTTATATTGTATATAGCTGGCTTAGCGGACGCCCTCAGAAATGTAAAAGCAATACATGCATTTTATGCTGACGACTTAGTAGTGCTTGCAAAAACACGAAATCACTTGCAGTTTTATCTCCAGGAAGCCTCGGATTGGTGCCAAGAACACCAATTGACAATCAACATAGCCAAAACAAAAATACTACGATTTAGTAAAGGCGGATCGTACGCTGCAGATGACCGGTGCATCAAGATAGGGGGAGTAAATGTTGAACTCGTTAATCACTTTTGTTATCTAGGGATAACAGTGACCCCCCGGCTGTCATTCAGCAGACATATAGAGGAAATGCGTAGCAAGGCTACGGCGGCCATGATTTTAGTGGGAGACGTTACTGACATAGACCTAAAAATTGCGCTAAATTTATTTAGAATAAAAATTGTTCCTATAGTAAGATACTGCCTTCCCGCAATAGCCCCTTATTTCACAATATCGGACCTTAAAAACATAGATAAAATAAAATCTTATTTCATAAAGCGCACTTTAGGCTTGCCAAAGAACGCATCGGCCACGTTCGCACTGGAACTATGCCACGAACGCACACTAGTAGAGGATTTAGTACTGGACAAGATACCGTTCAGTACACAAATCTTAGAAGCCTACAGAGAATTTAGAGAAACCCGCAACATGGCATTTGTAATGGGTCTCTATGTTGAGGGTCCAGCTTTTTGCAGCATTAAGTGGAAACTGTCATCACAGAAAAATAGATCTCTAATATGCCGAACAACATGGCACGGCTACCACCACCTTTTGTGCTTAAGAGGAAATTGTTATGAAATTAACGAATGCGTATGTAAATATTGTGGCGAGTGCAATATCGGACGATACCACATACTCACTTGCTCGTTTATCGAAACACCGTCACTACAAGCACGTGTTAACGATATTATTAGCCTACAAAATGATATGTGAACTTTTGTAATACACTACCAATTTATGGTGAATAAACTTGAAACAAATATATATATATATATATATATATATATATAGAGAGAGAGAGAGAGAGAGCATGTTGTGATGATTTATGAAACATTTGCAATACGTTTGCACACTCGGCAGTGCTCGCCTTTATCAACACCCGGTGTTCCCAGGCGGTCTCTCCTCTAAGTACTAACCGGACCCTAACGTTGCTTAGCTTCGGTAATCGGACGAGAACCGGCGTATTCAACGTGGTATGGCCGATGGCAATATACGGCAATATATATATATATATATATATATATATATAAACGTGTGCCTTTGTACATAGGGGTCCTTAAGTATACGATAACGCATGGTCATTCATTACATGAGATTATTATTAGGAGCGTAAGCACACATAGTCGTGTCGCACTGACTTGCGAGCTTTCGTTTAACAGCTGATGTCTGGCTTTTGAATTCAACAAATTAGGAACTTCAGGTAACACGCTCATACACATAGGATACAGTTCTCTAGATGGCACTTCTGTTTAAACTTGGCTCTTCCAAGTACTCTGTGATTAACAAAATTCCCCAAATATCTCAAATGCACACGAAGGCATTTTTTACCATTACACTCAGTCAGCAGCCAGACAGCTAATAGAGCCCTACAAAGCTTATGGAAAGTAAAATGCAATCTTATCTTTATACAACCGAATTTTAGTGCCAAGTCGACGCATATGTGTACAGAAGGTTCTCGTCTTTGGGCTACAACTGACTCTTCTTTTGATCAATATTTATGACTGTACTGCAGAACCGGTGCTTAGTGTGTCGTCCGTTGGCGAACTAGAGGCAAACCTCCAACGGGTGTAAGTTGTTTTGTCGGTCGAATGATCCTCTAGCGTTGGTGATCGACGTGCTTCTTGCGCTGCTCGGGGTCTTGACGTCGAGATCAATGTCGCAAAGTGCGCACGATTGCCTGCAACACTGCACGGTGACAATGATGTCGATAACGGCGTCCTTCTTCAGTAGCGTCTTGATATTCAGTGCCTCCCAACACGCGGTTTGTAAAGTTTTTGCTACGCAGCGCTGCTCTCTGCCATTATCATAGTTGACCTTACAATCGATTCTGGCATTGAAATCTCCACCGCCGACGATAGTTGGCATTGTCAGATTGAAACCTGAAAGTCCAAAGCTTACCGTCTCAGCTACCTCCGCGGAATCAAATGTGGATGGGAAATATAATACAGCGACGCTTACCCTCCCAGCGGAAGGGTCCCCCCTACAAACCGCTTTCCAAGTTATGCCTATGCCAGGTGGCCATGCTTACAGCCCGACCGCCGACGTCTTCTGCGCCAATCATGCCACTCTCAAGGCGCAGATCTTCCCAGTTGTTGTCTTGTCGCTTCCGAAGCACGACCTCAAAGCTGCATCGTCGTCTGCCTTCTGCGCTTGATGTGGGTCAGCTGTCTCTGCTAGCGGTGTTGTTGTTACTGTAGAACTGCCCGGTGGTTCCATCTCAACAACAGTGCCGTTGGGTTGCAACTGTTATTACTCGACCTTGCAGGAGCCGAGGCTCTCTTAGCACCTGCGCGGTAGTTTTTGTTGGTCTCTCCAGCAGGCTCTCTCGCGCTTGCCTCCTCTGCCAGCCGAGATTTCTTGTCTGCGTTTCGCTGCATTTTTTCCTCCCCTGCCTTGGAGTTAAAAACCCCTGTGACCGTGAGGGGTGCGCCAAACAGTTCCTGCGGGATAAGAAATACAGTTCACAAGGTTCCACTGTAGTTCACTTAGTCGGCCGCTTAACGCAATTTGGCTTATTTCCAGGGTGTCACAGGCTTCACACGCAACCGGATGCGCATCCTCGGAAAGCACGGGGTTCAGACAACACCCGTGTAAGAACTTTTGAGCAGCTTTGGCTGCACACAACTAGTTGCTCATTCGTGACTAATAAAAGCGAACACTTGGAACATCCGAACATCACGACTGGCAGCAGACAATTTGTTATTTTCATGTTATTTAGAAATATTTTCAACGACCTGCCATCAAGAATGATGATGTTCGATATCTCTATGATGATATCCTCTATGATGTTTCACCACGACAATGCGCTGGCCAACATGTATTTTTTTGCCATGGCCAAATTACGCCGTCCGAATTGTCGAACCTACCCCATACTCGGTTTACAATGGTATCTGGAAAACCACTAGTACTGCGGCCACTTCTACTTAAGACATTAATACTGATAAGCACGCTGCTACTACTACTACATATTAACGGTCGTGATAAAACAATAATAAGTGGAAAAAAAAATAAGAGAAAAACAACACCGAAAACCACTATATTTTTATCTTGAAGGTTTTAAAATGCAATTAAGAGGTTGTTTCAAATTCTGTTCCATCCTCCGTCCCCTTCGGGCTTGGAATTCATCCTGTGGCATATCTTCAAGGCACCGAAGGCGGGACATGTTGAGACATGTCCCCAACAGTCCTTGTGGCGACATGGCTGCTGACTTTCAGCGGTATGGTGCATCATCTACTCTCAATGAGCATCGTTCAAAGAAAATTCGATAAACGACAGGGGCCAAATTGACGACGCCCCGGTAGACACCTAGGGAACTAGTGCGTTAGTCATGACAACCATGACTAGCGCACTAGTCCTCTAGGCAACGCCGCCACACACGTCAAGACCAGGCTGAGGGTCTGGCACGAGAAGCAGAAATGGTAACAACTAGAACAATGACTTACTGCTGGTAATTGACGTACGACCTATCTGCAATACGTGAGATTGGAGATAAACTCTGTTTGAAGGAGCGTTAGGTGTGCAAACGACATAGCTCGCCGACGGCCCAGATCCTTCGTATCTGTAACATGTGGATGATGCATCCAAAGAGAGAAACATGGCTCGTTAATTAAGGTCATCTTCAATCAACGATTCCTGTTACTTACCCCTGTATAACATTTTCTATATTTACATATATATATATATATTATATATATATATATATATATATATTATATATATAATATATATATATATATATATACATATTATATATATATATATATATATATATTATTAGATATTATTAGTCTCTATCTCTCTCTCTTGGCCTACCTCTCTATCTCTCTCTCTCTCTCTCTCTCTATCTCTCTCTCTGTGATGATATTATTAATCATTTCCCATCCGTTTGCACACTCGGCAGTGCTCGCCTTCATAACATGGTGGTAAAAAGGTGTCATGTGGAGGTTAAGGATCAGCTGTCCGTGTACTTGCTTGATGTAGCCCCCGCTCTTATGGACTCCGGTGCGAGCGGTATATCCTCAAGGTCCTTGCAACGTTTAAACGGTAAGATCCATCAGATTCTCTTCGTGCCGCCGAGCCCCAAGAGCGTAACTACCGCAGATTCGGAGTTCTATACACCACTCATAGAGATAGTGATGGATCCGAATCTGCGAGGTATTTGCGGGTCGGGGAGCGCCGCTCTTAGGAACTCGACGTCATATATATATATATATATTTTTTTTTGTAAGTACACGGTAACGCACGAATACATGAGAGCATAAGGCCATCTGCAATGTCTGACTGTTTAAACTAACTAAATTCAGGATCGTAAGCGCATACTACATACAGGTCGTGTCGCACGTACATGGGAGCGCTAGCTTGACACTTAATGTCTGACCTCTGAACCGGACAATTTAAGAACTTTACATAACACTTTCATACATAAGATACAGTTCTCTAGATCTGGACATAGCACTTCTATATAAAATTTGGTTTCCCAAATACTCTGTGGTTAACAAAAATCCCAAAATCTTCCAAATGTACACGACGGTATTCCTAATTAATACGCTTATTAGCCAGGTAACTAACATAGTCCTGCAAGTCTATTGTTTGTCAAGGTCATTGTTTATATTTAGTCATGTTTATTAGTAGTAAAAACTAGGTTTGATAATTGGCCTCTACCCCGATGGTCTGCTTTTGCAGTACTAAATAGAGCTTGTCGTCACAGAGAAACAAATCTTTAATATGCCAAACAATATGGCGTAGTTTCTGCCACCTCGTATGTTGCAAAGAAATTGATGTGAAATTGACGAATGCGTATGTAAATAGCGTTGAGAGTGCAATATTGGACGTTGCGATATACTTATCTGCCCGTATATCATAACTTCGTCACTACAGTCAGGTGTAAACTTTATTGGTAGCTTATAAAATTATATATATAAACGATTATACTGTACTATCAATTCATGGTGAATAAACCTGACTTAACAAAAACGTTAGGTGTGTCAACGATATGGTGGCTTACCCCAACCGACCGTTCATACCTGCAACATGCGTATGTTGTGCCCAAAGAAAAACATTAGTGGATACTGACCGTTTCGAAACTTCTCTTGATAGACCATAGCGATAAGGAGCTTGTCTTGACGGCAAGAAAGTGGTTGGCTATGCAATGCTAAATCTCTTCTAGGGCTACGAATACTGCCCCGACGACAAACTCAGACATCCTCAAAAAGCCGAAGTTCATCTAGACCACAATAACCTTTGCCAGTACGAAAACTTGCGAGACATGCACGACTAATGATGTTTGTTACGCACGATATCTTCGCTCTCGAGCGTTGGGCATTCGGTACCGCGGTGTTAGTTATGCTGTAGCGCGCCAGGACGCGCAATCTTCTTAGATATGATTAGATATTGCACGTCAACGACGTGCAGGCACACATCGGTCGTGTTGACATGGAAGCATCAGCTTAGAAGTTAGTGTCTGATTTCTGAACCAGACAAACCAGAAAATGTACGTAACGCATTCATACACAAGATACAGTTATCTAGATAGTACTTCTTTTTAAACCAATATCCCAAGTACTCTGTGATTAACAAAAATCCCCAAATGTACACGAAGGTATTTCTTATCAATACACTCAGCGGGCGGGTAACTAATAGAGCTCTGCAAACACTACGGCAAGTAAAACACAATCTTATTTTTGTGAAATATAATTTTATTGTCAAGTCGATTCGTGTGTGTACAGAATTTTTTTGTCTTTGGGATACAAATCAAATGACTTCTTTATATAAGGTAATTCGTCGGCTTTTTTACCCGATTTTAAAGAGCCTTATTTATGCAGACAACAGTATTTTTATTCAATGATATATTGACCGTTTTGTTCGATAACCTTCGCCCATCGCCTCGGTAGATCCATGATTCCTTTCTCCCAGAACGTCTTGTCCTTCTCGTCGAAATATTGAGTGAGGTGATTTTTTATAGCCTCCAAAGATTCAAATGTTGTGCCATCAAGGGAGTTCTGGAGAGACCTGAACAAGTGATAATCAGATGGTGCGAGATCGGGACTATAAGCTGGGTGCGGCAGCACATCCCAGTCAAACTCCGCCATTTTTTGCCGGGTGGCCAAACTTTTGTGTGGTGTCGCCTTATCATGTTGAAAAGTGACGCCCCACCTGTTTGACAATTCCGGGCGCTAATTATCAGTATCTCTGACTGTACTGCAGAAATATAAAAACCGGTGCTACGTAGACTAATAGAGCTAACTAATAGAGCTCTGCAAACACTACGGGAAGTAAAACACAATCTTATTTTTGTATATAATTATAAATATAATTTTATTGTCAAGTCGATTCGTGTGTGTACAGAAAGTTTTTGTCTTTGGGATACAAATCAACTGACTTCTTTATATAAATAAATCTGACTGTACTGCAGAAATATAAAAACCGGTGCTAAGTATGTTGTCTACTGACGAAGCTTGCTCGGAGTCTCGACGTCGATGACCCCCGCGCAAACGCTAGCGTGGTTGTCTGTGCCGACCTCTATACTTGGAGGACGCATTGGTGCTGGTGACCTCCTCGCCGCGATCCGCAGTCCTTACTTCAGGGGCCGGCGGTGCAACTGCGCAGAATTTGAGCACATCGCGAAGTGTGCACGATCGCCTACAACACCGCACGGTGACAATGAAGTCGATAAAGTCTTCATCGTATTTAGTGTCTTCCATCACCCGGCTTCTGAACGGTGATGTTTGGTCTCTGCCAGCGAAGACTCCGCCTCTCGAGCTGCAGGCGGTTTTAACGAAGTCTATCGCCCCATCGCACAGTCGGATTCGGGACGCGAGAAATGTGTCTTCATTGCGGCTGGCCGCCGCAGCCGTGAGAACAAGAGCGATTATGGCCACGCCAATCGACTGGACTCGTCCGCAGGTAGCAGCCATTTCTGTGTCAGTCCTGGTTTAACCTGTCGGTCGAGTATGTGAAGCGGAAGGGAACGTTTTCCACGTCCGTACACAGCACTGCGGAACAACTAGAACTTTGAAACCTGGCAGAACGAAGTGATCTTTTGAACTCGTTGAGGTGCTTGCTAGTTATTAACTAACTAAGAGTGAAGCGTTCAGGCTAAGCGATAGCAAGTGCTACTCATGACAATCCGAACTTCTGCGAGCAATTTATACAGGTTCGAGTAGCCGCACCTGAGACTCGGAAAGGGGTATCCACACAATGAATTGCCCTTTCCGAGCCAATCTATGAAGCGAACGCGATTGGCTCGGCGACCGTAGTAGCGTAGAAGGGCTATTCTCTCTCATCTGCATCCCTGGGCGGAATCGCTCAGCTGATGTCAACTGCCTTTGGTCTTCGTATCAATTGAGTCTCTCTAGGGCGCTATGTCTGTTTCTATGACCTAGGGTTTGTTCGTAGGCGTCACGCTGAGTCGACTTCATCCGAAGAACATGCGCAACAGGTTCAACCTGTTCCAATGTTCATCTCTGTTTGATTAGGCTAATGTAGCTACCTCATATTCACCTCGGCTAAGCAATGATATGGGTCACATTCCACTAATACCTAGCGTAACGACTCAAAATGAGCATGCCGGCCACTATAGACGAACCAGGTAATTCATCGGCGACAAAGCAAAAAAAGTGAAGTTAATATGCGCAATAAGATCCTCCACGACCGCTTCAGACTCACCAAACAATCGGCTCGGTAGGTAGCCCGTGATTTGTCAGAGAACGAAGGAGAAGCGCAGGTCTTTCTAGTTAGAGAATTCTAGATAAAATGCGACGAGCGCTCGTAATAGCTAAACAGCTACACTTGTCTCTAGACTATATTGTTGTACGTGTACATTATCACTACTGTTAAGTAGCTTCTGTTAGTGCTACTAGAATTATTCGTATTATTACTGTTAGTACATGTTTGATTGTAGCAGCTGAATAATCACAAAAGCTTGTATTACTAATAACTGGAGAACGACGAGAAGAACAAGTAAGAGCCGATAACATAATGGCCACTGTTTTCGATGGTATCTGGGGAACCACTAGTACCGTTACCGCTCCAACTTAAGCTGCAGTTTTAATGCTGCAGCTTTCAGGGTAATCTAACCGGATTGCCACATAACTGCTATATAAGATAGCGATAAGTAAAGTTCGGATTTGATAATCGAGTAATTTTCTGGATGGTGGAGTTCATATCTAGGTTTGCTTTCCGAAACATAACTAAGGGGACTTACATTATGCTGGTAATTGCTTTTAGGGCCAATCTGGAATACACAAGATTGGAGAGAGACTCTGTTTGAAGGAACGTTTATGCCATTGCAATAAGCCTCTATGTCGAGGGGCTGCTTTTTGCAGTAATAAATGAAAATTATCATCACAGAGAACCACATATATAATATGCCAAACAACATGGCCTAGTTACCACCACCTCATGTGCTGAAAGGAACTTGTTGCGAAAATTACGAGTGGGTACGTAAGTATTGTGAAAAGTGCAATATTGGACGTCACCACATACTCATCTGCTCGTTTATCGAAACCTCGTCACTATAGTCAAGTGTCAACGTTATTGTCAGCCTAAAAAATATATATATATAAACGATTGTACTGTGCTATCAATTCATGGTTAATCAATTCAGCGACCGTCCGTACCTGCAGCATGCGTTTGTTGTGTCCTAAAAGAAACATCGGTGGATACTGACGTTACCGTTTCGAGACTTCTCGTGGTAGACTATAGCGACAAGGAGCGTGTCTTGACTGCAAGAAAGTGGCTGGCTGTGCGATGCTAAATCTGTTCTGGGGCTACGATTACTGCCTCGACGACAAATTCGGACATCCACAAAACGTCAATGTTCATCTAGAACACAATTTGCAAATACGAAAACGTGCGGGACATGCACGACCAACTATACTTGTTGCACGTAATATGTTGCACGTCAACGACGTGCGACTTTAAGTCGAAATACGACGACACCACGTGCACTAGCATGAAACATGCATGTGTGTGGCGAATAATGAAATAGTGAAACCTATACGATGAATGACCTGAGTGAAAAGGTGAGAGGGACAAGCGAGAGGTGCGGCGTTGCCGTAATTCTAATAGAAATCGAACCGGAAGGCCACTCGCAGACCACAGCAGTCACTGGAAGGAACGTAACATTTGGCGTCAGAAGATTACTCAGGAGAACTTGCACTGCCGGCGCAGTCAACATCGCAACCCGTAACTTTACAACTTATCAGCGTTGCAAGCCACATCCAATCAAGTTATCGGCCTCTATTCAAAAGCTTACGTAGCCGTCGTAAAGACTACAGGTTGTGCATCCGGCCCTGTAGCAGCATCACTGCGTTCATCGTGCCTTGAAGATCTACTTCTTCACGTTCAGGTCTGTCGTATTTGCACCTTTGTACCATATCTGAAGAGGCCAAAGTAGAGCTAGCGCGAGTATATCGCAAAGACACACAACGAAGACCCTCAGATTCTACGCCATATTAAAGAGCTAATGCTCGAAATGGACAAGCTCAATGATAAGCTACTTCCATTCCTATTAAAAATGAAACCGAAAAATAAAGAGGTAGCAGAAGAGCAAACTATCTTATATAGATTCGATGGTCTCGACATAGTCCAAGACTTGCAAGATTTACTTTTTAAGGGTGCAAGTAATGACGCTTCGCCACCACCATCATTCCCTGCACTTCCAGTGTTTTCTCACGACAATTCACACGAATATCCGAAGCTCGCAGGAGACGTTAAGCGCTTTAAAGGAGTGGTAGGAGTTTTTCACACTTCCCGCGCACGACAATCCTCATTTCATTTTTCGGACATCGAGAAGTTCAAGCACCTACTCGACACACTCGTCGGTCCAGCCGCACGCAAATATTGCATTTGGACTTCTCCGCTGCACTCCACGCTTGGTATCATCCGGAAAATGTTCGGACAGGAGAAGACGGCAGAAGAAGAACACATCAAGAAGGTTCGTCGTCTATGCTCCACTTTGAATCTTCGCCGCCCACGAAAAACTAAGTTGCTTTACATCAATACTTTCACAAAACATTCGGACGTTAGATAGTCTAGGTACTAAGTGCGGCACACTACCATACCATATACCCGAATGTCCTGGATTGTCTGCCTGTGAGCATGAAAGCTATAATTAATAGAAGCTGCAACGATACGTGCGAATCACCCGAATACACCACTTGCAAGTTAGAACTACTAGAGTTACCCTACGAAATACGAGAGTTTCTCGACGAAGAAGTCCACATCAGCCAAGCCTTAGGCAGCTCGTTCATACACAAAAATTCACCCAAATTCAAACAACACTACGCATTCACACACCACCCTAACACTACGGACAAAAATACACACAAGCTAATAGCAACAGGAAATCGCTCTCGCTCGACACTCGTAAACAGATATTAAAACAACAAAACCCATGTTGTAAGTGTCTGAAGGGAAAATCATTTTGCTAGCAAGTGCAGAGGCAATATCATCGAGTGTGCAAAGTGAACACGCAAGCACTACACTTGAATTATTGGGAACATTGACAGCAGTTAGACCAACAATGAATGTGAAATATTATTTTAATCACTCAATCAATTCTATTTTTGTTCTGGTGCGTAAACGTAGCTGAGCTGGGCTGAGTGAGAGATTCCCCTGAAAGTACGAAGCCTTTGCAGCAAATAGAACTAAAGAGATGCAAGGGCTTTCTAACCCGGCCGATTGGAGCTATGTTCGCTTCGAAGACAACCCTCAGCAGAGTTATCCGCAGCAGAGAAACACCACTTATTGCCAATGTCACCCCCGAATTTTGGCTTTACGGGCCGAAATGGCTAAGGACGAATGGTAAGCCATGCATTGGTCATACATTAACATTCAGGCTTTCTTGACTCCTCACCCTATCTCGATAGAAGAGCGAAGAGATACCTCGAACTTTAACAACGCCATGGCGCCACAGTCAGGAGGTAGCAGCTTATTAGACGCCTCACGATTTTCAATATTGGTCGAAAGCGGTGCGCGTTTGTGCATGTATACTTCGCTTTATCGCAAAGTGCAGACGTCACAGAGCACAACCGCAGGTGCACTTCGACGCGCATATCACCGCGTCCGAATTTTCTTCGGCATCCACCTACCTTATTCCCAACATCCAAAACACACATTTCACCGATGACATCGCTTTACGATGCACCAACATTTTGAAGTCAATTTCTTTATACTAATACAACCCGTTTGTGGTCATCTTAGCGCTGCTGCGTTGTAAATCGAGACTGGAGAAGTCAAATTAAATGACCGCTCCATCGAGAGCTTTCTGGAGCCTCTGCCGTGTGATTTCACTGTCCGGAGGAATAAGATCAGATGTCTGAAAAACCGATACAACTGTTATGTAGGCTAGAAGTTAACTAGGTGATCTGAACAGAAAACACATTCAATGGTTTATGTTTGATTATCCGTATGTTGCACGACGGGAGTAACTATGACTCTCTTTTTAGCGTTGGTCCGTTGGCGCGCGAGTTACGCGTGCTGCGGGGGCTTTCACGCGCCGAAAGAAAGTTGGTCAGACTGAATAAACTCCCTACAGTAACTTTCCCAAGGTCACTTTTGTTGGCGCGGGAGGCAAGGCATACGATATCCTCTAAGTAGCAACGAATTCATATTGTCATTTTGTCGTGGCCCATTCGAGGGCTGTTAAGGCTACTTTAAATGTACGAGGGAAGTGTGCTGTACACGAAACAGCAACCCGGTGGTACCGACTGGGACGCCCGCCGTCTTGGCTTAATAGGCACAATGAGAGCGAGTTAGCCACATGAACGCAGTGGGTGCTATGTTCACTCCGAGGACAACCCTCAGCAGAGTTATCCGCAGCAGAAAGCTTCTTCAAAGCTGGCCGTTTCTCGAAAGTGATTGCTTCGGCATACGGTCCAACAGTTTCTGCATAATATTCTCTTGCTGTCATTTTGCCTCTCATAGGGCAATCGACCAGAACCATGCCACGTTGGTTCCAAAGACCGACCGTTTCGGAGGTCGAAGGAATTCGCACAATTTTCAAACAGATCTCCAGGGCCGCAATCTTCCTAATGTTCACTTGACCATTGGCGGCAAAACTGTTCCGCACGTTTTTCTTATAGGTAGGTCCGTTTTCGAGCTCCTTGAACGTGGTTCATTTTTGGCGCTCGTGCGATCTTCTTTAAACTCACTAATCGAGTTCGAAACAGTGGAGAACATTGCGCAAAGTTACCGTGATTCTCGTCTAACTTGGGTTTCACTTAAGTCGCAAGTTAAAAGAAACATTAAACCAAAACAAAAGTTGAATGAAAAAAAATCATTAGCGGTGAGAGTGCGGTAAACATTCGATTTAAAAGTATCTCATCTTAAGAACCTTTTACAACAACTAGTATATGTTTGATCTCATCTCGGGCATGTCTGAATAGCAAGACATTTATCTTTTAACGCCTGCGGATCCTGATCAGGCCCCTTAGCAATAATTTACGAAAATATGCTAATAAAAAACACGAAAGTGTGCGTCACGTTACTTGGCTCAGCACAATGCAAGACTCTAACAACAGTGCCTTCAAGCGTTCCTTTTCTTCCTTAATTAGTATCAACATATACGTATCTGCATACACGCTCGCGTTGGCTGTGCAGCGCATCATTGCAGTTCTCTATACCTTGTTATTCTAGTTGGAGTTTTAATAAAAAATGAGCGTATAGATATCTCAACAGGTGAGGCTAATAGGCTTACAATTTAACATACTTCATTATCTTAAGCCAACTGCATACTAATAAATCACGCTAAACAACATGCTTATGTTGGCGCAAAGTACTTGATATTCAAATGTCGAAAAAGTATATGCATACAAATACAAAATAGAATTTGCACTGAGCTACAATGCTAATACAATAATCCATACATACGAAACACAAATGTTAAAACGTTTCCTACTGTAACAGAATATACATTTACGCGCTCAGAAGCGATACCCCGCATCCCCGACTGCCGCTTCCGAGGCGGTCATATATAAAAAAAGTGCACCACCGATGCGTCTAATTTTAAACAATATGTTTTTTACTTATCGAATACACACAGCTATATTAAATAACGTACAGCAAACTGCTATATTTTATGTACCAGCTTGCTGCGTGGTATTAAGCAATGCACATTGGACAAACTCAAAGAGTATCTTGAAGAGCACAATGTACTCAATCGCCTCTAGTTCGAATTCCGCCCAAAAATGTTTACCACCGTCTTTTGTTATTCTCTGTAATGAGCTATAGAATTTATGATGTTGTCTGCCAAAACCTCGAAACGTAGAATACGACTGTTGTTCTCTTTATTGATTTGAGAAAGGCGTTTAGTACCGTCGACATCAATATACTTATCACTATTCTCGAAGCCGTATTCTCGTATTATCTTTATACAATTTAATAATATGACATGTCATATATAAACGCATATGTATAGCT
Organism: Dermanyssus gallinae; assembly: GCA_003439945.1. Classification (NCBI taxonomy): domain Eukaryota; kingdom Metazoa; phylum Arthropoda; class Arachnida; order Mesostigmata; family Dermanyssidae; genus Dermanyssus; species Dermanyssus gallinae. The sequence continues at coordinate 182,816 of QVRM01001643.1, forward strand.
ATCGTTTGCGATAGCGATATCGATAGCGATACATAGACCGGGATAACTTGAGCATTCCTTACATAGCCGAACCACGTACTTAGCGTAGCATAAAACGCTGTGTCAACATCGACATTGGCCATGCGCATTTTAAACTTCACATAATTTATCCTTTGTCTAATGATTTACATACACATATACAAAAACTCAATTCCCCGATTGTCATCAATGCAGATTGTCGTCTGGCATTTCGGTCAACCTAAATGCAGACTTTCATCTGATATTTATACGACAATACTTGGCCAGCCCATTTTAATTCATATTGTATGTGGCCGGACTAGCAGATCTGTTACGTGACATTAAAGTACCGCACGTATTTTATGCTGACGACCTTGCAATACTGGCCAAATCCCAAGACCACCTGCAGTATTACCTCAATGCAACAGCAAAATGGTGCGAAGAAAACAATCTACCAGTCAACATCGCGAAGACGAAGGTCCTCCGCTTTAGCAGAGGAGGGGCATATGCCGCGGCAGACCACCACGTTAAAATGAATGGACAATCTCTCGAACTTGTCAGCCACTTTTCTTACCTTGGAGTCACTATAACCCCAAAACTCTCCTTCAATCGACATATTGAGGAGATGCGGGCCAAAACTACAACTGCAATAATTCTGCTTGGTGACGTCTGTGGCGCAGACTTGAAAACCAGCATGAATGTATTTTGTATGAAAATACATTCAAATAGTAAGTTACTGCTTGCCCGTAGTCGCAACACACTTGACCCTAAGCGATATGAAAATTCTGGATAAAGTAAAGGCTTGGTATATAAAACGAATATTGGGCTTACCAAACAACGCGTCAGCAACACTCGCAATGAGCTGTGTAGAGAACAAACATTAACAAAAGAGTTGGTACTGAACAAACTACCCGTCAGTCCACAAGTGTTAGACTTCTACAGAGATTTTCGAGAGTTCAAAAACATGCCATTCGTTATGGACAATTATACCGAAGGGCCAGCTTTCACCTCCCAGAGGTGAAGAGAAGCGTCAAAAAATATTCGTACAACCATTTGCCGAACCACGTGGCATAGATACCACGATTATATATGTATGAAACCTAACTGTTTCTGTATTGAAGAGTGCGTGTGTAGTTTTTGTGGAGAATGTGGCATCGTGCGCTACTACATACTTGAATGTAATGAAATTGAACGGAAGTCCATTACTTCACGAGTGAAATATGTACTGTCCTAAATTGTTGTATTGTACCCAATCTACCAATTCATAGTGAAATAAAAGCTTGATTGACTCTATTAGGTAACCTACTGTAATATAATTTGAATACGATGTTTGTGCCTAGATATTTATTGCTCATTGTTTTTTCTTCTAAATTTTGAAACTAGAAACATCGTAAAACGAGAGCGTGAATTCAATCGCCTCTGTCTCCTTTTTTTCGTTTTAGAAGGAGGAGGAAATTACACGGAGGTGAATGAGCTGCATGCTTCACCAGCTTGATTCCAGATATGCCAAAATCTTAGTGCTTTAGCTACGGGGGCTGCCGCGGTGTGGTGCAGGAACTAAGAAAAAAAAGAGGAAAGAACCATCGTCTAGAGCCGCTTTGGTGAGTGCAGTGAACATTTTGTAAGCATTCTTTAGTACACTAATTGGTCGTTCATGCACCACCTTCGTACACATCAAACATCGCCACAAAGTGGGTCTTAGCAAAAATGGCGATCGTCGCCTGGCCAGCCACCGTTGGCGGTTCACATTTATGTATGGAGATGCTCTACTGCCCAATATCTGCATGCTCCGGGACCTAAAAGAAAGAAAGTCATAAAGATGTACCCAAGTCTTATTATCGACTTCGATTAGTCTCCAGAACAAACAAATTATCGAGCTAGAAGAACCCGCGGCTCGTTTTCGCTTACGCATGCTCTGTTTGCGTTTTCGTAAAACGCAGTCCAGACTTTTAAATCAAAATTCACACCACACATATTTAGGTTTCGACGTGAGTAGGCCGAGATAGGCCACCCAAGATACACGCCAATTGCGACACGCGTGTCTGCAGTGAATGCATTTATACGTGGAGACCTAACACTTATTACAAATTCTGTTCTAGATTTTAGGTAGATTTGTTTTAGCAAAACGCTGCTTAGTCAGCTATTGTCGCTGCAGACTCCTCAGAGATCCTCGGTCCTCTGCGGTGGTTGGCGGCAACTGTGTGAGGCTCTTGTGGCGCTGACAGCGGCGCTGGAAACCAAGTTGACCTGTTTCGACTACAACCGATTCGCGATGCCGCTCTGAGCGACTTGATACACGCCGGTCTCAGAATTGCAGCTACGAGAAGACCCAAGCCGGCGATTTCGCTTAACCTCAAGCTCTCGATAGTGCCTCAGGTCAATCCCCCCGGGCGGCCACATATCGCGCAACCCCACTGCTTTGGACTTTACGACAGGCGAGATCACGGGACTCATGAACAAGCCAAACACAGTCTACAAACCACACCAACTGTCTTAACCTTAGCAATGGCAGTCTGAGCAGCAGCAGCAGCAAACCGATCCTCTTCGAATTTCATCCGAAGTTCTCGGACCAGAAAAAACCCGCGCTTCTCTTTCGCCCTATGGAAAATTACAGGGTATCTACAAAACAGATTTTTGGTGAGTCTGAGATTGTCATCAATGATCCTATGGAAAGATGCGGCCTCTTATTACGTTGCTCAACTTTTTAATATTTGTTTGTTATTGCATTGTACTAAGTGCTAATTAGCCGGTGTATGCAATAGCGACCCTATTGCCATTACAGTCGTCGAGACTGTAATGTCGTTGATGTTTACTTGCTGTTTATTATTATTATTATTATTATTATTATTATTATTATTATTATTATTATTATTATTATTATTATTATTATTATTATTATTATTATTATTATTATTATTATTATTATTTAACTCTTGCTACCAATAGTTAAAGTATCATACACAAATGTTTGCCTTTGATCGCTGCCGATTACCGCGTTCATTTATGGTGACTTGCTTATTTTGACCCTTTACGACGCTAGAAATGCAGGGGGGTTTTCCCGTCCATTGGTTAGTCGAGGCGAAGATTAGCCCAATCAAACAAGGAGGTGAAGGATTTTTGCTTTTTGGGACGGTTTGAACAGGCTTTGCATGTTCTTCGGATGGACACGGTCTCAGCGTGAAGACCGCTCCGTCACAAGCTCACCGGCAGACACTAACACATACCAATACGCCCGCACCGCCCGCCGAGAGGTTCAATTGAAACGACGACGATGAAGCTGGGCGGCCATATGCGGACAATGCAAGCGGTGATCAGGCAGTCAGTCAGTCTCTCTACGCCACTACTGCCGCCGCAGTCGCTCGAGACCGCGTCATAGACTGCTCTCGGAAAGGGCGGTTCTCCTTCCCCATCTTGAGAGCTTGAAGCTGCTGAAATAAATGCCTCGCGGAAAATCGCATCGTCATCACTAGCACTTGGAGCAGCTTAGAGCTTCAGTACTTCGCTCTCTGTTAGTGAATAGCGCTAGTAAGCACATCCACGAGTTACGAAATTACCTCGTGTCGCCCGTCACCGGCGTTTCAGATCATCCTCAGTGCTGTATACGGACGTGGCAACGCGTTGCCCTCCGTGACCTCTCGACCACCACTTTACGAACTTACTTTGACTAGCGCCAAAATGGCTGCTAGCTTTGGTCGAGCTCTGCCACTTGTGGTGGTTCTTGTCGCTCTCGTTGTCGTGGCTGCGACGGCCGGCCGCGACGAAGAAACGTTCGTAGCTTCCCAAATCCGACTGTGCGGTCGGGCGACGGACTTTGTCAAAGCCGTCTGCAGCTCGAGAGGAGGCGTCTTCGATGGCAGAGAGCCCATCACAAATCGCATAATGGAAAGCACTGCAGACGACAATGTTGTCGATTGGGAAAAACATCATGTCGACTCCGCTGTTGCGGAGGCAATCGACATCATTGTCGATTTGCAGTGTTGCCGGCGATCGTGCAGAATGCACGACCTGCTCGAGTTCTGTGTAAACGTGCCGCCGACACCAAAGGTGAGACCTATGGACAACGACACAATGGTGTCTTCTGTGCAGAAAGGTCTTCACCGGCGGCCACGCTAGTCCGAATTAGTATACATGCGGATTAAGTAGCAATAAATGCGTTTTTCAACGATACGATTGTGTCCTACCTTTCACGTCTCTCTCTATCTGAGTTAGCGCTCTCATATCAACGATGCGAAACGACTTATATGTGCCTACGATTCTGATGGCGAAATGCGCCGATAAGTCATCAGGTAATCCTGCAACGTAACCAGCATGTGATCTTAGTCAAACAGTCAGATCCTGTGTTGAGCCGTGTGCACTGACGCCGATCTGAAATATCTTCTTTGTTGAAAAATACCTTTGTAACCTTATTTCAGTAGCGAGTCAATTGCACTTTATAGTAAGGCCAATTCCTGCACATGTTTGAACTCATGGAGCTCTTAGATATACTTACTAGAAGTAGTGTCCTTGTAGTAAAGTAGAACAGCAGTTACACCCTAGATTTAAAGCAGTGTTAGCCAAAATATATATTCACGCTTTCTCAAACATATTTGGCAATACAGGTTGAGCCACAATTACGTAACAACTTTAAGAGCTATCTATAAAACAGGTACAAAATTATGTTATATATATATATATATATAACGATAACCGACCCATACCCCCTGAGGCCCCTGCTTGCAATGCCTGCGGGCAACCACTTTTCCATTCCGCAGCTTCCTGGGCACTTCAAGAAAGTATTCGGTCTTTTCGGCGGTTGAAGTTTGACTGTACAGCAACTAACCTGTCCATAGCGCGTCAATATGGCGGCCACGATGCAAATTTGTTTGTACAATGCTAGGCTATATTAGCGCTGGTTATCTCTTTTGCTTTGCATAGATTAAACAAATACTTTCTAGGCTGACTCTCAGCTCAGATTGAACGTCCACGGGACTGCTTTTCGCATTGCATCATAGACGGACCCTCAAAAATACAAATGTGTGCGACAATGTGGGGGCTCGAACCCGCGCACCTATGTGTCTCCTCCGGTTGCAAGGCGCAGACGTTATAAGAGACATCCGTTTTCTTCGGTGCCTGCCAAGTTCGGATTTTTCTTTTGTAGCTGCAGTTGCCATTTCCTCGCCCAGCTTCCCTGCTAATGCAGTGCCACATATGTACTCCACAAACATTCTCATGTTACTTCTTGGTGGTTCTGGCGTTCCGACTCTTCGTTTTTCCTCTCGGGCCTCGAACAAGGTAGCCGATATATATATATATATATATATATATATATATATATATATAAAGGCGATCGCCCATGTCTGCCCGCTCTTGTGAGTCTTTCAACATCCCGCATATTAACTAACGATGTTTATTAGATTAATAATGTTTTAATCGTGCTGGGAGGCTCATTTAAGTACACATGTTTTTTAATATACCGACGAAATGAAACAATCTGTTGTTTAAGTTTTGGTTTTGCATGTCTTACAAGATAACTCTAATACACAACTTAACATGTGAGCAAATGGGTGTGTTACAGCAATCCTGGCAGGATAAGCTTTATTAGAAGTAGCCGCAAAAGAGTTGCAGTTCCTGTTATAGTGTGTCAGAATGCTTTATATATATATATATATATATATATATACATATGGTGTTCAAAACGTATCGCGACTTTTGTGTTTTTTTCAAAAATTATTCATTTATTCATGAATATCTATTTTGTCCCCTTCAAAGTAATCCCCATGAGATATTATACACTTGTGCCAACGGTTTTTCCAATCTTCGAAGCACTTCAAAAAACCATTTTTTTTATCTTGTTCAGCTCCTCCTTCGATGCCGTCTTTATCTCGTCAAGCGCAGCGTAACGTCGTCCTTTCATGGGCCTCTTCAGTTTAGGGAACAAGAAAAAGTCACAGGGGGCCAGATCTGGGGAATACGGTGGCTGCGGCATCATTAGTGTGTTGTTTTTGGCCAAAAACTCGCGCACAAGCAACGATGTGTGAGCAGGGGCGTTATCGTGGTGCAAAAGCCAATTTTTGTTCTTCCACAAATCCGGGCGTTTCTGGCGGATTGCTTCGCGCAAATTGCGCATAACTTGCAGGTAATATTCCTTATTGACCGTTCTACCCTGTGGCAAGAACTCATGATGCACCACGCCCCTGCAATCGAAGAAAACTGTCAGCAAAACTTTCACATTCGACCGAACTTGGCGCGCTTTTTTCGGTCTTGGTTCGTGCGGCAGCTTCCATTGAGATGATTGAGCTTTGGTTTCCACGTCATAACCATAAACCCACGATTCGTCACCAGTTATGACCCTCTGGAGCAAATTTGGGTCGTCGCGGACAGAGTCCAACATCTCATTAGCAATGTTCATGCGATGCTGTTTTTGGTCGCAATTGAGCAATTTTGGTACGAATTTCGCGGCGACCCGTCTCATGCCCAAATCATTGATAAAAATCGAATGGCACGAGCCAATCGATATGTTTAGGTCCTCAGCAACTTCTCTAACGGTGATTCGACGATTGGCCAATACCATTTTCTCCACTTCATTAATTTTTTCGTCTGTTGTTGAAGTGCTCGGGCGTCCGGCACGCTCTTCGTCGTTCACATCTTCTCGGCCTTCTGAGAACATTTTGTACCACCGATAAACGTTGCTTCGGTCCAAGGTAGCTTCTCCGTATGCCACAGTCAACATTCGGAATGCATCCGCGCACTTAATTTCGTTTTTCTTACAAAATTTGATACAGGTTCTTTGATCCATTTTTTTGAATAGGTAAAAATCGAAGACGATCCAAAACACGTGCAAGCAAAGCAGCTGTCAACAATTAAGTTAACATTCAAAATGGCCGAGCTTGTCGGCATAAGTGAGAGACATGAGTACCAACATAACGCCACAAAAAAATCGAAATTCGAATATACGTAACCCGCGAAAATTCAAAAGTCGCGATAACTATTGAACACACCTCGTATATATATATCAGGGTCATACATAACAATATGTGTTTATTTTGGGATTTGGTAGAACTTGGCATGAAAATAATTTTTCCTAATGGAAGGAGGGAGCGGAAACGTATTGTTTAGGAGAGAGAGTAAAACTTATAAAAGTAGTCATTTTTTCTTTTTTTATCCTACGTAGTTGTGCGAGATCTGCGTTGAACCAGTCGACACATGAAAGAACCGATTATATTGGCGTAGTCGGCGGAAAATTCTGCACAATGATGAGGAAGACACTTCCCTAACTTGCGTGGCGAAAATCTAATAATCAGATTAGGGAAAGTCATAAAAAGTCAATATGTTACGTTAACGCGTTTACGTGAAAATTCGTAATTTTTTTTCATTACGACCCAAAAATGTACGTCTCGGGTACGACAAAAAATATGCGGGCTCGACGAAAGCTTTAACGTAAAACATAACAACTATAACTGTCGAAACAAAAAAAAGTTACTTGACAACTACGTTACGCAGCACCATCACTTTGGTACGAAAACGGTGGGCATTAAATTTGCTATTGCCTGAGAGTAGTCTTTTAGAAGTGCAATTTTGGTCGTAATGGAACAATTTTATGATTTTTCATGAAAAAGCGTTAACGTAAGGCATAACAGCATATCGACTTTATATGACTTTCCTTAATTTGGCAATTCGCTTTGCGCTACGCAAGCTAGTGAAGTGTCTTCCGCAGAATTTTCCGCCGAACACGCCGGTATAAGGGAAGGGCAAAGCACTGAGTATGTCTAAAATTTGAAATTTCATTAGGGCAATGATCTAGATGGAAGAAGTATATATATATATATATATACTTTTTCCATCTCTATCATTGCCCTAATGAAATTTCGAATTTCAGACATACTCAGTACTTCGCCCTTCACTCAATCGTCTTGTCCCAGGCATATAATGTCGTTTTTTTTAAATAAAATAAGTTAGTAAATAATTTCATATTTTTTCGAGCATTTTCCCAAATACAGTAGTAGGGCTCGTTTTGTACCCTTCTTCGAAGCTAAGAATTTAGCTTTTAGCAAACTTCTATTTATTTGTTTAAATTTATTTCTGTATCTACTAAACTTTAATCTATCCGGGTGGTTGGAGTCCAGATGACGAACCTCACGGAAAAGTCAAAATCTTTACTCTATACTTTGCACAAAGGCTGGAGACATCCATGGCTCTTTGGTCTATGGTTGCTTTGTCGTACAGCTATTTCCTTGGATCATGATCTAATTATACATTAGACTGGTTTAGTAAGATGTGTCGCGGCAGTATTTGAATCAGATATATAACCTCGCTATGTTAGCACTTTGAAGTGGACAATTGTCTCCGCGCGAACGTGTGGTCACGGGTTCTCTAACCCAGGGTTAGCCCAGAGGTATTATAATAGGAAGACCAGCTAGTTCTATGGCATATATTACTAACCTGTTCAATGCTATATGACATTTTTGTCTTGATTTTATTCACTTTTGGTCTGGTTATTCTGGTGATCAAGGTTGCCATGGCAGCGTGATTGGGTCAGTCTTCACATTCGATATCGGGATCATTCATGTTTGAAAAACTATGGACTATATAATCGATAGCTGAACCTAATTCTGTTTGTATAATACCTTTAAAACTGAACTCATACCCTTAAGTCGCCATTATATCTAAATAGTTGCTCGCTTATACATTGTCTGCCAGAATGTTTACGTTCATGTCGCCTAGTACGAGTCTATTAGTACTCCCACTACTAGCCTTACAAATATGATAGTTTTAATTTTCTACGAATTTCTCAATATCGGACGCAATACATAGATCTGTATACTGACTCAGTCTTCAATATGCCAGAGGTACTGTTAATTCTGACCCGAGCCCATTCGCAGTTAGTTAACTCAGAGAACACAAACTCAACAATCTAATAGTATTTATAAATCTAAATCGCTGTCCCACCGGCTCTGTTTTTGTAAAACAACATAAAAATGCAAAATAATCGGGGAAATTGAATAGCTTTTTCTCATGTTTCCTTATTCATGTTTCACTTAAACAAATAATTCCAAAATTACCAGTATAATTTTGAATATCAGCTTTAACTCACTCAATTTCTTTTCTTAAACTTTGCATATTTAATAAAAGTAATTTTAGTGGATGGTGACACACCCGATCAACATATCCACTGTCCAGGTCAGCTGTTCACCTAACATTGGCTCCCTAGCGCAGATTCTTTGTGTTTACATTGAGTTCTGGGCTGCGTTGATGCACTCTTATAATTTTTATATGTAATCTTAACTCATACGGTAGAACTGGAGATGGGTTGTCTCGGATAGAATCCTTACTGATCAATTTATTTCGGAGGTGTATTAGGTCATCTTTACAACTAATTTTTTGGGCTCTGATTTGTCATCTTTTCGCAATATGATCGTTAGGTTTCTTGTAACTGGCTTGGCATATCGCCACTTCGCTTCCTTCTTAAGGCTATTTGCTCTTTGAAGTTATTCACTCAGATAATCACACAGGTACATTCTACCTTCGACTGTAGTAAATGCGTTCTTGAATTCAAGATCGTTAATTTTTACAGAGTCTTACTTAATTGCCCCAAAATGCCTCCCTAGCAAAGTGGCTCGAATGAAAGTAAGCAAATATGCAGGCCTTCAAATTTCTGTTTAAACTTTAAACAACAACTAAATTAACGCCACATTTGATTAGTTGTAAAAGCTTACCTGATGACACACCCGATCAACATTTCCACTGTCCAGGTCAGCTGTTCACCTAACATTGGCTCCCTAGCGCTCATTCTTTGTATTTACACTGAGTTCTGGGCTGCGTTGATGTACTTAAATCATTTTTATATTTACCCTTAACTCATACGGTAGAACTGGAGATGGGTTGTCTCGAATAGATTCCATACTGATCAATTAATTTCGAAGGTGTATTAGGTCATCTTCACAACTAATTATTTTAGGCTCTGATTTGTCATCTTTTCGCAATATGATCGTTAGGTTTCTTGTACATACTGCCACTTCGCTTCCTTCTTAAGATTATTTGCTCTTTGAAATTATTCACTCAGATAACCATACAGGTACATCCTGCCTTTGACTGTACTAAATGCGTCCTTGAATTCAATATCGTTAATTTTTACAGATGTTTACCTAATTACCTACCTGGCAGAGTGGCTCGAATGAAAGTAAGCAAATATACAGGCATTCGAATTTCTGTTTAAACTGTGAGCAACAGCTAAATTAACGCCACATTTGGTTAGTTGTAGAAGCTTTCTAATTACATTTTGAATTTCTCTGATATTTTCTTTATATTTTCCTGGAATTATGTAGACTTTGATGTGCGTGATTTCGAATATTACTCCAGATTATGAATCTTGCGCTCGAGTAGTGTTTTTTTTTGCTTGAGAACTTTATTTTTTTCCTTAGCTGCCAAATCTCTTCGTCCATCACTGGGATCCTTTTCATATCCACAAGCATGGTCTCCAACATTTGTTACATGTATTTCATGACTTTCACTCCAGCCATGTTGACAAGGCGAGTGTTCCTTTTCAATGAGCTGATTGTTTATTATGAGACGATGTGCCTGTTCGTGCAGAGAGCGTCCGTATCGTATCTATCACCGAATCGAACACACAACTCCAGAACAGCATACGTTCACGATAAAAGTGTAAAAAATTGTCCCCAGTATATTCCACTTAGGTAAAACACAACCGCGGCCGTTTTATACTAAACCATTCTCATCTTCACCACCAAACACGTTCCAAGGGCTCCAATGAATATCAGACATAAGTACCACCACCGCAAACACAGTGTTTGCATAGAGGTCACACTGTAACGGTACAGCCCATAAGTATCACATCTATATTTTTCGAACTAGATTCTGTGTTCTTTGTGATCAACAACCCTCTTTGTATGTAAAACTACACAAACAATATGTTATCTCAATTTTGGTATATGCCTTACCTGTGTGGAATCTGGGTTACTCTCGTGAAAAAAGGATATTGGCCGGCATTTATAAAACGTTTGTTAAATGTGTTGCATACCGCTGTATTAAAATTAGCGAAACGATGTTGAATGCGACGATATTGTTGAAATGTTAGAAATAATTGACATACGCTCATTTGCTTGCATATGTAAACGGTCCGAGCAAGCAGTGAGTATATATATATATATATATATATATATATATAAACAGGGTGTCCCAGGACAGTTTGAAGATTGATAATTCGAATTGTAGAGCTCGTTACAGCAAATATTTTTTCCAACGGAACATGGTCTTTGAAAGGTCATGTTTCGGTGTGAGTGTGAATAATTTGTGACACTGGTGTTGGCACCTGACATAGGAGCACACTGTGTACCATTGCGAAACAACCAATCCTCTGTGACAACCAGATGACTGTGTGACGACGCTCACTGCCGCCGACCTGTCTCGTCACAGCCGCAACGTCGCCACACAGTCATTTATGCATGCACTCAATCTCGACATGCCCGCCGAAAAATCTTAATTATTCGGCAACCACAGCATTGCCATAGGTTTGGTACCAAAACGATCGTCATGCGCATTGCTGTCTGAATGTTTTAGGGGCTGTGAATGGTCGTAGGCTTATGATTTTGAGGTATTGGGTGTGAATGCTAACAAATAGAATTTTTTTTGAGAATTTAACCAACAATTTAAACAACCATGTCGCATCTTCTGGCCGTATCTAAATTGCCCTAACTTATATATATATATATATATATATATATATACCTCGTATATATACACATCTCTTGAGACGGTAGATCACAGACGCCTCCAAATCGCATTTTTCGGTTTTGCACTTCATTCGCGTGAATCTAATCGTCTCCGTCTCATTTTTTCGTTTCGGAAGGAAGAAATTGCACGGAGCCAAATCAGGTAAATGAGCTGTGTGCTTCACAAGCTTGATTCCAGATGCGCCAAAATTTTAGTGGGTTAGCCACCTGGGCTGACCCGTTTTTGTGGTGGACGAACCATCGTCTAGAATCGTTTTGGTGTGTGCAGTAAAAAAATTGTAAGCATTCTTTGGTATACTAGTTGGTGGTCCACGCGCCATTTTCTCTTTGCCCAAGCATCGCCACAATGTGGGTCCTGGGTAAAAGGCGACCGTTGCCTTGCCAGCCACCGTTTAGCGCTTTACTTTATAGCATGGAGACGCTCTAATGCGTTTTCGCAAAACGCAGCCCAGATACACGCCAATTGCGACTTAGTCTATTGAACTTAGGCTATTCGAGTACGTAGGAAAGAAGGAATGAAAACACGGTCGCCTGAAGTCACCTGTAGAGTGTCTCGTGACTCTTTTGTGCCAGCTGTATTAATTGTCTTACAGATTGCTCTCGAATGCGGTAGATTAGTCTCGGACCAATTAGACTACTTCTAACTGGACGCTTTTCGTACCTATTTGTATCTACCCTTCCCACTGCACGTTCGCTAGCACGTGGCGCCTAGCCGACAGTCATGTGTCGATCTGAGTTTGCCCAGACACAACAGATATAATCCATATTTATCCACCAATAAAATTGATGAAAGAAAATGTGTTGTTGGGAATCTTATAAGCTTAGAAGTATGTATACGTAAAGACCTAGGACGGTTTGCAAATTCTATGATAGAATATAGGTAGATATGCGTACCCTCTAGCGCTCAAAGTGCCTCAGGTGAATCCTCATTGCGCAACTCCACTACTTTGGACTTCACACAGGCGAGATCATGAGACCCATGAACAAGCTGAACGCAGCTACTAACCACATCAACCATCTCAACATTCGCTATCTCAACAATGCTAATTAGCCGGTGTAAACAATAGTGACCCTGTTTCTATCACAGTCCTCGACTGTGATGTTCACTTGGTGTTTATTATTATGATTATCATTAAACTCTCGCCTCCAATAGCCAATGTATCACAAGAATGTTCGCGTATTCTCGCTGCTGAATGACTAAGTTCGTTTATAGCGTGTGTGACCCTTGCTCAGTTTGACCCTTTACGAACGATACAAATGAGACCGGCTTTCCCGCTCATTGGTTAGCCGAAGCGGAGATTAGCCCCCTTAAATTGAGGTGAACACTTCCTTTTTGGAACAGCTTGAACAGGCTTTGCATGTTTGTCGGATGAATGAATTTGATTTAGTTTACCACCGACACATACTAACACATACCGATACGCCCGCACCGCCTGCCGAAAGCTTCAATTGAAACGACGATGAAGCTGGGCTATATGCGGACGATGCAGGCAGTGGTCAAGCAGTCAGTCAGTCTCTCTACGCCACTACTGTCGCCGTCGCCGCCGCCGCATTCACTCGAGACCGCGTTATAGATACTGCTTTCGGAAAGGGCAGTCCCCCCACCTTTCCGATCCCGACAGTTAGAAGCACGACTGCCAATAAATTCCTCGCGGAAGATCGCATCGTCATCACTTGCACCTGCTGCAGCAGCTTAGCGTCAATACTTTGCTCTCTGTTAGTGAATAGCACTAGTAAGCACCTTAACGGGTTGTGAAGTTACCTCGCGTCGCCTGTCACCTGCGTTCCAGTTCATCCTCAGTGCTGTATACGGACGTGGCAAAGCGTTGCCCTCCGTCAACTCTCGACCACCAGCCACCACTTCACGTACGTATTTTGACTACCGCAAAAATGGCTGCTAGCTTTGGACGAGCTCTGCCACTTGTGGTGGTTATTGTCGCTCTCGTTGTCGCGGCTGCGACGGCCGGCCGGCCGCGACGAAGAAACGTTCGTAGCTTCCCGAATCCGGCTGTGCGGTCGGGCGGCGGACTTTGTCAAAGCCGTCTGCAGCTCGAGAGGAGGCGTCTCCGATGGCAGAGAGCGTCAACCTTCCTTAGGCCAGAAGTCGCCCATCACAGATCGCGTAATGGAAAGCACTGCAGACGACAATGTTGTCGATTGGGAAGAACATCATGTCGACTCCGCTGTTGCGGAGGCAATCGACATCATTGTCGATTTGCAGTGTTGCCGGCGATCGTGCAGAATGCACGACCTGCTCGAGTTCTGCGTAAATGTACCGCGTTTTCCAAATAGACGCTTACCAGTTATTAACACGTTTGCAAACATACATCGTAACGTACGTGAAACTGGATCCTACCATGGCCGTCACTACGACGCTGGTGGACCGAGAACAGCAAGAACACCAGCTATGGAAGAGCGCATCCTTCGGGCAGTAGCCGATCGTCCTTCAGCAAGCACGAGGGAAGTAGCCCGAAACGTTAGAACGAGTTACACTACCGTCCATAGGGTACTAAGAGCCGAAGGACTACATCCGTACCGACGGCAGCAAGTTCAAGCTTTGCAAACTCCAGACTACAACCAACGGGTTGACTACTGTAGCTGGTTTCTGCAGCAAGTAGAATCCAATGTGGAGTTCCCTGCCCTTGTGCTTTTCACCGATGAAGCTCGCTTTACACAAAACCCGCATGTGACTCGCCAGCGTGGACGCCAGAGTCGTTTCTCCGTGAATGTGTGGGCTGGCATGGTGAACAACTACCTCATAGGCCCACACATACTTCCTAATAGGTTGGATGGAGAAACATACCATACATTCCTGAGTGAAACATTACCAGGACTGTTGGAAGGCGTTCCAGAAGGTGTTCGCGAGAGGATGTGGTTCCAGCACGACGGAGCGCCACCGCACTCCACCACTGCGGTGCGCGATTACCTCAATGAGACCTTTAAGAATCGGTGGATTGGCCGGAACGGACCGATCGCTTGGCCACCGCGATCGCCTGATTTAACGAGTCTCGAATTTTTTCTTTGGGGTCACCTTAAGGCGCTCGTCTATGAGACTCCCGTCGAATCATGTGAGGAGCTGGTCGCCAGGATAACCCGCGCTGCTGAGGTCGTTCGAGCAATGCCTGGCATATTTCAAGACGTCCAACAAAATCTCTGCAGGCGCTGCCAAATGTGTAAACGTGTTCGCGAAGACACGTTCGAGCAGTTTCTGTAAGATAATAAATAGTGGTGTGTTTTTTTCTAGAGCTCTGACGAGTGGTTTATCTGAGCAGGCAAATTATGCATGCACCCAATATCGACATATTCGCCGAAAAATCGTAATTACTCCGCAATCACAGCTCGCATTGACATAGATTTGGTACCAACGTGATCGTCATGCGCATTGGCCTGAATATGTTAGTTTAGAGCGCTGTAAGTGGTCGTAAGGTAATGATTTTGAGGTATTGGGCGTGAAGGTTAATAAAATAACTTCATTTTGGCGAATTCTCTTCTAAGCGACCATGTAGCATCTTCTGACCGGCCTTATGAGTTCTTCGAAAGAAGCAAAATTTTCTCACGAACACGTTGGTTGTCTCGCAACAGCACATTTTATGCTCCTATGTCGGGCAAAAACACCAATGTCACAAATTGTAGTAATTTAACTCTCATTCCGAAACAGGGCCTCTTAGAGACCATGTTCCATTGGAAAAAATATTTGCCTTAACGAGCTCTACAATTCCATATATCGTTGATCAAATATTCCTGTAATACCCTGTATATATATATATATATATATATATATACATATATATATATATATATATATATATACATATATATATATATATATATATATATATACAAATATATATATATATATATATATATATATATATATATATATATATGTACGTCGCGCACGAGATAAGACATTAACAGCTGAGTTAGTGCTCTCGCTGAGTCGTGCAAAACGACCTGTATGTGCTTACTATCCTAGTGGCGGAAAGCAACGCGCCGCCTATAAGTTATCAGTTATTCCTGCAGCATAACCAGCATGTGATCTTAGTTGCTTTAAACAGTCAGATACCGCAGATCCTATGTTGAGCCCCGTGCACTGGCGCGGATCTGAATTCTCATCTTTGGAAAAAGACACCTTTGTAACCTTATTTCAGTAGCGAGTCGATTTCACACTTTCTAGTATGGCCAATTCCTGCACATTTTTGAATTCCTGGAACTCTTCGATATGCTAACGAGAAGTGGCTTCCTGTAGTAAAGTAGAACACCAGCAGTCACATTCTAGCTTTGAAGCAG
This sequence comes from Dermanyssus gallinae, assembly GCA_003439945.1. Taxonomy (NCBI): domain Eukaryota; kingdom Metazoa; phylum Arthropoda; class Arachnida; order Mesostigmata; family Dermanyssidae; genus Dermanyssus; species Dermanyssus gallinae. The sequence continues at coordinate 198,829 of QVRM01001643.1, forward strand.
TGTTAGTCAAAATATATATTCACGCTCTCTCAAACATATTTGGCTATTAAATACATATAGGGTGGGCCACAATTACCTAAGGACTATGAGGGCTCACTATAAAATAGGTGCATGACTTCGGTTTATATATATATATATATATAACCGACCCATACACCCTGAGGCCCCTGCTTGCGATCGGGCAACCACTTCGTAGCTTCCTCTCGGCACTTCAAGCAAGTATTCGGTCTTTTCGGCGGTTGACGTTTGACTGTACTGCAACAAATCTGTCCACAACACATCAATACGGCGGCCACGATGAAAGCACTGCGGCACATTTTCGCACAAGGTTAAGCTCGTTTAGCGCTGGTGAGACTAACAACTTTGAACAGTTTGTTTGATGTCTAATCGTGGCCTGACTAAAGATGAAGACTGTGCATTGGCGCCCTCCCTTTTCAATCGAGAGGCGTCGAGATAGTAACTATGGTTTACCCGGTCCCGGTATATATAGGCCGACCGTTCTTCGTGTGAACGCCAGTCTACGATTAGTCGTACTTTATTACGCTATATTATACAAACTTAACTGGATATAGTCTAAATGGAAGTACTCTGACAATTCCATTGGTAAATTGACAACTTCCAAACTGAATGAACACATTTTCATTAACACAATAAACAAGGTAATCAAAGGAAAGTTAATGCACTTACGTACTGTTGATGCAAAAGAGGCATGTCCGCATCTCGAACCTTGTTATACTTGACCCCAGCTAACATTAAACACACCTCCCCCCATAAAGCTTCGCTCTTTAGTAGTCCAAATATACATGGAACAGCACCGTGGGCCATTAGGAGTGGCGAACGTCTAACGGATTATGTGGTCAAGGTCACTCGCGGGTTCCCCCAACGGTCCGACGTGCTTCTTCCAACACCTGCAAACCGGTTAGATTACAAGCCACGTAATCTGTTGATGTTGTAAGGGAAATCCGTTTTCTTTTGTGCCTGCCAAGCTCGGTTTTTTCTTTTGTAGCTGCAGTTGCCATTTCGTCGCCCAGCTTCTATGGTAATGCTGTGCCGCATACGTACTCCACAAACATCCTCATATTACTTCTCGCTGGGTTTGGCATTTTGACTCTTCGTTTTTCCTCTCGGGCCTCGAATAAAGTAGCCGATATATATATATATATATATATATATATACATATATATACATATATATACATATATATACATATATATATATATATATATATATATATATATATATATATATAAATTCAGTAATGTTTCATTAAGGTTAAAATTACACGTTTTCAACAATTGTAACAATTAAGGGCATTTTAATTAAAGGAGCCATTGTGTCGTAAGTTATGCAAAAATAAGGCCCCTGTTTTAAGGTTGCTTATCATATGTTTTATGTGAATTTTTCACTTGATGTTATTCTGGAACATCAAATTAAGGTATTTATCGTTGTATATGTATTCTCTGATAACAAATTATCAGACAATTGCAGTTTACAATAAAGGCGAAGCATAGTCTGGTATCCTTACATCTGTTCAATAGCAGGTTTTCAATTTTGTACTAGCCTAACAACCCAAAGAAGCACATGAGTGGCAGGCAATGTTAATTGGTGGCTTAGCAGCGTGCCCTATCTTAATTTTCGTTTTTTACATTCACATCAGATATTGGTCCTAGCCATAGCACTTGTTACCCTTTCTATTAGCTTACTTTTAGTATAACTCTCAAGGATGCATGCATCATCTGCAAACTGAACAATTATTACATCACTGCAAAATGAGTGTAGATGTATGTCTTATAGATCTTTACTCTATACTTGCACAATGGCTGGAGATATCTATGGCTCCTTGGTCTATGCTTGCTTTGTCGTACAGCTATTTCCTTGGAGCATGATCTAATTATGCATTGAACTGATTCTGTTAGATGTGTCGCGGCGATATTTGGATAAGAGATATAACCTCGCTACATTGCACTTTGGAGTGGACAATTATATATTACTTACCCGTTCAATGCTATGTAAATGTTTTTTCTTCTTCTTGATATCATTCACTTTTAGTCTGGTACTTCTGAAGATTGAGATTGCCAGGACAGCATGATCGGGTCTGTCTTAATATTCGATATCGGGATCATTCATGTTTGATGAGCTACGGAATATATGAGACTATTAATACACCCACTACTAGTCAGAGGTGGTGTTAGTTCCGACTCGAGCCCACTCGCAGTTAGTTAACTCAGTAAACGCAAAATTAACAGTCTAATAGTATTTATGAATCTGGATCACCGTTCCACCAGCTTCTATTCTTTTGTAGAACAACAGAAAAATGCGGAATAATCCGGGATATTTAATAGCTCTTTCTCATGTTTCTTTATACATATTTCATTTGGACAAATAATTGCAAAGCTACCACTAGAATTTTGAATCTCAGCTTTAACACATTCAATTCCCGTTCTCAAACGTTGCAAATTTAATAAAATTATCTTTAGTGGACAGTGACACACCCGATCAACATTTCCATTGTCCAGGTCAGCTGTTCACTTGCCATTGGCCCCCTAACACTCCTGCTTTGTGTTTACATTGAGTTCTGGGGCGCGTTGACGCACTCTAATCTACTATTTTTATAGTTAATTTTAACTCATACGGCAGAGCTGGAGATGGGTTTTCTCGGGTAGAATCCATACTGATCAATTCATTTCGAAAGTGTATTAGGTCATCTTCACAATTAATTATTTTGGGCTCTGATTTGTCATCTTTTTGCATTATGCTTGTCAGGTTTCTTGTAATTGGTTTGGCATTTTGCCACTTTGCTTTCTTCTTAAGGTTATTTCCTCTCTGAAGTAATCTACTCAGATAATCACGCAGATGCATCTTATCTTCGACTGTAGTAAATCCGTCCTTGAATTCAAGATCGCTAATTTTTACAGATTCTTACCAAATTGCCCCAGAATGCCTCCCTTTAAAAGTAGCTCGAATAAAACTAAGCAAGTATGCAGACATTCGAATTTCTGTTTAAACTGTGAGCAACAACTATATAAACATCACATTTGGCTAGTTGTAAAAGTTTTCTAATTTCACTTTGGGTTTTTCTGGGATTCCGAAGATTTTGATGTTCTTTGGTTTCAAATGTTACTCCAAACTATAAATCCTGTGCTCAAGTACAGTGTTGTTTGCTTGAAAACTTTATTTGTCTTCCCTTGGCTGCCGAATATTTTCGTCCATCATTGTTTTTTTCAGATCTCCTTGTATGGCCTTCTCTTCCAGCCATGTTGACAAGGCGAGTGTTCTTGTTCAGTGAGCTGATTGTTTATTGTGGGCCGATGCCGCCAATCGTGCAGAGAGCGTCTATATCGCATCTAACACTGTCACAATTCCAAAACAGTACACGTTGACGGTAAAGGTGTAAAAGGTTTGTCTCTAGTGTATTCTACTTAGGTAAAAGAGAATCGCGGCCGTTTCATACTAAACTATTCTCACCGTCACCACCAAACGCGCTTCAAGGCTCCAATAAAGATCAGAAACAAGTACCACAACCGCAAACACAGTGTTTGCACAGAGATCACACTGAAAAGGTACAACCTGTATGTATCACGTCTATACTCTTCAAACTAAAATTAAAAACATTTTTTAAGGAGGTTGTTTTTAATTCTAGACTATCCTCCGTCCCCTACGGGCTTGGTACTTAACCTGAGGTATATCTTCAATGCACCGAGGGCCGGACATGTTAAGATATCTAGGGTTTCCCCAACAGTCCTTGTGGCAGCATGGCCGCTGACTCTCGGCGGTATGGTTTATCATCTATTCTCAATGAGCATCGCTCAAAGAAAATTCGACCAACAACAGGGATCGAACCGGCGACACCCCGGCAGATGACAACCATGACTAGCGCACTAGTCCCCTAGACCACGCCGCCACATACTCTTCAAACTGGACTCTGCGTTCTTTTGTGATCAAACATCCCTCTTTGTATGTAAAACTACACAAACTATATGTTCTCCCAGTCTTTGTATATGCATCAACTGTGTGGAATCTAGGTTATTCTCGTGAGGAAAGGATACTGATATTCAGAAAAAGATGTTAAACGTGTTGTATATTGCTGTAACGTTAGCGACAACGATGTTGACTGCGACAATATTGTTAGAAAGAATGTTAGAAAGAATTGACAAACGCACATTTACTCGCACACATGTAGACAACCCGAGCAAGCACTGAGATTTTTTTGTATGAATACACTACAAACACTTGCTCGAGAACCAATATTCAGGCCAACATATTTGCCAGTAAAGCGATCGTTCTCACAATGTTTGCATGGCGCTTAGTACGTAAGCTCAACCATGTACAACCCGATATCTATACCGTCAGAATGCTGGCTTGCAATAACCTTCTTCTGTGACCTCAATAAAGTCCCCTGCTAAAGGGTGTGTAAATATTTATATATATATATATATATATATATATATATATATATATATATATATATATATATATATATATATATATATATATATATATATATATATATATACACAGTGTCCCAGGACAGCTTGAAGGTCAATGATAAGAATTGTAGAGCTCGTTACAGCAAATATTTTTCGTCCAACGGAGCATGGTCTCAGAGGTCTTGTTTCGGAGTGAGAGTGAAATTACTACAATTTGTGACACTAGTGTTGTTGTCTAACATAAAAGCATATTGTGTATTATTGCGAGACAACCAGCCCTCTGTGACAACCAGATGACTCTCACTACTGCCGACCTGTCTCGTCACAGTCTCAACGTCGCCACTTAGTCATTTATGCATGCACTCAATCTCGATATGCCCGCCAAAAAACCTAAAAAAAATCGCATTGCCATACATTTGGTACCAAAATGATCGCAATAAAACGCGCATTTCATGCCGATCATGCTGAAGTTTTAAGCGCTGTGAATGGTCGTAGGATTATGAATTTGAAGTATTGGGCGTGAATGATAACAAAGACCTTTACTTTTTGAGAATTCTGTTCTAAACAGCCTTGTCGCATCTTCTTGTTTAATCTAAATTCCCCCAACTTATATATATATATATATATATATATATATATATATATATATATCTTTTGAGGCGGTGGATCGCAGCACGCCTCCAACTCGCATTCTTCGGTTTTTCTAACACCAACTCAATGGGTTCATGCACTTGATTTGCGTGAATCTAATCGTTTCCGTCTCATTTTTCGTTTTGGAAGGAGAAATTGCACGGAGCCAAATCAGGTGAATGAGCTGCGTGCTTCATCAGCTTGATTCCAAGTGCGCCAAAATCTTAATCTTTAGCCACGTGGGCTGACGCGTTTTTGTGGTGGACGAACCATCGTCTAGCATCGCTTTAAAGAGTGGTGAACATTTTGTAAGCATTCTTTAGTACACAAGTCGCTCGTCCATGCACCACCTTCTTTTTGCCGAAGCATAGCCACAAAGTGTGTCCTAGGGAAAAGGCGACCGTTGTCTTGCCGGCCACCTTTAGCGCTTTACTCGAATGCATCGAGACGCTCTAATGCCTAACATTTGCGAGCTCCGAGACTTAAATTGAAAGCTATAAAGATGTACCCAAGTCTTATCATCGACTTCGATTAGTCTCGAAAACAAACAAGTTCAATTGCAAATTTTCGAGCTGGACGGACCCGTTGCTCGTTTTCGCCCTGTTACAAGTCACAAGAAAGTTATAGGGAGATGTGGCTTTCAAGCCTAAAGTCTACTCTCTACCGAAGCACATGCGTTTTCGCCGAACCGCAGCCCAGATACACGCCAATTGCGACACATGCGTTTGAAATAATATATTTATGTACTTGAACTGTACACACTGACTTATCGTCGTACGTACGTAAGAAAGAAAACGCGATCGCCTGCGGTCGCCTATAGAGTGTCTCTTGACTCTTCTGTGCCAGCTGTATTTATTGTCTTACAGGTTGTTCTCGAATGCGGTAGATTAGTCTCATTCCAAGTAGACACTTCTATCGTATCGTCTGTACGTTTCTTGTACCTATTCGTGTCTACCTTTCCCACTGCACGTTCGCCAGCACGTGGCACCTAGCCGACAGTCGTGTGTCCACCTGAACGTATCCAGATACAACAGACATAACCCATATTAATCCATCAATAAAATGGATGAAAGCAAATGTGTTGTTGGAAATTTTATAAGCTTAGAAGTATTTATACGCAGCGACCTAAAACTGTTTGCAAATGCTATTATCATACAATATAGGTAGATATGTTTCGTCGAGCCCGGTGGCATGCGCCTGCGCCTCGCAACCGGAGGAGACACATAGGTGCGCGGGTTCGAGCCCCACCGTTGCACACTTGTATTTATCGGGGTAGTCCGTCTATGAAGCAATGCGAAAAGGAGTCCTATGGACGCTAAATGGTGGCTGAGAGTCAGCCCCGAAAAGATTTTAGGTAGATATGTTTCAGCCAATGCTGCTCAGATATTGTCGCTGCAGCCCCCTCAGAGACCCTCTGTTCTCTGCGGTGACAGGCGGCAAAAGCAGAGGTTCTGGCTTAATTGAAACGAGGATGAAGCTGGACTGTGTATACGGGCAATGTAGGCGATGATCAGGCAGTCAGTCTTTCTACACCACTTCTCCCTACGGCGGTGGCGCCGCCGTCGCTCGAGACCGCGTTATACACTGTTTTCGGAAAGGGCAGTCTCCCTTCCAGATCCTGGGTGTTTTAAGAGCAACTGCGAATAAATTCCGCGCGAAAGATCGCATCGTCATCCTTGTAGCACTTGTAGCAGCAGTTTGGCGTCAATACTTCGCTCTCTGTTTGCGCGAATAGCACTAGTAAGCACCTCAACGGGTTGTGACATTACCTCGGATTGCCCGTTCCAAAGTTCCAGTTCATCCGCAGTGCGGTATACGGACGTGGCAAAGCGTTCCCCACTGTGAGCTTCCGACCACTTTACACGTACGTGTTTTAGCTAGCTGCTTGCACTAGAACGCAAAAATGGGGCTGCTATTTAGCTTTAGACGAGCTCCGCCGCTTGTTGTGGCCATTTTTGCTCTCGTTGTCACGGCTGCGACGGCCGGTCGCAACGAAGAAACGTAGCTGGCTTCCCGGATTTGGCTGTGCGGTCGGGCGGCGGCGGACCTGGTCAAAGCCGTCTGCAGCTCGAGAGGAGGCGTCTTCGATGGCAGAGAGCGGCCTCCCTCAGGCCAGAAGTCGCCCTTTACAAATCGCGCCCGAGGCGCCGACGGAGACAGCAATGTTAACAATTCGGAAACAAGTCATGTCGACGCCGTTGTTGCGGAAGCAATCGACGTCGTTGTCAATGCGTAATGTTGCCGGCGGCCGTGCAGAATTCGCCGCGTGTACCAGTTCTACGTAAATGCACCGCCGGCAACCGAAGAAAGGATTATAGAGGAAGAAGACAACGAGGAGTTCTACGACACTAACAAATTAACTCAGTTGTCCAAGCTTAAGGGCCTGCACCGGCAGCCCATCGCTAGTCCGTGTCTCTGTATACATACGAATTAAATAGAAAAATAAAATGCATTCTTCAACGATAAAATTGTCTCGAGCTTTTTATAGTCTTCCTCTCTCTCTCGCTCTCTCTATATATATTTTTTTTCAATTTCAGTTTCAAACGTGGTTTATTTATGGAACTGCATTTTACAACGCTTAAGTTCTCGACAAATAAAAATAATAAAAAAAAATAAAAAACATGATTCAAACAACGAAGTAGAAAATCACTCTCGACAAAGTCCAAGGAGTGCTTTTTATGAGCACTTTACACAATCGCCGTAGTTATTGAATATCACAAGAACATCACAACAGCAGCTGGTGTGTTTGATTGAACACGAACAACATGTAAGGCTACACACTTGTAAATATACGCACAAACGAAGTACACTTCACTAGTACAACATCTTCAGAATTCACATCTGTGGGTAAAAACACGCATAAACATTACTACTTAAGCCGAGTGTGTGCCCCTATATAAAAAGCACTACAATCCTAATTCCGAACTCACCTAGATTACAAACCCGATTCTGACTGTAAAACTAAAAGCCACCGTTTTAGTTCACGAACGAAAAAATGTTTCCTTGTTAGGCATCTAATGTGTTTGGAAATGCACGTCCAGGTTTTTCGGAAGAAGCAAGTGCGTGCTGACTGGACTTCAGGGACACAGAGGGCACTGCAAAAGTTGTTGCACGCCTAGTTGATGTTCGGCTGAGGGTAGGGATTAGTGAAAATGCGATTTCCGTGGGCACAATACCTTGCGAAATGTTGTATGCTAACATTGAATTGTAAATGCTTTCCACAGTATAAAAAAAATTATATATATATATATATATATATATATATATATATACGCTTACGATCCTAATGGCGAAAGACAACGCGCCAATAAATTATCAGCTATTCCTGCAACATAACCAGCATGTGATCTTAGTTTTTTATTAATCATTTATGTTATTCACCATATTATTGGTAGTTACAAGTAATCTGCGTGTCTTAGAATTCAGTGTTCAAATTAGGCAGGTAATTCACAAGTTCCTGCAGTGATTGTGCGTCGATTGACGCGCATCGTGTCAAGTGGTAGCGGTTGATGTTACATTCTCAACAAAATAAATAACAATGCCAGGTTATTCTACACAACTGTGTCCGATGTGTTTGTAGAGCCTGTTCCACTTATCTGTGGAGAACCCCGTTCCTCTGTATAGAAGCATTACAAAGTGAAGATTTATTTTCGCTCTAAAGTCTAGGTATCGGTCCAACACATCTGCACTAAATGGTTTTCTGTCTAATATGAGGTTCTTTGTGAAGGTTCTTTCTCGATAAAGTGCTAACGCTAGTGTTGCCGATGCATTCCTAGGTAGTCCAAGTACACGCTGTATAAAGCAATTCTTGACTCGGTCGATGTTCTTGAGGTCTGTCAGCTTAAGGTGAGGCGCAATCACTTGTAAACTATATCGAACGATTGACCGTTATCGTAAATAGGTTGACGGCACTCTTTAGGTTGGTATCACGAAGTTCTCTAACAAGCATTATGCGCAATCACTTGTAAACTATATCGAACGATTGACCGTTATCGTAAATAGGTTGACGGCACTCTTTAGGTTGGTATCACGAAGTTCTCTAACAAGCATTATAGCTGTCGTTGCTTTCATGTGCCTCCCAAACAGGAGTTTTAAAGTTAGAGTCACTCTCAAATTTGGGAAATAATTTACTAGCTTTACTGGACCACCCTTTATATTTATACGGCGATCTGCGGTGGCACATACTCCTCCACGATTGAAACGTAGGCATTTAGTTTTTTTTATATTTATTGTTATTCAATTTTCATCGCACCACTTTGCCGATTCATTAAGATAAAACTGTAAGTGGTCTCGGGATTTTGCCAGAACGACCAGGTCATCAGCATAGAACGCATGTCGTGCTTTTACTTTTCGTAGAACTTCCGTCAGACCTGCCACGTATAGGATGAATAGAAACAGGCTCACAGACTCCCTGGGGGGCACAGGTTCTCTGTATGATTGAGTCTCTGACGTGATGGTCGCCGTTTTTATTAAAGATTCGGTTATGGACCAGCATGTAATGTATGAGGTTATACATCGGGCCCTTAATTGCGGAGCTGCTGTGAGAGACTTGAAAAAGACGATCCCTGGGTACACAGTCGAAGTCTGCAGTTGAGCGTTTTCGAAGAAATCCGTTGTGTTGAGTTGGAAGTTCATCGACTGTGAGCTCGTAGAGCCTCGAGGCGATTAGTGAAGTGAGCACTTTATATATCACGCTTGTTAAGGAGATGCCTCGATATGATTTTGAGTCCGTAGCATCTCCTTTGCTCTTACATATAGGCTATAGGTAGCTCCTTCTCCACCCATCTGGGATATTACCCTCACGTAGGCACATATCGTAAACTTGCGTTATGTTGCTCTTTAAATGCTCGTACACAATTTGGTCTGGCCCCGCTGACTTTTTATTCTACTTTGATATAACTGTTAGTCTTACTTCGGCTTTCGTAAAAGGGATGAACTCAGACCCGTGGTCTCTTCTTTGGAAAGCCGTCTCACCGCTGTGAAGATTTGCGAAATGTGTCGTCCATTCTATGTTCTTCATCGTGTCGGAGTCTCTTTGCTTTCTTTATGGCCTTAAATACTCTTTTTAGGAGAGCTAACGTTGTAGACCTGTTTGGCTCATGTCATTGTGCTTACAAATAATATGTTTCATGTACCTGCATTCATGATCAAACCAGAGTTTGTGTAACCGTGGTTTCTTCTTGGGAAATTGCCCATCTGAGATTATTCTCTGCGTTGCCGACATCACACGTATATTGAAGTGACTTAAGAGCCTGTTCTATCAAGTTTGTGTTCAAGATTCGGCTGAGCTCTTGTTGGTCTTCGATTATATTGTGAGGTTCGGGGCGTAACAGCTCGAATATTACGTTGCAATGCTTACGATATGCTGAGGCAATTAACCTATAATTGCGTAATATTGCTCCTGGCTGGCGGCTTGTAGATCGCACAACACCCACTACACTGTAGCCGTCCCAACAAATATAGGTTGGATCAGTAAGGATGTTCTCGATGTTCAATTCAATTGCGTTAATACCCACCATAAGGCTCGTCTGGCGCACGTCTTTTAGTAAGTTGACGTTTAGGTCTCCTGCTAGTATAACGTTCTTACGTGAGTATTTGCAATTACTTAGACAGTCACCAATATCTTGTATTATATTTACAGTCTTCTTGTCGGGTGGGCGATATATATACACACTTCATAATAGTCACACAATTCTACAATTACCTGGCGGCAGGTAGATTTCATTTGACGGGCTCACTCTGATGTTCGAATTGCTATTGCCACATCTCATTTCGGCCGTCCATATCCCTGTGGTTTTAACGCTAGCCCGTGGAACGTTTTATGATTTGAAAATGTAATGCGTGTCATGTCGATTAAAAAGCCTTACATGTTACAAACATAATATTGGGCTCACTAAATTCGTTCTCTCTCTCTGACTCGTACAGCGACGCCAACGACTCTACGCTCCATAACAGCCACTTTGACTGACCTCTTAATCTTAGCAAGTTATTTAATCAGAAGTCGAGTGTGCTGCAGACTCGTCTAGCCTGCTTCGTTTTTCTCCAATACCCGACCACCCCCTTTCTTTTGCGCTGTATATTCTATAAGACTTTTTAGTTAACTATGATAGGGGCGGAAACGGCTGCCTTTGGCCAAACCGCGGGATTAAGTTTTCTTTGGAGTTTCCCTCTCTGACCTGAGCGTGAAAGCTGTTGTAATATGCTTGATACAAACCAGTCAGTTTTGTCACATTTTGACTTCACCGTCGGGGCGCCTACGATACAGGTGACATATTGCTGTAGTTTTCTCGCTCAGGTGTGAGAGTGCGATGCTGGTTAGGTTAGTTAATGCTTCCAAACTTGGCCGTCCGGGCACGTCGCGATCGTTTACAACTTGCAAGTGTGCCATCTTGCTTGTGCCTGTTGTTACGTACACAACCAGTCCGCGCATTCCTACAATGTTTCACATGTTGTCGTGTGTTCCCACTCGTCCGTTCTTTGGTGTGTTCCCATTCTTGCGTGGATCGCCGTTGCTCAAGCCAAGACGACGTGACGTGTAAAGTGATGTGAATGTGGCACGTAGGCCGTGCTTCTGCCGCAACTGTTGCTGCCCTTGTTGTTGATGTTGCTTGACCTGTTGAGTTGAGAGAGTAGGCCAGCTGCTCGCATCGTAGTAGCATTGTTGTCATTTTTGAGCTGTTTCAAGAGTTCGTCCAATCGTTTTATGAGCGCCTGCTGCGGTTCGGCGGTACATTTGCATTCCGATTTAACTACCGTGTTAGCCACAACGATTCGTCGAGGTATGTTTAAGTAAACTTTCACCGCATTTTGCAGGCTGTTTGCAGTATATGTCTACGCTTCATCTACTCCGGATGAGTACCGTTGAGTACCATTTGCGCTGGACCCTTCAAGTTTCGGAGCACTGTTTAGGGTCACAAGCTAGATTCGAGCAAGTCCGCATAAAAAATCCGTCTGCATGAACGCCGCCATTTTGGCCGCAGATTCTGTGCTGGATCGTGTGCACTGGCGTGGATCTGAAATCCCCTCTTTGGTAAAAGTCTCGGTAGACACCAATTCCTGCACACATTTGCATTCGCGGAAGTCTTAGACATGCACACATTACAGGAAGACTACGCAGTAGTTGCCATGTAGTACAGCAGAACAGCAATCACATCTTACCTTTGAAGCAGTGCTAGTTAAAATATATATTCACGCTCTCTCAAACATAGACAGGGTGAGCCTCAATTACGTACAAACGTTGGGAATTCACTATAACAGAATGAAAACAAACAGCAAACATTTAGTTTGTTAGGTACATCACTTCTTTATATATATATATATATATATATATATATATATATATATATATATATATATATATATATATATATATTATATATATATATATATATATATATATATATATATATACATATATATATATATATCACTCAACGCAGACGGCCTCGTCAAAACGATATCGACTGTTGGCCGCAGGTAAAAAAACGTCCTTAAGAAAAAAGAAAAATGATAGAGTATAGGTAGGTATGTTTTAATACATGCTACTCAGCTATTGGCGAGCGGCAAAGTGCCTCAGGTCAATCCCCTCGGACGGCCACCGTCGCGAAACCCCGCTACTTTGGACTTCACGACAGGAGAGATCACGGGACTCATAAACGAGCTAAACGCAGCTACTGACCAACCACATCAATCACCTCAACGTTAGAAACAGCAGCCTGAGAAGGAGCAAACCGACCCTCATCAAATTTCATCCGAAATTCTCGAACCAGTCTTATGGAAAATCACAGGGTACGTACTGAGCAGCTTTTTAATGAGTCCGAATTGGTGTTCAAGGGTCTTATGGAAGGATGCGGCCTCTTATTATGTTACTCAACTTCTTAATATTCGTTTGTTGATCCATTGCAATAAATGCTAATTAGCCAGTGTAAGCAATAGCCACCCTGTTTCTACCAAAATAATGGACTATGATGTCGGTGATGTTCACTTGGTGTTTAATATTATGATTATTATTAAAGTTTCGCTACCAATAGTAGAAGTATCACACACAAATGTTCGCGTGTTGTCGCTGTTGAATTTTCAACTGTTTGTTTATTGACATTTCTTGTAAGGTAATTGCACACATTTATTTCAGGCTCCATCAGGCGCATTGCTTGTTCGGAGCCCCTTTTATGAGATAACAATGTATAATTTATATATGCCATTTTTACCTATTTACGATATATTGCAACATGGTTGTATGCTTTTATAACTTTTAAACAGATACCCAAGTCTCAAGATAATGCTCTTTAAGATCGCATTTGAATTTGAGCAGAGACTTTGTCTGCCTGACGGAGGCCGGTACTTTGTTCCAGGAGGCCCTAATGTTTCTGATTGATAGTTTTGACTGGTTGGAGTTGGCGTGTGACAGAGTAAGCAAATTTGATGCGTTACCTCTTGTAGATATGGGTGTTGCTGATATTGCCAAACCATATAAGTTTGGATGCACTCCAACGAGTATACGCCTGATTTTAACTACGAGACAGTATTCTATTAGTTTTGGGAATGGCAAAATGCTACTGTTTTTGTAGTGCGGTTGCACTGAGTCTCGTATCCAGAATTTCAGAGTTGTTCTCAGTGCTTGTTTTTGGTGTCGGTGAAGCGACCTGATAAGACTCATTTGTGTTAAGCCATAAACTTCTACAGCGTAAGTCAGGCGACTATGAACGTAGGCAAAATACGTGGCCATCAGGCAGTTTTGGTGAAGAATTTATCGGTTACCTGGTTTGTTTGTAGCGTTTGTAACTTGCTCATTTTGGCTCTTTAAGACGAAACCCCCGATGAGATAAATGTGACGGGTCTTTTCGCTCATTGGTTAGCCGAGGCGGAGATTAGCCCAACCAAACTAAGATGAACTTTTTGGAACGGTTTGAACAGGTTTTGCATGTTCTTCGGATAGACTCGACTCAGCGTGAGGACAATTCGGTCACACGCTCACCGATACACTAACTTTTCGGGCTGATCTTCAGCCAGCATTTAACGTCCACGCGTTTGCTTTCGCATTGCTTCGTAAGATGGACGGAGCCCATAAATACGAATGTGCAACGGTGGGGCTCAAACCCGTGCACCTGTCTGTCTCCTTCGATTGCGAGGCGCAAGCGAATGCACCACGCCACCGGGCTTGACGCCCACCGACACACACTAACACATACCGATACGCCCGTACCGCCCCGCTGAGACGTTTAGATGACCCGACGAAGAAGCTGGGACATATGCGGGCGATGCAGGCGGTGATCAGGCAGGCAATCAGCGCCTCTACGCCACTGCTGCTGCCGCCGTCGTCGTCGCCGCCGCCGCCGCCGCCACCACCGCTCGAGACCGCATTATAGACTGCTTTCGGAAAGGGCAGTTCCCCTTTCCGATTTTGAGAGTTTAAAACGCGACTCAACGCTCTGCAAGCGCGACTGCAAATAAATGCCTCGTGGAAGAAGTTCGCATCGTCCTCACTGGCACTTCGCACACAGCTTAGCGTATGTACTTCGCTCTCTGTTAGTGTATAGCACTAATAATAAGCACCTCAACGTGTTGTAACGTTACCTCGTGTTGCCCGTTCCAGCTTATCCGCAGTACGCGTTTCCCCCTGTGAACTTCCGACCACTACTCATACGTGTTTTGTCTGCTTGCACTAAGACGCTGGAAATGGCTGCTAACTTTGGACGCGCTCTGCCCCTTGTAGTGGTTGTTGTTGTTGTCGTCATCGCTCTCGCTTCCACGGCTGCGACGGCCGGCCGCGATACAGAAGAAACGGTTCTAGCTTCCAAAATCCGGCTGTGCGGTCGGGCGATCGACTTCGTCCAAGCCGTCTGCAGCTCGAGAGGAGGCGTCTTCGATGGCAGAGAGCCATCGAAACGGCGCAGCCTAGGCCAGAAGTCGCCGTTTACCAGTCGCGTAATGGGAAGTGCTGATGAAGACGATAATTTTGACAATTTTTTCAGTCCGGAAGCACATCAGGTCGACGCCGCTGTTGCGAAGGCGATCGACATCATAGTCAATGTGCAGTGTTGCCGGCGGTCGTGCACATTTCGTTACGTGTTCGAGTTCTGCGTAAATGCACCGCCGGCACCTAAAGAAAGGAGTACGAAAGAAGAGTACGACGAGCTCGATGCCCTTAAAGAAATATCTGTGTCCTCAAAGTGGAGCCACCGGCAGCCACGCTAGTTCGCGCACCGGTCGTCGACGCGTTGAGAGTACGGCCACGAACCTCGACTCAGGAAAACTCAAGATATATGTAGGTTGACCAACACCTAGCGGAAAGGAAATTGACGGAGCAAATAATTTAAACGTTTTAGATATGCTTCAAGTTCGTTAGCAGATGTCATACTTATTGTATTGTAAAAACACAAAAAATGCAGTATACATACGGATGAAGTGGCAATAAAATGTATTTTTCAATGATAAGTTTGTCTTACCTTCCATATATATATATATATATATATATATATATATATGAACGTTACGCAGACATTAACTGCTGAGCTAGCGCTCTCATGTCAATGCGAAACGGCCTGTATATGCTTACGATCCTGATGGCGAAAAACAATGAGCCAATCATTATCAGTTATTCGGGCAACATAACCGGCATGCGCTTAATTGCACTGTTTAGTAAATTCAATTTCTGCACACAGTTGCATTCGTGGAAGTTTTGAGATGTATAAACTAGAAGATTACACAGTGGCTTCCTTGGAACAGCACAGAACAGCAGTCACACCTTTGCTTTGAAGAAGTGTTAGTCAAAATATATATTCACGCTCTCTCAAACATACTTGGCAATCAGATACACAGGGTAGACCACAATTACGTAACAACTTAAGGGCTCACTTTAAAATAAAGATAACAGCATGGCATACATAACAAACGTTTAGCTTGTTAGGAACATGACTTCGTTATAATGAGATATATATAGATATACCGCCTCCGCCTTGGAGTCCCTCTAGTCGAGGAACATGTGTGCAGCTGTGGCGAAAAGGTCTCAGCTCTTGGTCACCACGGCTTATCTTGCATCCGCAGTTTAGGCCGTAGGATGAGACATGCTGCGTTAAATGATAACCTAGCCCGTACTCTAAGGTCTTCCGGCTACCCTTGTGTTCTCGAACCCGCAGGCTTGTACACAGACGACTCTCGTCGACCTGATGGGATGACCCTAACAGCTTTTGAAGGTGGAAAGACACTTGTCTGGGACGCTACCGTGACTGACTCTTTAGCACCTTCAATGGTCAGTCACGGCGCTACCCAGGCTGGTTATGCTGTTTCGCATGCGGAAAGAAATAAGTGTCGGAAGTATGCACATATTGGAGACTCTATGGACTTTCGACCTTTTGCCTTTGAGACCTTAGGGGGCCCAGGTAAAATTACTGAGGGAGTTATTGCTAAGATATGCAAGTGTCTCAGATTGGCTACGGGGGACCCACGCGCTGGTGATTTTTTTCGGCAAAAGCTATCATTGGATATACAACGTGGAAACGCCACGGCGGTGCTTGGCACCTTGTCCAGGTGGTCTACACCAGGCCTGGACCTAGGGCTGATGTAGTTTGTCGTCACGTTCGCTAGAGGACAATTGTTAACCCCGTTACGAGTTAAATAAATATGTTTATATATATATATATATATATCACTCAAGGCCGGCAGCCTCGTCAAAACGATATCGACTGTTGGCCGCAGGTAGGAAACGTCCCACTGCTAGAGAAAGGCCTGAAAGTTCAAATTTAGGATTTGTTAATTCCAAGACCGGCTTTCAAGAACCCCCTTCCAGCAAATTCCATGGGGTTCCGTTGCGGCCAGTCTCACGGCACGGTTCTGTTTGAGCAGACGGGTGCTTCGTCGTGTTAAAATACCCACGCTCGACTTTTGAAAAAGTTTTGCGCACGGGGGAAAATCTACGGAGTTTTTATGGTTGCCGATATTCCGACCCATACCCCCAGAGGCCCCTTCTTGTGATCGGCCCTCCACTCTTCCACTCCGTAGCTTCCTGGGTACTTCGGGCAAATATTCAGTCCTTTTGGCGGTTGAAGTTTGACTTCAAAGCAAACGTGCACTAACCTGTCCACAACACATCAATACAGCAGCCACGATGAAAGCGTTGCAGCACATTTTTACACAAGGTCAAGCATTATTAGCGTTGGTAATCTCTTTTCTTTGCAGAGACTGGATGAAGCCAACCCACAACAATCCTGAGGCTCTCATGTGACACCTAAATCTCTCTCTCTCCATAGCGAGTGATCTTTGGGAACGCCTACCGTTCTAAACGTGAATGCCAGTCTAGAATTAGACGTACGGTATAGTATACATAATTATTTGGATATAGTCTAAATGGAAGTGCTCTGACAATTCCAGTGGCGAATTGACAATTTCCAAACTAAATGAACACATCTTTATTAACACAATAAACGAGGTAATTTTTTATATAACTTAAAATGGCTATTACAAACAAAGACAGAAGAAAATGTGCAATTGCGAGACAACCGATCTAAGCGCACCGTCGTGCTAGAAGATGCGACATGGTCTGTTTAGAGCAGAACAGTTTTTTTCCTCATTTTTAGCTTGTTTTTTTCTTATTGCATGCTTAGCTTTAAAAATATCTGGACTGTTTTCTATTATAACTCTCAAGTGTTTTTATGCGTTTTTATATTTGATTTCTTTTCCCTGTATCTTTAGCGGCATCTCCCTGATGTCCTCGGAAAATATTACATTTGCACATTTCTTTTCGTTGATTATCTGTCCAATCTTTTCCGCCGTTTCTCTGCATATTGTTAACATTGTTTGCATTTGGTCAACATCTTCCGCTAAAATCACCAAGTCGTATATATATTTATATATTTATATAACCGACCTATACCCTGAGGCCCCTGCTCGGGCAACCACTCCGTAGCTCCCTGGGCACTTCAAGCAGGCATTCGGTTGTTTCGGCGGTTGGAGTTTGACTGTACAGCAACTAATCTGTCCACAGCACTTCAATATGGCGGCCACGATGAAAGCACTACAGCACATTTTCACACAAGGTTAAGCTTTATTATTAGCTAACTATTAGACCGAGCAAGATGGTTTAGCGGCAAAGCCTCCGCCTTGCATTCGGGAGGACTGGGTTTGAGACCCAGACTGGCCGCTTTTAAATTGGTTTGCATGGTTTCCAATTTAGACAAGGTAAATGTCGGAGTGGATTAAAAATTTGCCATGGCATGAAAAAACCGTACACGGGCAATAGCCTTACGGAAAATCGAATAAAAAAAGTCCTACCCGGTATATATAGGCCGACCGTTCTAAATGTGAACGCCAGTCTACGATTAGACGTAATTTGATACGCTATATTTTTTTTTGTTCTGGGAGGTTTCGGGAATGCATGATGCACATGCGCCATTAGCAGCCTGCGTGACTAGTGTGAGACTCGCAAACCCACTAAACCCGGATTCCTCCCCACCCCCCCAGGCTCGGTATTCCTTTGGCATTACATCGAAATGATACGCTATATTATACAAACTCAGTCGGATATAGTCTAAATTGAAGTACTCTGACAATTCCAGTGATGAATTGATAACCTCCATACTGAATGAAGACATTTTTATTAACACAATGGACAAAGTAATTTTGCATAAAACTTAAAATGGCTATTACTAAAACCACTATACACTGTCGTACAGCTATTCCCTTGGAACATAATCTTATCATACATTTTAAAGAGGCGATCGACGTCAGATGCAGTTGCATTTGTTTAAAACTATGTATCACAACGCCTCTCTAACAAGAAAATGACTAACTCTGCGTTTATTGATTTTCAAACTGCTTTCGATTGCCTGCCAAGGGACCGTTTATTAGACACGCTTCGCAAACGTGTTAACATAACAGGCCCCCTTTTTAATCTCGTTCATAATATATTAGCGCACAATATAATTTGGGTGAAAAACGGCGACCTATATGTACAAACGCCCGTAACACAAACCATCGGGGTAGTCCAGGGAGACTCAGCTAGTCCATTTCTTTGTATTTTGTATGTGACTGGACTCGCGAACTTACTGCGTAATCTTAAAGCCCATTTTGCATTTTTTGCTGACGACCTAGTCATTTTAGCAAAATCTCCTAACCATCTACAGTTTTACCTCAACGAAACTGCGAAAGGCTGAAGAGTCACAGGTTTTACGCTTTAGCAGAGAGGGGTTTATATAGAATAAGTATTTATGAATCTGAAATCACCACCCCACCTGCACTTTTTTTGTAGAACAACACAAAAAAAAGTAGAATTATCCGGGATATTTAATAACTCTTTCTTATGCGCCTTTATGCATATTTCAATTAAGCAAATAATTCCAAAATTACCACTAGAATCTCAGCTTCCAGCAGTACGCTCAATTTCCGTTCTCAAACGTTGCAAATTTAATAAAATTATTTTTAGTGGACAGTGACACACACCAAATCAAGATTTCCACTGTTCAAGTCAGCTATTCACTTGCCATTGGCCCCCCACTGCTTTGTGTTTTCATTGAGTTCTGGGCTGTGTTGATGCACTTTAATCTTTTTTATAGTTAATCTTAACTCATACGGGAGAACTGGATCTGGGTTGTCTCAGATAGAATCTATACTGATAAATTTATTTCGAAGATGTATTAGGTCATCTTCACAACCAATTATTTTGGGCTCTGATTTGTCATATTTTTGCATTATGATCGTTAGGTTTCTTGTAAGTGGTTTGGCATACTGCCATTTCGCTTCCTTCTTAAGGTTATTTCCTCTTTGAAGTTATCTACCCAGATAATCACACAGATGCGTCCTTCCTTCGACTATGGTAAATCCGTCCTTTAATTCAAGATAGCTATTTTTACAGATTCTTACCTAACTTCCCCAGGATACCTTCCTAGCAAAGTGGCTCAAAAAGAACTGAGCAATGATGCAGGCATTCGAATTTCTGTTTAAACTGTGAGCAACATCTAAATTAGCGTCACACTTGGCTAGCTGTAAAAGCTTTCTAATTACACTTTGCGCTTCTCTGATATGTTACTTATATTTTCCTGGGATTCCGTAGATTTTGATGTTCCTTGATTTCGAATATTACCCCACACTATGCATTTTGTTCTCGAGTACAATGTTTTTTGCTTAAAAACTTTATTTTCATTCCCTCGGCTGCCGAATCCCATCGTCCATTACTGGGATTCTTTTCAGATTCACTAGTGTGGCCTCCAACATTTGTTTTATGTATTTCATGTCTTCTCCTTCAACCATGTTGACAAGGCGAGTGTCCCTTTTCAGTGAGCTATGATTGTTTATTATGAGCCGATGCGGCTATTCGTGCACAAAGCGTCTGTATCGTATCTAACACCGAATCAAACACCGTCACAACCCCAGAACAGTAAACGTTTACGGTAAAGAACAGTAAAAGTTTACGGTAAAGGTGTAGAAAGTTTGTCTCCAGTGTTTTCCACTTAAGTAAAAGTAAATCGCGGCCGTTTTATACTAAACTATTCTCACCATTTTCGTGTTGAAAGGATTCTGGCCTGTATTGATAAAAAAATGTTAAACGTGTTGTATACAGCTGTAACATAAGCGACAACGTAGACTTTTCTGCTGCATCATAATATAGGTTTGTGCTTGAAACGATATATATATATAAATATATATATATATATATATATATATATATATATATATATATATATATATATATATATATATATATATAGGATGTCTCAGATAAATCCGAACTAAACGTTATCGCCCGTATCGCAATTCATATTTAAATGAAAACAGATATATTGGTGATCTTTTTTGACGTGCCGTTAGGGACTCTTCTGAGGAACATTTTTATTTAATTTAGCCACCATCAGCAGAAATTATACTTTCCATCCTGGTGCAAAAACGCCCACAGGCTTTCATCAAAGTTAGCGGATTGAGATTCTTGAACGATTTGACAATGGCTCTGCGTAGCGCTTTTGTGTTTGCACGTCGAGACTTGCTAGTCTCTCGCTCAACAACGCCCCATGCATAGAAGTCCAGGGGATTCAAGTCTGGACTTCTAGGAGGCAACACGTCTTGTCCCAGAACGCCGTCATGTGGTCCCGCAGCCAATCCTGGACGAGGTTGCTAGTGCGGGCGGGAGCGCCGTCTTGTTTAAAGACATATTGTCTTTTTTAAGTGCGTTTTATTTACAGTTTCTTATGTGTGTTACAACATTATAGTCGTGTAGTTCTTAAGGCTGAAAGCCCGTGCACGCAGCACTGAAACATTTATTATATATGATTTGTTTTTTATTTTTTCTTCTTAGCACCCTGTTACCTAAATCTTATACCTATGTTTATAAATAATAATAATAATAATAATAATAATAATAATAATAATAATAATAATAATAATAATAATAATAATAATAATAATAATAATAATAATAATAATAATAATAATAATAATAATAATAATAATAATAATAATAATAATAATAATAATATTTTGCCAGAGTGTTCAGGGATCTGGTCGAAATATATAATATTAGTGGTCGCTTGATAAGACTTGCGCTATAGTTGTATTTCATTGTCTTCGTGAATAATCAGATATGGCCATCCTCCTCGGCGATAGACAGTATGCTAAAAGTCTTCCATTGGACACTCTGTCAATCCATGGGTTTACTACCGTTGGTAGAACACGTAAACACACTGTCTTTAATACATTTTGTGTTTGTCAAAAACGTGTGGGGGCGTCTCCTTCATTCGACACAACACTTAACACGTGCACATTAGAAGGATGTTTGGTTTTATGCAAGATTGGTACATACTCAACGTCCTTTGCAAGCCACTGGTCATTTTTCGGGTTATGTTTTTGATCAATGTTGAAGATTTTTTCGTCGGAGAAGAACCGAAGTTGTCCCACCGTTTTGTGTCTTAAAGACCATGTGAGGATGGTATGGCAGCACACTATCCTCTTAATTTTTGCGGCCTCAGACAACATCTGTCTGACTTTGAACGTGTAAGACTTGGAGCTTAGTTCTTCGATGCTGATCCGACGCATAGAATGGACACTCATATTAAATTTGATTGCTAAACGGCGCATCGATAGACTTAAATCCTTAAAAACGCAGTGTTGTACCATTTTGATCACTTCTGGCGTCCTCACTTCTCGTCGGCGGTTGTAAATCTTTCTTCCAGGGGTTGCACCACCTAGCCCTGTCTCTTCTGCATCTGTATGCAGAAGTGTACAGATTTATCTGAGACATACCTGACAAAATTTTATCTGAGACCTGTATATGTATATATATATATATATATGGGGTGTCCCAGGACAGTTTGAAGATAGATAATAAGAATTGCAGAGCTCGTTACAGCAATTTTTTTTGCCAACGGAACATGATCTCTTAGAGGTCTTGTTTCGGAGTGAGAGTGAAATTACTACAACTTGTGACACTGGTGTTGTTGCCTTCCACAGTTAGCTCGATGATATTTAATTACTTATCTGCAAACATGTGTTTTATTACAATGATGTATATATACATACCATAAAATTGTGCAATAAAAACAATTATATTTTTATTGTGTGCGAACCAACCAGATGCCTGTGTAGCGACGCCTATTACCGCCGACCTGCCGAGCCACAGCCAGAAGGCACTGTGTGGCAACACAGTCATTTATGCATGCCCTCAATCTCGATATAACCGCCAAAAATGTTTAATTACTTCGCAATCACGGCTCGCATTGCCATATAGATTTAGTACCAAAATTATTGTGAAATGCGCACTTCACGTCGATTATGTTGAAGTTTTAAGCGCTGTGAATGGTCGTAGAGTTATGAAGTATTGGACGTGAATGCTAACAAAATACTTTACTTTTTGCGAATTCTGTTCTAAACCATCATATCGCATCTTCTGGCCTAATCTAAATCCCCCCAATATATATATATATATATATATTTTTTTTGAGACGATGGATCGCAGCACGCCTCCAACTCGCACTCTTCGGTTTTTATAACACCAACTCAATGGGTTTATGCACTTGATTCGCGTGAATCTAAGCGTTTCCGTCTCATTTTTTCGTTTTGGAAGGAGAAATTGCACGGAGCCAAATCAGGTGAATGAGCTGCGTGTTTCACCAGCTTGATTTCAGATGCGCCAGAATCTTAGTGTTTTAGCCACGTGGGCTGACCCGTTTTTGTGGTGGACGAACCATCGTCTATAATCGCTTTGGTGAGTGCAGTGAAAACTGGGTAACAATTCTTTAGCACACTAGTCGCTCGTCCACGCACCACCTTCTTTTTACCGAAGCATAGCCACAATGTGTGGGTCCTGAGGAAAAGGCGCCCGTTGCCTTGCCAGCTACCGTTAGCGCTTTACTCTAATGCATGGAGCCGCTCTAATGCGCCAACATGCCAACATTTGCGAGCTCCGAGACTTAAATAGAAAGCCATAGAGGTGTACCCAAGTCTTATCATCGACTTCGATTAGTCTCGAGAACAAACAAGTTCTATTGCAAACTCTCGAGATTGAAGGACCCGCGGCTCGTTTTCGCCTTGTTACAAATCACAAGGATCTTATAGCGAGATGTGGCGAGATAAAGTCTGTTTTATCGAAGCACATATTCTGTTGGCGTTTTTGTAAAACGCAGCCCAGATACACGCCAATTGCAACACGCGTGTCTTAAGTTATATTGTTATTATTATTACATTTATGAGGTCTGAACGTATTATTGCAAACTTATTAAATAATTACTTCACTACATGGCGCCCAAAATAGATGCCGCGTTCCGTCTGCAAACGGCCAAAGACAACGCTTGCCTCAAGAATTGATCCTCCCTTCGGTTGCTCGTGACCTTCTATATTCACATTTGAGAAATGTTTTGGTTCCCTTGCTGATCGGTCCTAGTGTATTATTATTACTTTTTTATTATTATAAAATTTATTATCATTTTAAGTTTAAATGTTACAATTGTGAGGTGTAAACGTGTACTCATTATTATTATTATTATTATTGCTGATCATACAATTGTGAGGTCTAAACATGTATTAATATATAATTAAATATCTCGGTAGCAGTTTCTTCCTCTCAAAACATTGACCCAATTATACAGGCGGCGTTACCTCTGTATACCGCTAGCGAGAGCAACTGCCGCAGGAACTCGCTCTCTCGTCGGTCGCCTGTGTTCTCCTGTATCCGCTCGCCAAGCTCTTTAATGAATCTCGTTGTGCCTTTACTAGCGGGACCTAGTGTTTCCATAGCGATAGACACGATAAAATATTATTATTATTATTATTAATTCTGACTTATCGACTTCGTTTATTGAACTTAGACTAGTCGAGTACGTAAGAAAGAAAACACGATTGTCTGCGGTCACCTGTAGTGTGTCTCTTGACTTTTCTGTACCAGCTGTAGCTATTGTCTCACAGACTGTTCTCAATTGCGAAAGATTATTCTTAGTCCAAGAAGGCACTTCTATCGTATCGTCTGGACATTTCTCGTGCAAATTCGTATCTACCCTTCCCACTGCACGTTCGCCAGCACGTGGCACCTAGCCGACAGTCGTGTGTTTACCTGAACTTGTCCAGACACAGATATAATGCATATTAGTCCACCACTAAAATGAATGAAAGCAAATGTGTTGTTGGGAATCTTATAAGCTTTGAAGTATTTAAACGCAGCTGAAACTATATGCGTGTGATGTAGGCGGTGATCAGGCAGTCAGTCTATTTACAGTAGTCTCTTGTAGCAGCTTGGCGTCAATGCTTCGCCCTCTGTTAGTGAATAGCACTAGTAAGCACCTCAGCTTGGGTTGTGAAATTACCTCGGGTTGCCCGTTCCAAAGTTCCAGTTCATCCACAGTGCTGTATACGGACGTAGTAAAGCGTTCCCCTCTGTGAACTTCCGACCACTTTTCACACGTGTTTTGTTGGCTTGCACTTGGACGCAAAAATGGCTGGAAATGTGCGCCACCAGTGTCGCTCCCGGAGTCAGTTATTACTGGAGGTACGGAACATGAAAGAAACACTAAATGAATTATCTTCGGAAAATAAAAATCTCATGAAATCGGTCGACACGTTGTCTGTAACGAATGCGAAGCTACATGCTCGCCTGATACAGCCTGAAAGTCAACCAGCACGAAAATCTCGTGCTCGTTCCGACGATCGTTCCATTTCCCGGGTTCGAATTGGAACAGATTTACAGCACGGGGTTCTTAGAAAAAGTGATAGGCAACAACCACATGCCCATCCTGAAATGCAGGCTAAAGAGGACATACGTAAGCGACCACAGCTGCTGAGTCCAATAGTACCTTGATGAAGACTGTAAGTCGAAAAAGTACTCCAACTGATACTGAATTCCAATCGCTACCAACAGTAAGAGCTCAAATCAGCACCCAGCGGATTTTCATCTCCAACATGTGTTCCAGTGTCTCTGCCGAGAAACTCTACAATCATCTCAAGACACATGGCCATATTCATCCCGTATCAGTTAAACGTCTTCGATCACGTAGCGGTGATCACAGGTTGTACATCAAAGTCGCAGACGTAGACTATGACAATCTCATTCAAGATGAGCTCTGGGAGGACAAAACCCGGTGTTCTTTCTTCCGCGGCCATCTGCGACCTGGTATGGTGTTAGAAAGTTACCCAAAAGCATGACTGGCCTGCGGCCGAACTTTATAATCTGTACAGAAGACCACACCCCACCATTTCGGTAAACATACTTCACAGAACAAATTGAGGTGTATTTACCTCAACCCTCGATCAAATGTATAGCTTGGTGCGTTTGAAACTCTGCATAGTTATATCAAAGGTATATGTGTAGATGTAGCAATAATACCAGAGACATGGCTTACTGAACTATCGGTTTGTTTAGCCGAAATTGGCGGTGGGGGACAATTTCATATTTTTAGAAAGGATCGTGACTCACGGTGCGGCGGTGGAGTCTTAATTCTCGTCCGAAGTGAGCTGGCTTGTTTAGAGGTCTACGTACAACATTGTAACTCTGAATGATGTCCGTGTGATGCCATTTTTAATGACCGCACAGTGCGGCTTATAACAACGTATTTCTCGCCTACTGGCACACATGACATTTTAAGAACTAAAATTGACGTTTTAACACAAGAGCTACCATTACTAATGGAATGTGACCATACAGTTTTGCTCACCGGGGATTTTAATCAGCCAGAAATAAATTGGGAGACGCACAGCGTGCTGCGACTCTTACACGAGAATACAAAGGAAGCCATACTCCTGAACAGCTGCGCCGAGTACGGACTTCAACAACATGTTACAGAAGCAACACGTGTTGGCAGTCCACGCGATTCGCTACTAGACATTGTTCTTTGTATCGATGACGGTGGACGAAGTTGCTGTGCGGCTCAACCACCTGTTTTCTGATCATCGTATGGTGGAGTTCGTCGTAACGAACTGCAAGCACTTCAAGCAAACGTCAATATCCAAGTTGGATTATAAAAAAGGGAATTATGATGCCATGAAACTGAACCTTGACCTCACAAATTGGACCAAATTTTTTCAAGGTTGCCTCACCTTGGACTCTATGTACAACAAATTCATTGAGCATGTGCACTTTCTAATAAAACTACATGTGCCAGAGCGAACCTGCCACACCTTCAGAAAAAGCTTATTAAACAAGGGACTCTAGAGGAGCACGCTGTTATTCGAAACAGGGATGTAAACTCAATCCACAGATATGTTCTCAAACGAATCTCAGTTCGTGTCTATCTGGCGTCAATTATGCGACCCGATGGTTCACTAGCTTCCGTTGATTACGAAAAGCAGAAGTAATATATATATATATATATATATATATCTCAACGCCGGCAGCCTCGTCACAACGATATCGACTGTTGCTAACAGGTAGGAAACGTAGACGAAATAAATAATATAATATAGGTAGGTATGTTTTAACAAATGCTACTCAGCTATTGTTGCTGCAGTTCTGCACTCTCTGTTCGCTGTGGTGGCGAAGCAGAGGCTCTGGTGGAGCTGGCAGCGGAGCTGGAAACCGTGTTAACCTGCTTCGACTATCGCCGATCCGCGATGCCGTTTTGAGCGACATGATACACGCCGGCTCAGGATCACAGCTACGAGACGACCCTAACCGTTGATCTCGCGTACTCTCTAGCGCTCAAAGTGCCTCAGGTCAATCCCCTCGGACGGCCACCGTCGCGAAACCCCACTACTTTGGACTTCACGACAGGCGAGATCACGGGACTCACAAACAAGCTTAACGCAGCTACTACAACCACATCAACCACCTCAACCTTAGAAACAGCAGCCTGAGTCTGAGTTGGTCATCAAGGATCTTATGGAAGGATGCGGCCTCTTATTACGTTACTCAACTTTTTAATATTTGTTTGTTGATGCATTGCAATAAATGTTAACTAGCCAGTGTACGCAATAACGACCCTGTTTCTATCACAGATATCGACTGTGATGTCGGTGATGTTCACTTGGTGTTTAATATTATGATTATTATTATTAAATTCGTGCTACCAGTAGTAAAAGTATCACACACAAATGTTCGCGTTCTATCGCTGTTGAATTACTTCGTTCGTTCATAGCGTGTGTAACTTGCTCATTTTGATTCTTTATGATGCACCCGTCGATGAAATAAAATGTGACGGGTTATCATTCCGTTCATTGGTTAGCCGAGGCGGAGATTAGCCCAATCAAACTAAGATGAACTTTTGCGTTTTGGAACAGTTTGAACAGGCTTTGCATGTTCTTCGGATGGACTCACTCGACTCAGCGTGAGGACAACTCGGTCACACGCTTACCGATGCGCCCGTACCGCCCGCCGAGAAACGGGTTCAATTGAAACAACAACGGTGAAGCTGGACTCTATGCGGGCGATGCATGCGGCGATCAGACAGTCAGTCAGCCCCTCGACGTCAGTAATGCCGCCACCGCAGTTGCTCGAGACCGCGTTATAGACTGCTTTTGGAAAGGGCAGTCCCCCTTTCCGATCCTGAGTGTTTGAAGTGCGACTGCATATAAATTCCTCTCGGAAGCTCACATCGTCATCACTAGCGCTTGTAGCCAACATTTCGCTCTCTGTTCGTGAATAGCTCTAGTCGGCACCTCAACACCTCAGTGTTGTGACGTTACTTCGTGTTGCCCGTTCCAAAGTTCCCGCTTATCCGCAGTGCTGTATACGGACGTGGCAACACGTTGCAACCCCCTGTGAATTTCTGACTATTTCTCATACGTGTTTTGTCTGCTTGCACTAAGACGCTGGAAATGGCTGCTAACTTTGGACGCGCTCTGCCCCTTGTAGTGGTTGTTGTTGTCGCTCTCGCTTCCACGGCTGCGACGGCCGGCCGCGATACAGAAGAAGCGGTTTTAGCTTCCAAAATCCGGCTGTGCGGTCGGGCGATCGACTTCGTCCAAGCCGTCTGCAGCTCGAGAGGAGGTGTTTTCGATGGCAGAAGACCATCGAAACGTCGCAGCCTAGGCCAGAAGTCGCCGTTTACAAGTCGCGTAATGGGAAGTGCTGATGATGACGACAATTTTGACAATTTTTACAATCCGGAAGCACATCAGGTCGACGCCGCTGTTGCAGAGGCGATCGACATCATTGCCAATGTGCAGTGTTGCCGGCGGTCGTGCACACTTCGTTACGTGTTGGAGTTCTGCGTAAATGCACCGCCGGCACCTAAAGAAAGGAGTACGAAAGAAAAGTACGACGAGCTCGATGCCCTGAACGAAGTATCTTTGTTCTCAAAGTGGAATCACCGGCAACCACGCTAGTTCGCGCACCGGTCGTCGACGCGTTGAGAGTACGGCCACGACCTCGACTCCAAGAAACTCAAGATATAGGTTACTATATTTTGAGTACAGCACCTAGCTAAGGAATTTGACGGAGCAAATAATTTACACTTTTTAGATATGCTTCAAGTTCGTTAGCAGATGACATACTGAATTCTGTGCAGTTTTTTTTATTTGTCTAGTACAGTAATATTCACCTCAAATTTAGTTATTTTGTAACCCAAAAAAATGCAGTATACATACGGATGAAATGGCAATAAAATGTATTTTTTAATGATAAGATTGTGTCTTACCTTACATAGCCTCTCTCTCACTCTATACACGTATATATAAATATTTATATATATATATATATATATATATATAAATATGTATATATATATATATATATATATATATATATATATATATATAAATATGTATATATATATATATATATATATATATATATATATATAAACGTTACGCACGAGATAAGACATAAACTGCTGAGCTAGCGCTCTCATGTCAATGCGAAACGGCCTGTATGTGCTTACGATCCTGATGGCGAAAAACAATGAGCCAATCATTATCAGTTATTCGCGCAACATAACCGGCATGTGATCTCAGTTGCTTTAAACAGTCGGATACCGCAGATCCTGTGTTGGGCCGTGTGCACTGGCGTGGATCTGAAATCTCCTTTTTGGTTAAAGTCTCTGTAGACACCGCACTGCAACTCTATTTCCGTAGCGAGTTAATTACACTTTTTAGTCAATTTAATTTCTGCACACATTTGCATTCGTGGAAGTTTTAGACGTATATACTAGAAGATTACACAGTGGCTGCTTTGGAGCAGCGCAGAACAGCAGTCACACCCTAGCTTTGAAGCAGTGTTAGTCAAAGTATATATTCACGCTCTCTCAAACGTACTTGGCAATCAGATACACAGGGTAGACCACAATTACGTAACAACTTTAAGAGCTCACTTTAAAATAAAGATAACAGATGCGTAGCAAACATTTAGTTTGTTAGGTACATGACTATATATATATATATATATACATATAGAGGGTGTGACGGAAAGATTTTTAAAGCGATACATGGAATTGTAGAGCTCGTTAAAGCAACTTTTTTTTCCAATGAGACATGGGATCTGAGAAATCTTGCTTCGGAGTGAGAGTGAAATTACTACAATTTGTGACACTGGTGTTTTTGCCCGACCTAGGAGCACACAATGAGCTGTTGCGAGACAACCAGATCTCCTATACAGAAACTAAGCACGTCGTCGTGTTCGTGATACATTTCTGCTCCATCTGAAGAATATACAAGGCCGGTGAGAAAATGCGACATGGTCGCTTAGAAGTGAATTTGCCAAAAAATGAAGTTCTTTATTAGCGTCCACGCCAAATACCTCAGAATCATAACCCTACGACCCCTCGCAGCGCTTAAAACAAACGAATATTCGATGCGCAATGCAGTTTATGACGATCATTTTGGTACCAAACTTATGTCAATGCGAGCTGTGGTTGCGGAGTAATTTTGATTTTTCGGAGGGCACGTCGAGATTGAGTGCATGTTAAATAACTGCGTGGCGACGTTCACTACCGCCGACATGTCGCGCGACAGCCGCAGCGCATCGCCACACAGTCATGTTACATGCACTTAATCTGGACATGTCCTCCGAAAAATCGTACTGACTCCGCAACGACAGCTCGCATTGACATATGTTTGATACCAAAATGATCGCCGTGAATTGCGCATTTGCTGTTCGTTTTGAGCGCTATGAGTGGTCGCAGGGTTATGATTTTGAGGTATTTGGCGTGAACGCTAATAAAGAACTTCATTTTTTGGCGAATTCTCTTCTAAGCGACCATGTCGCATCTTCTGACCGGCCTTGTATATTCTTCAGATCTAGCAGAATTTTATCAGGAACACGACGGTGTGCTTAGTTTCTGTATAAGAGGACTGTTTGTCTCACAACAGCACATTGTGTGCTCCCATGTTGGGCAAAAACACCAGTGGTACAATTTGTAGTCATTTCATTCTCACTCCGAAGCAAGACTTCTCAGATCCCATGTTCCATTAAAAAAAAAACTTTAACGAGCTCTACAATTGCATGTATCGCTTTAAAAATCTTTCCGTCACACCCTGTATATATATATATATATATATATATATATATATATACGAGGCCCGAACAGGGACCTCGCAAAAGCGCGGCAGGACAAGATCATCAAATATGACGTCGAGCTCCTAAGAGCGGCGCTCCCCGATCCGCAAAAACCTCGCAGATTCGAATCCATCACTATTTCTATGAGTGGTGTATGGGTCTCCGAATCTGCGAGTACGCTCTTGGGGCTCGGCGTCACGAAGAGGAATCTTATGGATCTTACCGTCTTAACGTTGCAAGGAACCTTGATGATATACCGCTTGCACCGGGTCTATAGGAGCGGCGGCTACCATCAAGCAAGGACACGGACAGCTGATGCTTAACCTCACGTGACACCTTTTTACCACCATTTTTATTAAGGCGAGCACTGCCGTGTGTGCAAACGTATTGTAAATGATTAATAAATCATCACATTATTTTCTATCTCTCTCTCTCTCTCTATATATATATATATATATATATATATATATATATAGATCTATATATATATATATATATATATAGAATGTAGGAAACGTCCCACTGCTCGAGAAAGGCCTGATAGCCCAAGTTTAGGATTTG
This sequence comes from Dermanyssus gallinae, assembly GCA_003439945.1. Classification (NCBI taxonomy): domain Eukaryota; kingdom Metazoa; phylum Arthropoda; class Arachnida; order Mesostigmata; family Dermanyssidae; genus Dermanyssus; species Dermanyssus gallinae. The sequence goes on from QVRM01001643.1 coordinate 230,342, forward strand.
TTAGCCCTAAGACCGGTTTTCAAAACGACCCATACCCCCTGAGGCCCCTTCTTGCGATCGGCCATCCACTCTTCCACTTCGTAGCTTCCTGGGTACTTCGGGCAAATATTCAGTCCTTTTGGCGGTTGAAGTTTAACTTAACAGCAAACCTGCACTAACCTGTTCACAACACATCAATATAGGGGACACGATAAAAGCGCTGCAGCAACTTTTTGCACAATTTTTATTAACACAATAAACGAGGTAATTTTAGATATAGCTTATAATGGCTATCACAAAAAAAATACTAAAGGAAATGTGCAATTGCGAGACAACAAATACAGCAACTAAGCACACCGTCGTGTTTGCGAGCAAATTCTGCTTCGTCTGGAGAATATATAAGGCCGGCCAGAAGATGCGACATGGTCTGTTTAGAGCAGAACAGTTTCTTTCCTCATTTTCAGCTTTAAAAATATCTGTACTGTTTTTTATTATAACTCTCTAGTGTTTGTATGTGTTCTTATATTTGATTTATTTTCCCTGTATCTTTAGCGCAATCTCCCTGATGTCCTCGGAAAATATTACATTTGCACATTTCTTTTCGTTGATTATCTGTCCAATCTTTTCCGCCGTTTCTCTGCATATTGTTAACATTGTTTGCATTTGGTCAGCATCTTCCGCTAAAATCACCATGTCGTCTGCAAACAACAGGACACACGGTCGGAGAGAAACTATTTCATCACCTCTAGCATCTACTATGTTATAACCCAGATTCGATTCATACGCCTGCCGTGCCACCTCCTCAATATACAGTAAAAACAGTGACACCGAGCAAGGACATTCTTATCGAGGTCCTTTCCTTAATCTGTAGAACTAAAATGAGTCCGACCCGATTCTTGCGAAGATGTAGCTCCTGTCATATATTTCTTTAAATATACTGACGCATTTCGGTCCTAATCCACCTTATATCATCTTGCTCCAAAGAGTGTTTCTATCGACCGTATCGTAGGCCCGTCGGATATCTAGGATTGTTGCAACTAAGTTTTGTTTTTTAGATCTGGCCCAATTGATACTTTTTGTTAGTACGAAAAGACTATCCTCTATTCTCCTGCCTGTTCTAGAACCACTCTGCTATGGTCCTATTGGTTTAATTTTTTCCATGTACCTTGTCCTGTAGCTTGTCCCTAAGGATGCCAGCAAATATCCTGTATACAGCGCTTGTTACCGTTATTGGTCTGCAGTTGGACAATTACAATATCTGGCAGAGCCGAACCTTTGGATGTACCTCATCCAACAAATCCAACAAAACCTTCTTATGCATGACATGACTGGAATACGAATTGATAAAAAGTCTTTGAAAACCGCGCTTCGGTAGCTGTACCTGGACAACCTGCACGTTACTATCATTACAGAGTATAGGCCAGTTTGAGCGTACGTACATGCCAATCTTTTTACTCAGTTTACTAGTTTCACGTCCTAGAATAAAAAAACGTTTTTAAAAAGTTGTTTTTGATTCTAGACTATTCTCCGTACCCCTTGGCACTTAACCTAAGGTATATCTTCAATGCACCGAGGGCCGGACATGTTAGGATATCTAGGGCTTCTCCAACAGTTTCACGTCCTGACCCAATCAAACTGAAACGGCAATGCTATAGGCGTCATAGTCACTTTATTTTAACCATAAAACTTAAATTAACATATTGGTGCCTTTATCTTCTACATAGTTGTGCAAAATTTCCGTTTGCGGGAGAACCAGTCAATGCATGAAGCAACCGATTATACTGGCTTGTTCGGCGGTTTCAGGGTGTACCAGAACGTTAGATATATACTTTGAGTTTCGAAGAAAATTGTTTTCTTGCCGAGCTTTTCAAAACCCTAAACTAAGTACATATTGTTATGATAGACCTTGCATATGATCAATCAAATTAATATTAGTTTGGCATGTATACCTAAATACACATGTGACTCTTTTATATCAGGCCTACGTCAAAAGTACGTATATATTATGGAGACTTGTAAAGCAATTGAACGAATAGAACTAATTGTGTCAAAGCAAATTTGCGCAATTAAATCAATTTGTGTACATGCTGTGAATGGTCTTCTACCCCCGTCATTATGATCAAGCAGATCAATCAAAAACGTTTCAATTATATATAAATATGTGTATATATTTTTTATTTATAAATGTATGTATACATTTATTTATGTGCATAAACGTAGACATCCACGCGGTCAAGATTCCTAGATCATTATAGTCACTCGGGATATGCATGTGTTTGTAGGCAGTAAATAGCAATGCGCATTTCTGTAATATCGTCAGTTGCTTGTGTTCAATTGTGTTCAAGCCTCTATAATGTACTACAATGACTTTTATGAAAAACTCAACTATAATATTTGTCATTTAGATTAGCGATCTGCGTAAACCCACACATTCTAATAGGCAATTCTGTGTAGTAACATCTTATCCACCTTTATCCGATTTTCCAAGTCTTTCTTGAGTTATAGGTGCCATACCAGAGATGCATGCCTGAATATGGACATTACATATAAACATAACAACAACATAAAATCGCCTTTATTGCCACATACAAGGGTGTGTGGTACAAATATCATGGTCATATATGTGTTGTTTTCAATATACGTGTTTCTGGAAGAATGCTTCAATGAGTTTAACATACGACTGCAGTGCTAAATCCTTGATCACAATGGCACGCGCGCGGAGACAGTTTCCACGTCAAGTCCCCTTATAGACAAAATAATAATCAACAGATTGCTCACTCAAACTAGCAAACCGTCAACTCGGTATTGCTTCCTGTTATTTTTCTTGACGATGTAATTGCTGCTGCTGCTGCTGGTGTTGTTGTTATTTTGTCGTCGTCGTCGTCGGCATCATATATATATATATATATATATATATATATGCAGTACTGCCATCCGTCTCATCTGGTTATTGGAAGATTACTTATAGTAGCCAACAGAAACAACAATGAAATAAACAATATTTACAATAGCTGACCAACCGTACGTGACAACACAATGTTGTCTGCAATACTACGACAACCACAACAACGTAAGCATTCACGATGCTACGATACAACAAAAACAACGTGAGCGATACGTAAGAGCCGAGACGCAATTTGGCTTCCCGCAGCAATCAGACCTAACTGGCAGTGCACGTGCGGCCATAGTGCAGCACGATATACGCACCGTCGTTGCAAAGCATCACTTTACGGGGCAACCCGACAGCAGAAGCAGCGTCTTTGCAGAGAATTGACTCGAAAGTTAACTTCGAAATCACCGCCGCGCTAGCCGTGTCATGCATAGGCCGTCACGCGCAGGCGCAGTGTCCCCAGTGGCTACCTGGTGAGGTGTGCGTTCTCCGGGCATTCGTTAGGCTGTCAGTGTAAGCCACATAAGCCGTGTACGGACTCGGTCGTCATCACAGGTCCGTATACTCTTACAACGCAGCGTGGCCGCTGTCAGCGTGGTTCTTCATTTATTTAACGGTACCGGTATTATAATCATTAGCAATATTATGTTTGGTAGTATTTCTTTGTTTTTTTTTTGTGATTTAATTGATACGGGACAACCAAAGTGCAGATAATTACTACTGTTCTATCACTATGAACGATATTACCAGATCTGTTCGTCATTGACATCCAAGTGATTACTACTATATATGTTGATACTGTTCGTGCGCAAAACCATGCATTTGTATTTAGTTCTTAGTTCATATCGGTTAGCTCTTCGTTAACTTAGAGTTAACGCAATGCAGATATATATATATATATATATATATATATATTTATACATATATATATATATATATATATATATATATATATATATAAATATATAGTTATTTACAATAAAGTGCCTGAGAACGTGCAGACGTGCACGAACGTGAGCGGTCGCGTTTTCCGACGGTAAAACGGTGCGTAGGCCTTGGTGTGTGATATAGTGGTATGAGGTGGGAACGATGCCAAATGTAACTATACGTATTGGTCGGGCCATAAGTGTGTGTATAAATGGAAACCGCATGGTTTTTCGGCGGGAGATTGACGAGGAGGATTCGTCCTGATGACGGCGGGGCAGAGATGGTCGGCGATTCCAGCATAGAAGTCGTGGATTCTGCGCGTTTCGGCGCGACACATACCACTTCTTAGGATTTGCAGATTTGGGTCAACTTTACGGTTAATATGTAGGTTGATATGGTACACGAAGGGTAATTGCGATTGTGTGAACGATGGCACGTACCAGTGTGTGTGTGTGTTGACATCTAAATGTATTACAACAAACACAAGCATGCAGTGAAGGTCCAAGTCGGTGTTCATCTGACATACGGTTTGCTTACATAAGTCTCTGACGGAATTGTATACGAACGAATACAGTTTTGCAAACACAGTTTGTAGTGTTTCTTCGCAGCGACGGATACATTGTTCCATCATCATATTGCTTATTGATCATTTAAACGAGTGAGCGACTAGTCTCGTCTGTACCGCGGAACGCACGCAAGTTTTGTCGATTTTAGTGTAGAAATAAGGCGGCGATACGTTCGACCTTCACCGTTCTTCAAGCCAATTAATCGGAGTTTGACTATCTACGTATTCTTTCGGAGTGGTGCCTTCTGTGGTGTATGTCTCATTTGCCTCCTCCGTTGGTGTGCGAAGTGACGATGCTCAGGGCTCTCTCTGTCTTTTTACCGAGAGCGTTCGGACGAATTATTTCGCCGACTGCATGATCTTCTCAAAGGCTCTGTGATTTTTAGCTCATTTCCTTCTGCAAGGTGTCTTTCTGTATACTTTCTTATCGGTCGTGCATAGTGTGCTGAACAAGAAAAATGCCGCTGAGTTAATTTAAGCTACGCATCTAAAGGCTATGTGCGATGGCGTCCTGTGGATTTATGAAAAAATCGCCTGTTTAAGTCAGCCATTTTTGTAGTAGTGAATTTACTCAGTTGAGTTTCGAGTGAGGCCTAAACGCATTACGATTATGAAACACCAGTGTAGTGAAATCAATTCAGCCATGCGCGGTTGTGCCAGGTAGCAAGCGGCTGTTTTCAGGAACCGTGTCCAGACCGCTAGCAACAAAAATAATGGTTGAAAGCAAAGACAATAACAACACAAACGGCAATGATAAATGATAAATGAACAAGGATAGCAGTGACTAGAACGACAAAAATAATATTTTTAAACTAATGCAAAATAGGTCTTCGACGAACGTACGCATAGTCAACAATCTGGCAACATCTGCATGGCAAAGTTTGAGGCTGTACGGCGCTGCAGCGCGTTGCGGGAACAGACGCTTTATCTGGCATCTCTCATGACGACTCCCTTGCCTTATGGATTTTTGGGAGAAAGAAGACAGTTTGCTTAGATGGGAGTCAAAATATGTCATCGTAAAATAAAGATTTGCAAGGGAATACGGCGGCATTCGACGTAAAAGGAAGGACAGAGCGTAACAGCGAATCGAAAAATCGGTTTTTGTAGGTGGGTTCGGGTCTAAAGTACCCTTGGCAATATCAATATTACTTTCTAGATGCATAGCGGATTAGAATCCCTTAGGTCTCGATCTACATACGAATTGTATTTATAACAGAAAACGGTAATCGTAGACATTCGAATTCCTCCCGAACACGTGTGGAGGTGGTCAACATACCCATGGTTGCACGACTCAGGCTGTGCAAAAAAACACAATATATATATATATATATATACTTATTAAATTGTTTCCAAAAGGGGTGTCTGACGACAATCTAACCTTGCATTTTTAGTTGTCGTTGTTGCTAGGGCTACTACCTGCCTACAGGAAGAAGCGAACTTTTTCTGTTGGTTGTCGTCAGCTTTGGGCTCGTATTCTTCGTGCAAGAATGTGTTGTTCTGCTGAATGTGGCCTGTTCGATGCGCGGCCTGCTTCGCTAACGATAGCGCCTGCTGCGTCGCGTGTCCGCCGCCGACGTACCAGGCCGGACTACTGGACCACCGCCGCTAAGGCGGTATTTGTTTCTTCAACTGTTGGGACAAAGCTCTGTAACGATGTGCTGCTTACGGTGAAGAAGGCCGATGTTGTTGTTGTTGCTACTTCCAACAGTTTCAACAACAACAACAATAACAGTGACAACTACAATAATAATGACAACTACAATAATAACACTAGCCACATCAATGAGCTCCAGAGAGATGACGACAACAACAGCGACAACATCCATAACAAAACCGAGGATTACAATAATAAAGACGACAACAACAACAATAACAATAACAACCTCTCCTTGCCGTACTTTAAGGAGGCTTCACCGTTGTTGTTGATGTTGTTGTCGTCGTCGTCATTATCATTAGTTCAATTAATAGCAGAAACAGAAATAGCAATTAACGCTTTAAGTTCGGTCGGCACACGTAAACTACGACCGATCTATCGGCCAAGTCCATTATCTTCCGTGCGATGGGTGCTGTTCATGCTCGCCGCACTAATTAGCCTGGCTTGCGAATCGTCCGCGCTGTACTACGAAAATAGCATACTGCCAAGCGCTCAGAATCTCGGCTCGCAGAATTTTGGACCGCCGTGGGCTGCTGATCTCGTCTTTCCTCATCCCGACTATCTTGCCAACCGGAAACGTATGACAGGTAAACATGTATAGATGTTTATTAACAGGGTGATCCAAAATGAATTTGAGAGCGAAATAGGTATTTGAAGAGCTCGGTGACGTGATATATATATATATATATATATATAAAGTGACACGTTATGAGACATAAATCAACTGTCTACCAATTTTATGGGCAAATAAGTACTGAGTATATCCATATAGTTACATTTACGCTTTAACAAGCTCATAGTTCGTTTAACTGTATTCTTGCATTGCACATTTATTTCCGCAACAGCACGAATATACGTGTATATGTACAAATGCCGTATAGTACATTTATTGTAAAAGAAATTGCACAAACCGACAAAGAGCATCGCGTTGAACTGAAGTGGCTGAGTGGAGTCGCCGCTCCGTCGAGCACTAGGTATCATAATATAAACGGCAGTAATTGTGTTCAGTATTACTATATCGGTACTACTATAACTGTGCATAATAATAATAATAATAATAATAATAATAATAATAATAATAATAAGTCTGCTGTGGGCGTGGGGCCGTTTGTTCTGGTTGCTGTGTTTTCTTTGTTCAGCATCGAGTTCGGAAGTTCAGTTGTCGATGCGTGAGGCCACCAGTCTTGAGGAGCAATTCGATTTACCCTGGAACACCTCACTATATCCTCAGCGGTCGCTAACGAATATCATCAATGTTGCTCGTTACGTCATATGTGAGTAAATTCTATCTCGTTCTCTCTGTTCTTACTTCAACTTGCCGTAGGCCTCAACGTGCTTAGGTAGACTCTTAGTAAAACACCGCCGTCAATGTTGATCGAGTTTACTAACAGTAATGCTTCTCACTACCCCAAAACTTCAGATAAGGTTCGTTGAGCCCTGCAAGTCTATTAATTGAAGACAGCTCTAAAGTAGATAATGCGAATAGTCTGGTGTAACTCGACAAACGTATTCTTAACGTGTCCAATAAAATTTCATATGCCGAGAAGTTCAACCTGCCTGACCTTGGCGCATATTGCTAGCCACCTTCTTCGACTTTAGGATTTATTCTTAATAAAGTCATTATTAATGCAGAAATGTTTATAATTACAGCTCTCTCACTGCTATACGACTTAATTTGGAGGAAAGTTGTTAGGACATCTTCTTTAGTTTGCACCCCCATATACTATCCCCTTCAGGAGGCTGGCTAAAAAGCAGGGCCTGTTAGAGGCAGAAGTCGAATAGAGCGCGAGGTTTTTTGACGGATATTTTTCTTTCGTAAGCAACACTATCTCTAAATGCAGTTATTTCTCGTGCACTTGAGCAGTATGCGCACCGTGCCCTTTCTCCAGTTTAAAAAATTCAAAACAAACAGCAGTTCAGCACTTACTCTTCCGTGGCTCACGGCTCACTTATGAAGTTGGCAATTTTAGACCAAACTAGGCAACATCCTACTTACACTGTTTGTTTCATTTTTGTCTAGTGTACCGCAACATGGATATGTCTGCCTTTAGTTTATGCAGTCGTTGTCTTCAATATTCGCAAACACATGTCAAAGCAAACATAACAAAACAACTTCGGGTTAAGTGACCGGCCAGCGCTGCACCAGAGTTGCACGCCTCATAGTAAACTCTCGTACATAGCAGACGGAAAAATGTGCGTATACAATCAATACAAGGATCATAAAACACGGCGACACAGCTTGTGGTGGAATCGGTGAGCTAACTGTTGTGAAGGCATATGCCGATTTTCTGTAGGCATTCTGTAGAATTCTTCTGAAACGTCCTGCATCGTCCGCTTAATGCTACGATGAAACACTAGTAGTAATAGGGTTGGCGGGAGTTTGAATGACTTGACCAAATTTCGGTGAACAGCGTAGTTCTGAATAGACATGGATCAATTGATTCTGGGCTGTTTGGGGGCAGCCCAACACTCTTTTAAGGAACTTTGCTTTCACAGTATCAAAGGTGCTAATTTGCTGCGCGAGAGAAATTGTCCCATAATATCGTAATCCCATAATATGCCATGAAACCAACCTTTAAAGAGAATAAGAGTGGTTTTTACAAAGAGCTTCTATAGAGCCTGTATTGGAGCCATGGCGACCATACTAGAGTAGATTCGTTGCTGGATGTGAGCGGCTGATAAGTTGTCGCTACAAATGTATATATATATATATATATATATATATATATATATAGTAATAAAATGATAATTTCATCCCATTGTTACTGTACCAGCGGCATATGTCGTCGACAGCAGACTGTAGCGCAATATGCGCTAAGAAAAAGTCCAAGGGGGTGTATATTTTGGGCCGTGGGCGTACAAAAGGTATTGAGGGAATGTAAGGTTTTATGTCTATAACAATTATTATGTACAGCAGAGGAGAGACGCAGCTCCCCTATGGGACGCTGGACGTTGCCAGTCGTGGCTCAGCTTCTTGAATTTCACTCGGAATCGTTGCTCTCGATTGTACAGAGCAGCGACAAGCAATTTACGAGTCTGTTAACGGGGGTGGAGCCTCTTTATCCTGTCAACTATACATTTATGATCGACCTTATCAAAGGGACTTTTCTGGGCTTAGTATATACAATAAATAAGTTGGAGTTTTAAAATTTCGCTAGATTTTTTAAACTCCAACAAAGTTTTGGAGTTTAAGTCCAAAAACTATATCCCCTATGAAATGCTATCCCCCAATCATATAGGGGATAACATCAGGTGTTATATACATATATATATTTTTTTGTAAAACTTGATTTGCTAAAAATGTATCCCCCACCAGTGCTTAAACTGCTTCGGTGACGTCAACCTTGAAATGCACGGGCACCATCAATTAGATTATCTTCGAATTAGATTGGCTTTCTCGCTGCAGTTGATGAAAACGCTCTCCCTGTCTCAGTCATCAATGACACCACAGGTCCATTCGGGGCAGCGTCCGTTGATACGTTGCGCGCTACAGATACTATTATCAAAATTCGATACATAGGGGAAACCTGCGGAGTGAGTATATTCACTGCGATGCATTTATCAGGCATATCGCATGACACAGGTCTAAGGTTCAAATGAGCTAAGACTAGGATGCACACTTCTTCGCCCCTCGAGCCACGAACAAACCGGAGGCATCAGAAGGCACTGTTGAAAAAGAGCTCGGCATCCGTTGCGTTGTTGGGCCAGGTCTCATACAGAAAAATGAGATCAACATTGTTAGATACACTGTAAGAGAAAATCAGTCAAAAGCGCCTCATTTCTAAATTCCGTTTTTTGAACATCAATTAAAATAATTCCGGTTTTTGGACTACTATTCTGTCTAGAGTATACATATATATCTAAATATACTAGAATATTGCCCGTACAAGTGCTGTAAGCAACATCATTTTGTCGGTGATGTGTACGTTAGAAATAAATTATACGCTTATATATATATATATATATATATATATATTTAAAACACAAAGACATGATTTATATATGCATACAATATGATTAGAATACATATTTTATTGTAAAGCATGTGTAACTGGTTGTTTTGTTGATGATTAATTGCATTTCAGCCTTTCCTCATGAGTGTTTCTATCGAGGAAAATCGTACGAATGCGGTTTGGGCGTATCCTGCTGGATGCAGGGTAGGAGCCCCGTCGATCTCTGCAACGGAGGACTTGTGTGGTCCTGTTGTGTCCCGCGTAAGGTCCAGCCTTCCGAGCAAACTATAATCAAAGATCCACGTAAGTTAGGCCGTTACACTCTAGTGGCAATTTTGCCAGCTAATGCATGTACATACATGTATGTATATATACAGATTTTTTATATGTACTTGTATATAGATAATACACCAATCAGGGTAGTTTACACCTCGCCTTCGCATAGAGGCGTCTGTTTCTCTAAAATGATAAAATAACAAATCTGAATATATATATATATATATATATATATATATATATGGTCTCCCAGAATTCGTTCAACAAAACTTGGGGTCTATTACAACTCGACAAATAATCGTTTTTCTAATGAAACAAGAGGCAGAAGTAAAGTCTTCTGTTGGTGTGAGAGCAAAATTACCAAAAGTGGTTGTATCAAGTTTTTTTATCTTGACATATTTTTACTAAATCTGCGATTGCGTGAGCCCCGGTCCTCCTATCGACAAACCAATCATGTCTGCATGTTTGGATGGAATGTTTGCAATGTTAAATTGCATTTTGCGTTAGTTTAAAGCAGAATAAGTGATGTTGAAGATAATTCTTGAGAAATAACATTCTTTGCATTTCTTATATTTTTACCTTTACGCTCAATTACCCACGTTTTAAAAGGCAATTTCGCCCCTTGTTCCATTGGAAAAAATTACTTTTTCGTTAAGTTGCACTAAATTTCAAAGTTTGTTAGACAAGTTCTGGAAGATTTTGTATGCATATGTATCAATGGAGAGATAATTTTGTATCATCCCCTTACTGAGGCGTCTACAATCTCGTTATGTATTTCTAGGTCGGTCGTTTGCATCTTTGGTGCCCATACTACTTCTTTTAAATGAGATTATTCCTCTGGTAATATGGTGATAATATATGATACCCCGGTGCATTAGTTTCGTGGCTTTGCTTATTGATGCTTCCTGATTAGGACGACAATACGTGTTACCGCAATGACATTTGTTAATTGATCATTTCTCATTTATTGACCAAAAAGGTATATTACATGTCATATGATTTAAAAACAATGGTTAAAAACAATGGTTAATTAGTTACTTTTCCTTGCCAACCGTCGTAGGCTATCCAAGCTCTGGCACCCCTCGAAATGATATCGGGGGCAATGCTGAAGGCAATGTCTACATATACAGGTTGCTTGCGGCTCATGAAAGTCTCTTTGCGAACAAAGCTGGTGATGGAGGCCAAGAGTAATTTGTTAATTGAGGTATTCAAGTGTTAACATTTGACAAGCAAATCATTATAATAAAGTTAGTGCATCAGTGTGGCAACGCCGCCAGCTGCTGCTGTAATCCGTTTTTTATCGTTGTCGCTATATATCATCATCATCACTATTATGGCGGTTATTTCTGCTATTCTGGTGAAAAATTACTGAAAACAGCATATGTTAGGAGTCTGATTAGTTTTGATGCTACTGGCACAGCAGTTTGACACCCCTCCGAACATAAAATTGACCTCAACAAGGTGAGCTTTTGTGGCTCTGTGCACGATGTGTTGCCATAGTTTACCTAGCTTCAAGTAGCGGCTAAGGTTGAAGGAAAATGTTGGCCGTTGTCGTCAGCGTTTTTCAGCAGTGGAACTGGCATACTTGCGCGTATTTCTGACCCTCTTATGGAGGCATAGGTATACCTTACATCTTGTTGGCAATGGAGATTCGAATGTCCGAAAACGTGCCCAAACGACGAAAGCTTCTCGATTTTTTGAAACACAATGGAGTTTCAGATTAATAACAAGTTCCAAACTTCTAGTTAGATACTCCTAGCCTATAATCTTAGTTTGAGTTGTAGGCCATACATACACTATTACCGTGTTTTTTGTCATAGTTGTTTGGCTTTCTTTTGAAAATTGTTCTGCTGATCTTTGTTAGTTAGTCGGAGCTCGGGGAAAGCGGTTTTATCTGCCTCGTTTTTGTCGTATTGCAGACATAAAAGTTGCCCGTTGAGATACACAGTCGGCCCCCGTGAGCCGTTTGAAACTCTGAATTTTGCTTTTCTACTGCCCACCGCCTTACTCTATTTTTGTACGACTTTATGTATACATGAGCACGACTTATGATTCGATTCAGTATGAATGTATCATGTTCAATCATCAGCGTTCCGCATGAATGGATGGTTCACTAATGCTCCGTATGAATGGCTGATTGGCTTTTGATGCTTTGTTGACGGTTTGTTTGTTGTTAAAGCAAATATGCTGCCAACCAGACGTCAGAATTTCCCTGACGACGAAAGCTGCCCGCTTGCGCTCGAAAGGGACCAACTGGCTGCATGACAATGCCCACTCAGCGTCTATAAGATGAAACGTTTACGACACTTCACTCACTGTTCACGAATGCACCATAACGTGACAAGATGCCAGTGAAGAACACACAAACCGAGGCTCACAGCGTGATGGCGACTTGTAGTGGTAGTTATGCCTAACTGATAATCGGGGTGTGAACAACGGTTTCCGGTAAACGTGACGACAAACTGCATCAGCTCTACGTTCAGACCTGATGTCGACCACCAAGGCGCACCGCCATAGCGTTACCCCCTCCCCCGTCCTGTATATTCAATGACAGCCTTCGTCGAAAAAATTCACCAGCATTTTTGCTTTTCTGTTTCTAACTAGGTACGATATCATGTAGTATGTATAACGTTAAAGATACATGTCAATAAAAGCCGCCCATAACAAATTGTAGTTGGCCTCTAAAAAATAATCATAATATATATATATATATATTGTTTTTTTTTTCAAATTTTTAGCTTCCGAACCTGAATGCCGACAGCGGATATGCTTTTCTAACGCATTTGCTTGTGGATTGCCGTTTGGGTATGACAAATCATGGAAGCAAAACGATAACGAATACAATTCGAGCCAACTGAAAACGAACTTATTACATTGTCTGCTTTTTCGGCTTTCCATGTGCGATTTCAGAGTGCGGCCAAACGTACATGCACAGTGGAAGGGTCGTCGGCGGGATGCCAGCGAAATTTGGCAGTCAGCCCTGGCAGGTGTGTAATCTGCATAGAATTGGCAGCGACAGATTGAAGCTCCGTGGGATAGGGCCCCATAATAACGATGAAGTGAAATGAAACGATCGACTGAACAAGCTAGCCATCGAAATGGTAGTGCTCTAGGTCCCCTGAGTTATCCCCAGCTGGCTTGCGCGGGGGGGGGGGAGATGATTTGCGAAGAGGTCTCCCTTTGGCAGACCTCTTCGCGTACGAGTGTTGCTCTCGGTAGAAATGTTGGTTATTTAGAAACTGGCAATCATTTAGTAACAACAATAGCGTTCATATGTTGTTACTAAATGATTGGCAGTTTCTAAATAAGCAACATTTCTACCGAGCTCGTCGCGCACTACAGCCAAAGGTATAGGTAGGTTGATGAAGCCCTGTATATTTTTAAACTGCCACTGCTAATGCTTGTAGTAATGCTTGTAAATATGGCATGGACGAGAAAAGAACGCGTGCGCAATTTGCAGACACAGGTAATGAATATGGCGACGGCCGTGTTTAGCTGCACCATGTTAGATATTCATTCATATACATATTTAAAGGTATGCATTGATATCGGGGCGCGTTCTCTCTGTTCACGTACTGGCCTTTTGTTTGTAGGCAGCAATCGTCAGGCGGAGTTTTCTCTCGCAGAGAATTTCGTGCGGAGGAGCTCTAATAAACGACACATGGATACTGACAGCTGCGCATTGTGTCGATAGGTAAGTGAGCATCAGCGACCATAACCATAATAAAGAAGACGCTTATGGCATTGTTTGACAATCTATACCTCTAAATTTAGGCAAATGCTCGTGCACTACCACTGCTCAATTTTTTAATTGGTTTCTTTTGTTCTTCTGTCTCATGAACCAAGCAGACTCATACGTTAAGCAGACAGATGTTTTATGGAGTTATTATTTTCACTGCCCGTGGACAGAATGCTGTCAAGGTATATGGAGGAAGCTCTTGAACACTAGAGTGGAAGCCTTCGACCTTTGAAGTGACAGACACATCCGTGTTAAATCCATGAGGTGCCTTCGGGCGTTAGCACAGCAACGGCAGCAATTCAATCACATGATTGGCAAATAACCAGAGGTGTTTATATCACTGGCTGCGTGGTATGTGTCTGAAGTATACCAGGCCGGACTTAGTTTTCGGTTTAACCATGCATTACAACGACCGCATAAAAGTTTTTGTAGTCTTCATTTTAGTCAGCAGAAGTGTGTTTCTGGCGTTGGTTGGAAGCACCACCTGGAAACGCAATAATCAGCAACGAGTCCACTGAAAGGCAGAATTTTGCGGTTCTGCAATGACGCCCCCGCCATGCCATCGAGGTATCTGAAGTGCTGCAAGCTTCTACCTTGACAAGCCGAGGGTTTGTCTGGGGGAGTGTTAGCTAACCCTCATCTTAGGTCGTTTTAACATTGCTCTGCCTGCCACCCTAATATAACGACGCTAATGTTACCGATACTGTCTGTGCAGGACCAGTAGATGTTGATCTTTAGTTGCCCACAATTATGGTCCGTAACTTCAACTGTCGTATGACTCTACGGAGTGATAAAGCTTCTGCCCGTGATCAATTTACGTACGTTTACCACAGTGGAAGAAGTCCCACCGACCTTTTGTTCCGTAATATCAAGCATACGAGACAGGATGCGAAGTTCTTGAGCTTCCTGCGCGAACACACTAATTAATGGTGGCGCATTATAGCGTGCCCTGCGGTGTACGTATGACGTTTTGAGCAGGCTTCAAGGAAGCTGAATTTGTGTTCACCTAACCGCAAGTCTATGCATATTGGGCAGCCGATTGACGTAGATCAGAATAAAATGACATTCTAGAGGCTGCCATATAGGCAGGGATGGACAAACAAGCAGTGTCAACGGAAGCGGGCAAGCCCGTTGTTCACGCGGGCTATCTGAAACGTCGCGAGGTTTTAGAGCTCCTGCGTTCCATAAGGGCCCCTCACTCCGGCCCCAGATCATTGGAAAGCGTACTCGGCTCTATGGACAACATAGGGCCGAATCAAGCAGCTGCTGGCAGACAGTAGGGCTGCTTTGTTAATGACGAGGAGGCCCGACTTATTGGAAGAGCTCATAACTTGAAACTACGTTGGCGGAAGACGTAACTGCACAACATGTCCCAGGAGCTAATAGCACTATTAGCCAATTAGCATTTGGCTTCGCTCCTGTTCGACCTAATTGACCTCACGCATGAACCACTGGTTGAGTATCAACTCACCCTAATAGAGCACCTCATTAACCCTCCTTTCTAGTGGGAGGACGTCATAAAAAGCTTGCATTGTCTCTCGAAGCGGAAGAGCAGTGGTTCTCATGAAATCTAGTGCGTGCACTAGGCAGAATCTTCAGATGTCCTTACAGGCAAATTGACTACGCTTTTTAACTAGAGAGTCGACAGCGGGCGAATACCCATGGCCTGGCACCCCGCCACATTATGCCTGCTACTCAAGGAAAAGCGCGACTAATGTAGATGATCCGAATCTTTACGGCGGCATCCCACCGAAATGCGTACTTAAGAAGATCGTCGAAGAGTCAATCATCGCAAGTGTGCTTCCACCTGCCGAGAAGGTCTTACCAGCGGAGAAATTCGGATTCAGGAAGAAATTCGGGTACACGGAATGTGATCCATGTACTCCAATCGGAAGTTAAGTGGGAGCTAGCAAGACCCGGGATTCTTCTGTACGCAAAATTTATCTTTTGTGTCAAGGACTTTGACAAAGCTCCCCTCCACCTACTAAACGGCTCATTTCGTCTCTTTGAAGTGGGTGGTCCTCCCCCGTGAGTGCTTTCAAGCTTTTTTTGCTGATGACTGCCTGGAAGTGGGCATGTAGAGTGGAGACGCCTTAAAGTTGATAAAAATGAGAAGACCTTGCAGGAAAACCTACTTAGTTGTCTGACATTAATTTTACGAATTGCTGAATCAGCTCGCCGCGTGCGGGCTAAGTTAAAAAATGCTGTAGCCGTGATGTACGCAGAGGACGTCGAGGCGGACTCACCGGTTTGACGGACGCTTATCGTCACAATAAACCTTTCAATAAATAAAGAAAAAACAAAAGCACTAGAATTTCGCTATGGGGTCGACTAGTAATCACAGACAACGTTTTGTGGGAAAGGTCGTAGGATCTATTATAAACTCTCTCGCCGGCTCTGGACCGGCAGCGAAAACAATAAGAGTCGGGCGGAGTTTACCGAGTACCGATCTATTCCAGCACTTTGTGCAGGACTGGCAAATATATCGTTCACAACTACCACTACCTTATCTGCTCCATTGCAGGTTTTCACCAGCAATTTTACCAGTACCAATGTCGGTTCTGCTGGCAAGTTTGCCCTGAATACCTTGCAATTAACTGTCAAGCGCGTTAGCGGTCCCTGTATAATTTGTTAACGGTGAACGAACGCTAGCGTAGCAAAAGGCGTCATTTGTTCTGTATTTTTTTTTTTAATAGAGGTAACTGGTAAAATGCGTTATGCACACCGGGCGACGTTGTTAAAGCCTCGGTAGTGTGGGACTCGCACCCACTAAAATCCAGTCGTCCTCTTTGCCCCTTGACGGGGGGTGGCCGCAGTACTGTCTTCTCGAGATTACTTCGCCTGGCCACTCTTCTTGCCATTTAGGCTGCTCGGCTTTGCGCGGCGGTTATTTTCGCCTCAGAGATACCTTGTGCGAATCTTCTTACTAGAATCCAAGATTTGTGATCTTTGAGGAGCGCCTCTACAAGGGCCTGGCATGTCAGGGGGTTCTGCAGTCCTAGGTTCCGGGACAATAGCTCTCGCTCAGTGTCGAAGAAGGAGCACCGCTCATAGCAGTGGCTAACATCATCCGGCTCCCCCGAGTTGCACATGCGGCATACAGGGGAGTCCGTTTTACCGATGCGGTGTAGGTACTGCTGAAAACAGGCACCATGGCCTGTTAACAGTTGCGCGAGTGGGTAGGTAAGCGAGCCGTGTTTGAGGCTGTACCATTTTTTAAGATCAGGAAGTATTGATCTTGTCCAATATCCAGGATGGCCCGGCTGGATTGCTTCCCATTGCTGGCTCCATTCGCTTAGTGTGTCGGTTCTGCTGACTAGTGTGCCCTCCGTCAGAACGTTGGTTACAGGGCTTCTTGATGCCAATTCTTTTACTCTCAAGTCCCAGGGAATTTGTCTGGAGAGTACCTGTACGGCTGCTGTAGAGGCCGTGCGACTTGCTCGTGTTAGGTTAAGCGCCATAGGTCTTTGGGTCTTGTTGAGGAGGCGACGTGTTGTAGCTCTTGTAGTAGTGCGCTTCCATAATGGTGCGGCGTATAGCATGATGCTGTCTATTACTGATGCTAAGAGTCGGCGCCGAGAGTCGCTTGCCCCTCTGGTCCGTGGGAGGATTTTCCGTAACTCTGCTGAGGCTTTGGCTGCTTTTTTAGCTGCATAGCGCACATGAGGTGTTCCTGTGAGAGCTCTATCCAGGATCACGCCCAGGTACTTGACCACGGGCGTGGGTGTTATTGGATGGCCTTCCAGGTGTAAATTTAGGTTGCGTGGAGGACGCTTCAGTCCGTTTAGAAGGATTGCTTCCGTTTTTTGTGAAGCCAGTTCGAGGCCAAGCGTGCGGAGGTGTTGTCGGATATCCGCCAAGGCTCCGTTGGCTGTACCTTCGAGCAAATCCTCGTCACTGGCGGTAACGATCAGTGCCAGATCGTCTGCGTAGGCGATAGAAAAAACTCCCGGGGGATGCGGCAGTCTTAGTACTCCATCATAGGTTATGTTCCACAGGGTTGGTCCCAGTACAGATCCTTGGGGAACCCCGGCAGTGACGGCGTAGTCCACTCCATCGTATGTAGATGCTCGGTCCTTTAGATACGACGCTAGGATACGTCGTAGGTAGGGAGACACGCCTTTATTTCCAAGTGCTTGGTTTATGGCGTCCCACGAGAGCGTATTGAACGCGTTTTTGACATCAATAAGGACGGCAAGGCAGTGCGCCCGGTTTGCGATAGGTGAATTTCTTTGTGTTTCAGCTATGTTTAGAACTTTGCTGATAGCCGAGTGTGTGGAGTGCCCGGCGCGGAAACCATGCTGGTTTTCTGACAGCGCCTTCTTGTCTTCTAATTCTGTAACTAATCGCCCGTTGATAATATGCTCAGCTGCCTTGGATAGGCAGGAGAGCATGCTTATAGGGCGGTATGCTGAGGGGTCTCCTTGTGGCTTCCCGGGTTTCGGGATAAGGGTTAGGCGTGCCGTTTTCCAAGGCTTTGGGTATTCTCCGCTGGTGAGAATTGTGTCCTTTGTTCTGTATACCAATAGCTTGTATATTATATCTTCGAAAATGCAACTGAAATCAACTGAAAACATGAAATCTGTGCTTATATTTTTCTGGTGATTTTTGTTAACTGTGCCTATATTTTTCTGGTGGTTTTTGTTAACTGTGCCTATATTTTTCCCGCCAACGACTTACATCAGTGTAACTTTTTAGTAACAAATATAAGCCTTGCTTTTCTCCTCTCCTTCTGTGCGCTTTCCGGTGGCCGGCCCCAAAGAACCTCAGCGTCCAATATTCGGGTTCGTCTGGGTGAGCACAATATCCGCGACACGACCGAACGCTATCCGCACGAAGAGTACTCGGTGCGGAGGAAGATCGTCAACGAGGGCTTCGATCGGCGGAACTTTGTCAACGACATCGCTCTTCTTGAGCTCGCCCAGCCAGTCGTCTATCGCAAGCATATCATTCCCATCTGTCTGCCCAAGAAGGGGGCAGAGTTCAACGGCGAAATAGCCACAGTCGCTGGCTGGGGACGTGTAAAGTACGGAGAGGCGTATACGCCGAACTTGTTGCAGACGGTCGACGTTCAGGTAAGCCGAGCGCTCGACTATGGGCAGTTAGTGCCGGTTAGCGTTAGGTGGCGTTTTTTTTCGTAGGGAAGTAACTGGAAAATGCGGTCTGCACACGCGGAAACCACTACGTTTTTTGGAAACTCGTCTGCAAGTGCGGGCCGCTAGTGTGGGGCTCCGACCCACTAGAAACCCACAGTAATCTCCCCATCCTCCAGGTGTAAGTCGACACGTGGCCAGCTTTTTCCCCGGATGCTTAAGAGGTGCGTGTGGTGCGGCAGCTATTTGCTGTAGATTCTGCCATGAGTATGCTCAGCGTATAAGATGCTAAAAACGTAGCAGAATCACGTTGCTCCGCCAATGCTGGACACCTCCGAATCGTGTGTTTTGAGGTATCCTCAAGGCCATCACCGCAGTGGAGCGTTAGGTGGCTGCAAATTAAAAAAACAACTGCAACTTCTAGTGCTACTATCGACGGCAACAGGAATCCCTTCATTTTTTTGGCGCGTTCTAGATGAGAGACGCTTGCCTTTCCTTCGCTTTACGTTACGTGCGTGTTGGTTCGACATGTGTCTCGTACACTGCTCACTGCGAATACGCAACGATATAAATATTTATATATATATATATATATTTGTAGTGAGGAGACAACGTATACAAGACACAGGTCAAACTAACACGTCGTAACATAGAGCGGAGGAAAGGCAAGCAGCTCTTTCTTATCTCGAACCCGCGCAAGTGGATGTGTAGGTATACTCAGAAGGCTAACTCTCCAAGAAGTATGGTTAAAGAGATGAACCGACTTGCCGTTCCCCACAAGATTCGGTGCAAACCGTTGGATTTGAATTTCAATGGTTGTGACTCATGCACAAAAACATGGCAACCAACAAGGATACTCCTCACTGTCAACATTTAATACTGGACAAGATGTAAGTGCACAGACTTCGTTCTACAGCGTAGGACATAAACGGCTGCCTTCCGTTAATAGACAATATGAATCACAGCTGGACGGCAGGTCCAACTTCCGGGGACGGCTTCTTGAGGTCTGCACCGCACTTCACAAGCTAGCTGTCTTGAACACGACAAGGAAGTGCACGGTACCGCTTCTTCGACGCTTTGTCTAGCACTACCGCGGCACCGCTTGATCGACGCTTTGTCGCTTGTAGCACTAATGCGTACACGGCAATACAGGAGGTGCAAATTGGTGAAATGCGGCAGATCACAACACTATTAGACCACAACCTATTGACACGTAGATGTAGCGGTCCGGTAGTAGCGTGGCAAAGGCAGAGTAGAGAAGTCACACAGCGCTGGATTCATATCGAAAGCGGCAGTGTTAGCATAACACGGTCTGCATAGGAATCTAGAGAACGAATTCATCTCGTATACGACGCTTCAAGACAGTGCCATAGCAGCGGGGTCTCCAGTTGCCCGATCATTTGAACGCTAGTCTATCTCACAAGTATAGCCAATAATATCCTCCATACGTACCCGTAAATGGCACACGACAGGTATGTATCCTGTTAGAGCTATCGGGTATAAATACTCTAAATATAGATGTACGAAATGCGCTAGGAATCGTTACAAAACGCACAGCGACGGACCGGGACCAGATACCGAAAAGTGTCTGGAAGAACCTAGGGGAAACGCGGGTATGAGAAGATTGCACATCTATTCAACATGATCTTGGATGGAGAGGAGGTTACAGATTAGAGAGAAAGTAGATTTGCTATTATTGAAGAAGAGATCCGGTAAGAGGAAGTCCGGCGGCATATTGCCCAATAACAGTGACGCCTGTACCGCACCGTTTGCTCTTAAAACTCTTGTGCTATGAAATTAGTGAATGCATGGAGAGAAATGAAATGATAAGCGATGTGTAATAGAGATTTAGGCGTAAACGGCGAGGAGAGAATAATTAATTTAGATTAACCTGATCCTGTTTATGCTTAACATAAACGCACTCGAAGCCAGACTATTCATCATCATTTATTTATTGCACCATATGTATGGTATGTATATATATAGATCATTGTAATAAGAAACATGTTTATAGATAAGTATTAAAATATCATCGAGCTAACTGCGTAAGAAAAATAGCTCTCTGACAGGTATCGAGATGGTAGATAGGGCACGGCTGGTTACATAAACAGCACACACAGCCGACATCAGGATCGTGAAAGCCTCTTATATGGCAGAGTTTATGGTGAAACCCGTGAAGTGAATAGCGGGTCACGAGATGTCGGTTGGGCTGTAGTGGTCTCTGCCAGTTCTGTGTGACCATTGCTGGCGAATTAAAGAAGCTTCCGGGAACTGCTCGAACTTTCTTCATAAAGTTTTCTCTAAACTGAATAAGAGCAGCGGTTTCTGAGAGACGGAATCTAGTTACTAGATCTTCTACAAGTGGTTGAGTAGAAGTCATAAGGTAAACTAGACGGTTTTTCGCATTTCGTGGCAGCCCAATGGCTAGCTTGAAAAACGTAGGCTTAACCTTATCTAGTTTTTCCAGCTGTGATAGGCTGAGGTGTTCCCATATGACCCGGATGCCGTAGGCCGCCACCGAAGCAACTTTCAGGTCAAAAAGTGCTTTGAGTGCTTTGTGGTCAGGGATAATTGTTGGGGCTTTTCGATTGTAGACATCGCGACTAGACTTTTTCTAGTTCGTTCGGCGATGTGTTGTCCGAAGGTTGTGCCCTTCATCGAAAAGTTAACCCCAAGGTAACAGAAGGTGTTAACGAACTCGACTGCACCAGTACTGAGTTTCAAGCGATCGGACCGAGCAAGCGGTCCCCCAGGTCTAAGTTTGATAGCTTTTGTTTTTTCGGCGTTAATCTTAAGGCCGTTGTTCTCGCAGTACCCCTCCAGGGTGCGTATGCTTCGCTGCAACTCCAACTTGTCACGACTGTACATGACGATATCGTCAGCATATAGTATGATGCCGACCGTGTTCTCTATTGTGTTCTTTGTGAATTATTGGCGGCAGATCGCTGAGAAGGGTAGAAAAAAGCAGTGGGCTAAGATTATCACCTTGAGCATAACCTGTGGTCTGGATAACAGGCTCATGCTCACAGATCGAATCGTCAAGGATTATCGGGTTTGCTTGAAGAATGCTGGCGATTAGGGTTAGTGTCTTGGGGCCAACACCTGCACTGGCGAGCTTCTGGAGTACAATATTTCGCGGAGCAGTATCAAAAGCGGCCTTAAGATCGACAAATAAGGCATATAGAAACCTTCCCCTTGAGTTATGAAGTTCCAGGCTTCTTTTCACTTCGGATAATAATTTCGTGCATGCTGTTATGACCGACTTTCCTTGACGGAATCCATTCTGTACTTGTGGTATTATGTTACGGTGATGAAAGAATATAGAAAGGCGTTTTGTGAGCACCGATGCCAAAATCTTATAAATACAACTCTTCTTGGCAATGCCCCTCCAGGATTGGACATCAGTAGGATCACCCTTTTCTTTTGGGATGACCCTAAGGATGCACTCCCTCCATGCTTCCGGGACATAGCCTTCATCTAAACATCTATTGAATATTGCAAGGAAAATAGGCCAAATATAAGGGGTGTCCTTGAGGTGTTCGTTTCGGACAAGGTCGGGACCGAAAGCTTTATTTCTTTTAGCTTGGCCAATAGCCTCTAGAACCTCGCTGCAGCTGACGGGTGCTTCTAGAGAAGCTACTAGAGCCTTCTCAAATTCCTCGTCAGGTTCTGCTGCAACTGGGATTTCCCGGGGCACTGTATTGGTAGAGGCAAACATGCCCTCGAAATGTTCACGAAGCACATCTCCAGGAATTGTACAACTGCGGCACACTCGCACTGTCTGAGCGGCGAGGTAGGGTCGTTCCTGTGCTTCCATCACTAACCGTTGTTCCTGTTTTATGAAGAAATCCAGAAAAAAGCCAGACTATTACAGAGCGGAGTCGGGTTCGAAGTTCGTTTCCGAGAGAACTTCTGGGATGCTAGGGAGAGGAAAGAGCTTTCAATCCCTGCTGTTCGCCGATGATAACGTGCTGTTGGCGCGAAGCTACAGCAAACTGACGAAGCTGTTAGACATTACCTCTTAGCTCTCGACAGCTCCAAATGCGGCTAGTACATACGTATTAGCCATATCCAGCAATATGATTCGGCAAATTCAGTGAAAACGAGATCGCCTGGTCGAGTTTTAGGGCTCGGGAGGCTTTAAAAAAATATTTTTGGGGCTGACTCTCAGCCAAGATTTAACATCCATGGGACTGCTTTTCGCATTGCTTCAAAGACGGACCCCCTTAAATACAAATGTGCGACGGTGGGGCTCGAACCCGCGCCCCTATGTGTCTCCTCCAGTCGCGAGGCGCAGGCGCATGCCACCACGCCACTGGGCTCGACAGGTCTCGGGAGGATTAAAGCTAAATATGTAACTTTCCCAGAGTAAATTTCAGAACAAATAAGAAAAGCATGACTATATACTGACATATATACATTTTATGAGAAGTACAAAGGTAGGGCTCAGTGATCTGTGCTCAGGAAATTTTCAAGTCATGGCGTTCTTTTTCATTTTTGTTTAAATAGCAAATGCCGGCATAGCTTATTTGAAAGGAGCAGTGCCTTCATTTGTTAACGATTAAAGTCTCTTCAACAAATAGCGAATGAGACGAATAAATCGAGACCATGGTACTGCTCTGATCATTGTGTTAACGACTGACGTATTGGTCCTAACTGGAAACCTCGTATCCATATATACTAGGTAATCGAAGACGACGTTTGCCGGGAATGGCTCAAGGAAAAGGACCGCACAGAGAAAATCTTTAACACAATGCTTTGCGCCGGCTACAAGGAGGGCGGACGAGATTCCTGCCAGGGTGACTCGGGTGGGCCCCTTGTGATAAAGAAAAACGGCCGTGCTCAACTAATCGGTCTTGTCTCGTGGGGTGTGCACTGCGCGCTGCCGAACCTCCCGGGCGTATACACACAGGTGTCGGAGTACGTTGACTGGGTTGAAGTCAACGTAAATCGCGGTTCAAAGGGCGACAGCCTAACCGTTAATCCCCCGTCGAGCACAGAGGTCAGCGA
This sequence comes from Dermanyssus gallinae, assembly GCA_003439945.1. Lineage (NCBI taxonomy): Eukaryota > Metazoa > Arthropoda > Arachnida > Mesostigmata > Dermanyssidae > Dermanyssus > Dermanyssus gallinae. Next base: position 254,428 of record QVRM01001643.1, read on the forward strand.
AATTGAACTGTAAGGTATAATAAAAGTGTATATAATGTGTATATAAAGTGTATATAAAACTTTAACTAAAGTAAAAATAACGCTGTATTTTTTGCTTGATAATCAATTAGCTTGCTTCATTGTATAAATAAATATATATGTATGCATCTATATAAAACAGAACATATATACAAGGGCGGATCGACACGTTCTAGTACTTTAAATTTTACAAATTAAACCAATACCACGAAGGTCTTCCGGTTTGTTTTACTTAGAAGTTGTATACTGTCAGATTTATTATCACACATATTGTGTAGAAAAAGTACAGTTAAAATATATGCATATGTATACATACACACATTTGGGCCTATAAAATAATAGATATGTAAAAGCTATGACGCGAGCTTGGTTGTCTAGACTCGCTAGAGACGGGACTAGGGTGCAGGAGGCAGCATTGTATCTACCGCAATGTAGTTTACAACGTTGACACACACAAGAGTCCGAGGGATCATGAAACCCGGATGTCGCGCACAGCACGTGGTGGAAACCACGCACGGCGAACCTAGTCACACATGGCGATTAGATAGGCTCGGCCCTTTCCATGCCTGGTTTTGCATTGCTCCTATGCTAAAGAAATCCGCATCAATTTTAGCAAACTTGCACTCCCACGTTTTACTTAGAAGTGCCATTCATCGACTAAATACAGGTTAATCGGTCGCGGCGTTTATTGGTTTGAGTTTGATTCAAAGAAGTGAAGAAAATTAGGTTCGGCGACTTTTAAGAAGCCAAAAATAGAGAAGCAACAAAATTGCGCCATGATTGAAAATGTGGTTTTTAATTCTGTCATGATGACTGAATTAAAAACCATATTTTATGTTCTCAAGTAGTGGAGATGTTACAAACTGTCTATGGTGGTCAGGCAGTGCCCAAAACACTGTGTGGTTGTATATGCATACTCAATTTGAGTGAAAGAAATATGATGAAAAACACTGTGTGGTACGTAATACCGTTGATTCCTTGACGGACATAAAAAGATCGAAGATGATCCCCGATCCCCCGGCCTTTGTCGTCAATAACAGAGGAAAACGTTAAAAAAAATGGTGATATCTTACTTAACAATAGAATTACTTTGAAGGGGATAACGAGGAATTGGAGTTATCCTGTGAATCAGTTTTAACAGTCTTGATATATATATATATATATATATATATATATATATATATATATATATATATGCGCCAGATGACTCGCGGCGAAGCTCGTTCCAAAATGTTGAATTTCCAGCAAATGAATGCCCGTTGGGACATCTCCGAATTGAGTCTTCAAATGGTAGCAGAAGATTCTGGATTGCTTCAGAGAGTGATTACAGGAAGCGAGTCAAGGGTAAATGGTTACGACATCGAGATCTAAGCCCAATCTTTGCAGTGGTGCTTTCAAAGGAGAGAGTCGATCGAAGAAGCTTAGACAGAGCAGATCTAACACTAAGGTTTTTGACCGCGTTTGTCGGCTTCAAGGGAATCGTCTTTTACGAATTTTTGCCACCTGGTTCTATGGTCAATAAGGAATACTACCCCGAAATATTAAGAAGGTTGCGTAAGCATGTCTGACGCAAGAGGCCTGTTCTCAGGACAAACAACTCCTGGAAGCTTCATCACGGGAACACACCGGCTCACACATCGATACCGATTTTGGATCATTTTGGATAAGAAAAATTGAAGAGACAACGTTTCAAAACTTATAGCTGGGATAAAGAAAAATTCGCAGACCAGTTTTTTAGTTCTTCTTTCTAGTGCGATACCTAAACGATGTACCTGACGTACGTCATCGGCTTTAAACATACATAGAAACTTGTATGACATTAGACGGGGTAAAAACGAAATCATGAAACCGTATAATTGTTGTTGTTTGCCTAAATGTATTGCGTTTAGATAAATCGTTATCTGTTTCGCTACCTATAGAGCCTGTCGTCGAACCGTTTTTGTAAGGTGACAACTGGCTTGCGTAAGCTTTACATTGACGCAGCGCAGAACTCTTAGAGAGAGGCCACTTGTAAAAAAAAACCCTCTAAAAAGAGGCCTCCCTTAAAATCAAATGTCTACGAAATTTCAAAAAGCTTTGGAACATTCACAAAATGGACTTCATACATATTGCTTGGGTTTTTCCAAGAACAGCAAGCCAAAGTGGACGAAGGCTGTCACATATTCCAAAACGTTATAGAAGGTTACACTAGTTTCTAGAGAAATTGCAGGAATTGAATATAATTTAGCGATATTCCGATAGTTTGATCTCTTTAATAAAGTAGGAAGTGACAAGGCAAGAAAAACTTGAGAAATAAATAGATCTTACTAAATCACCCGAGCTTTTATATATTAAGTAAGTCAAAAAGTTCGTCGGCTTTTTTACCCGATTTTAAAGAGCCTTATTTATGCAGACAACAGTATTTTTATTCAATGATATATTGACCGTTTTGTTCGATAGCCTTTGCCCATCGCCTCGGTAGATCCATGATTCCTTTCTCCCAGAACGTCTTGTCATTCTCGTCGAAATACTGAGTGAGGTGATTTTTTATAGCCTCCAAAGATTCAAATGTTGTGCCATCAAGGGAGTTCTGGAGAGACCTGAACAAGTGATAATCAGATGGTGCGAGGTCGGGACCATAAGTTGGGTGCGGCAGCACATCCCAGTCAAACTCCGCCAATTTTTGCCGGGTGGCCAAACTTTTGTGTGGTGTCGCCTTATCATGTTGAAAAGTGACGCCCCACCTGTTTGACAATTCCGGGCGCTTTGTTGCTACTGCAGCCTTCAAATCTTCGAGTTGTCTGCAGTAGACGACGGAGTTGATCGTCTGACCCATTGGAAGCAGCTCAAAATACACGACGACCTTACAGTCCCACCAGCAGCACAGCATAACCTTCTTCTGATGAATTTCGGGTTTAGGGATAGCTGCGGCCTGAGAACCTCTGAGGACCCAACTTCTTTTCTGTGTTACGTTTCTGTAGAGTATCCATTTTTCATCGCCGGTTATCAATCTCCTCAGAAATGGCTCATTCGAATTCTTCCGGAGGAGTGCGTGACAGGTATCGACTCGCCCTTCAAGCTGCCTATCATTGAGGTCGTGTGGTAGCCAGATATTCCGCTTGCACGAGAAACCTGCATCATGGAGGCGATTCAAAACGGTTCCGTGGGAGACTCCCGTTACATCTTCAATTTCTTTTATGGTCAAACCTGGGTTCGAAGTAACCAGGCTTATGACTTCGTCGGTCTCCACAACATTGAGTCGTCCTGACCTCGGTTCATCTTCGAGATTGAAGTTTTCAGCTTTGAAACGGGCGAATCGCTTTTCGGCTGTGGATTTGTGTACTGCGTTTTCGCCGTAGACTGCACATATCCTCCGGGTTGTTTGCGCTGCACTTATGCCTTCACGGTAGGAGAACAACATAATGTATCGAAAATGCGTATTTTTGTCCTCCATTGCAAACAGCTGCCAATTCCGCAAACAAAACGGTAAAGTTGGAACAGGTATACCGTCGCGCCGCCACGGGTCTGCTCCTGAATGTAAACACAGCAGCCGCACTCTCAGGCGGCCCTGCTGCAGAGCGCGGGAATTTCAAAAATGTGGTCCCAGAAAGCCGACGAACTTTTTGACTTACCTAATATATGCTTGGGTTATTGGACATTGCTCAATATATATATATATATATATATATATATATATACGAGTATATGCCTACACAAAAAACAAGACGCACGCATTCACCAAGAGTGTGTACACTCCCACAATAAAAACGTTTTTGTTTTTCTTTTTTATTAAAACCACGTGTGCTAACTTGCACAATGGTACAATACACAAGAAAAAGATGATGGGCATTATTTTATCATCATCATTATCGCCGCATGATGATGCCCTTATACAACATACTCGCATATGTCGATTGATCTCGCCATCGTCGCCTATCCGCCACGACACCGACCCGAATCATCGCTATCGGACCATCGCGACCGGCACTTTCTACGGCTTTTCGCTGTGGTCGGTGGCCGCGACTGCCGGCACGTCCCAATCGTAGTCGCCGCAGAAGCCGTTCAGAATCGGGGCGGCCGGAATGCCTCGACGCACCATTCGGCACCGGTGTTCGTCCAGACGGAATGCGGCATCGTTCGTGTTGTTCACTGAGCTCGCAGACCACAGCCTCTCTCCGACGGCGCTCGCGCGAGGCCTAACAGCCGCCCACACAGGCCGGCGGCCATACACAGGAACACAGATGCGGTAGAACACACAGCGCACACGAGCACAAACACCAACCACGCGGCCAGCGGTTTGGATTGGTCGATTTGGACCAGGGACAGAAGAAGTAGCAGCAGCAGCGGCAGCAGCAGCAGCAAAACCAACAATAACAACAACACAATCGCACCGTACGCTTAGTGTATGTTCATTCGGTCTATGTGAGGATACGTTTACATCAACGTAGTTATTCAAGTGTTTCTATGATATACTCCTATATACTCCTATATTAATCTTGTGTGTAATACAACCATGTTTGAACAAGGTATTATTATTAATAATATGTACAGGTAGCACAATTACTAATATACGAATTAGGTAAGATTTACATTCATGTTTGTTTTAGTATTGTTTAAATGTCGGTGGCTATTCAACATGATCATCTTGGCGTTGCCTTTCTGTAGTTCCAATGACACCCTCTGTCGAAGGAACGAAGTCGATCTTGACTCCGCTATGGCCTCAAAGGGCTTTTTTTTTAAATAATAATAATAATAATAATAATAATAATAATAATAATAATAATAATAATAATAATAATAATAATAATAATAATAATAATAATAATAATAATAATAATAATAATAATAATAATAATGGGCTCGCCAACTGACCATAGTCGAGAGATGAGGTTGGTGGCATCAACGTATTCGCCCCACATGCAGGCTTCACCTCCAATAACCAGATCGCGCTCGGAGTCGGTGGCATTAAAGTCTCGTGGGTCGACTTCGTAATACCCGCGCCAATCTTGCCCGTAACTGAAATCATGTTTTTCCGCTTTCTTGTTTAATACTAGCTCTTGCGGTTTCATATAGGCATAGTACATACGGGGCGCAAGAACCTACTTTCGTCTGATTCTTTTGGAAGCTCACTATGCATACAATAGAGATAGGAAAACGAAAAAGAATGTAAGGACAACAAAAGCAGTGGCACTTAAATTATTTTAAGAGTACTATGCAGTTGTATTAGAAGAAGTACTCTGCTAATTAATAGAGCCGTGTTGACCTAAAATCCTAAAATACATAGTTTTCTTGTCATATTTCTATTCTAGACAACTACGTAAGAATAATTTTGTTTTCGTATCCAAAAGTGCACCTACCTGATGTAGTTTAGATACCAGGGTGCCGAAAGGACAATCTGGTAGCCGTGCTTGACAGTGTCCTCCATGTACTCCCGCCACGAGCGGAACTTACTGTCAAGGTTTGTGTCCTTCCAAAGGCCAACTAGGGTGTCAGGGGCAGCCTAGGCAAAGCAAAATGAAATCAGTCTAGTCCAACCATAAAGTGATGTCTATTGCCATTGTAGACAGCCATTCAATCAAACGGCCCTCATTTTGTGCAAAGTAACCTTTAGATTATATCCCATCCACAATATGATGACATTGTAGTGAACAATTGACGTTCGTATACAAGTGGTTACGAATTATTAATATTATTATTATTATTATTATTATTATTATTATTATTATTTGTGTTGTCGGCAGTTGCGAGGTTTGATGTGTCGCTTCGATTCCTGTGGCGTCGATTAAGAAAGCGCCATCGTTGCTTTCGTTCTTCTGGCCAGATCCCAAATGAATCTTGCTGTCCCACTACTAATGGCTTCTAGTGGTTCCATAGCTACCGGTACAAAATGGATACTGTTCTCGAGATCTGTGTACTTGCATTTCTATTCATGTTTGGTGTGCTCTGCTACCCACCCTGTGCTAACAAAGTTTTGCACGAGATACGAGGAAGCTACAGTGCAAGTCACTATAGCATCCCAGGCAGAGCATTTGTCGCGAGACTATAGCGGTATGATCACGCCATCAGTTCTCATGTCGTTGTCCAATCCGAGGCCCCGAGTTTCCAGTTTTTCTGGCAACCCTCCCTCTCTAAAGGCTTTTTTTAATAATTACAACGTTGATTTCTAGATGATTTGCTTTCGTCCAGTCGCCTCTCTAACTCCAGAGGTCTGTACTGCCGATAGACTCGCCAATTCTAAGAGACACGTAGGAATCCCGGCGATCTTATCCTTTACAGTAGACCGTGTTGCGTTCACCCTTGAGGAGACCTTTACTTCGGCTAGCTCCGATAACGAAAGTAAAGTCGCTTGGTCGTCTTCTTTCTCCACCACTATACTAAATTCGCCGTTTTTTGCTACGCGAGGCTCCTCCATCATCACCCGACGATCTTCACGATGTCGTCACAGATCTCATTAGAGTGAAGCTCTATAGCCTTGTCAGCCACAGAGGTGAATACATCTTCCTGTCTGACAAATGTCATTCTTGGCGCTACAGCCACCTTCGCACAAATTCACAGGTAGCAGGACTTCGCCCACACCATATCACCGTGGTAAATCCCAAACCGATCGGGACCGGTCACCGTTGCGGGCTTTCTCGGCAGTTTCTTTCTGACATTCACCATGCTCGCAGGGGTAGATTTAACCTGCGGCACATACATACTTCTGCTGCACGCGCAATCAGCTTAATTCAACATTCCGCCGGCGATGTATACTACGGTAGCACATGGACCGTCCAAAGCTGTACTAAATATAAAATGTTTTTTCTTCTAGATAAGACGTTTTAAGAATATACATATATTTTACATGCGTCACTGGCAGCTAACAGCGGCTGGTGTGGAATTAACGAACCTACTAAACCCAGACGCCTTCACCCCTCCTCTTCCCGGCCCGTAATTGCAGGGCATTGTTTCGATGTTTTATATTTGACTTAAGGACGCCAGCCTAATTTAATTTTTTTTTAAAACTTGCTAAGTAAAATACAAAAGGCTACTAAGACAATTTTGTTTAATTATTTTAATATTGCTTTGTACGAGGCCAGAATGCTATTCAGTTTCAAAATGTCCTCTTTTATTAAAAAAAACATCTAATATTTTTGCGACCTGATATCAAATGACATCGTACTAGGTACATTTGCCCATTTATCTGGACGATGAGTTTGTAACATTTAAATTGCATGTTGATAGACCGAAATGTTTGGGTCTTAGAAGACTAAAATTAGACGCATAAACTAGCAGCCTCACTTCAGTACTTTTAGGACATAATATAAATCGTGCAATGCAATAAAGAGAAAATTGGCGCTTACCTTGACACCGTTGTCAATGGGATCTTGCCAGATCATGTATTTCGCTCCAAGCTTTTTTACGTTCTCAAGTGTCTGTTTAACATAGTACTGTTCAACATCCGATACTTTATTCAGGCCATTCTTCTTCATGAATTCGGCGATTTCAGGACTCGATTCCCTAAAGCAACAAAGTTTTCACCCGTATTATTAGACAATAACACATGTTTTCATGCATGGATAACGTCATGGGGACAGAGAGAGCAAGGAACAAATCCTAACCAGCACTTATAGTAGACTTCGTCCATTCCAAGGTGAAGGTATTCATCGGGGAACGTCGTGAACGTTTCGTTGAAGATTTCCCGCAGGACATCGTAGGTGTAGTTTTTCGTAGGGTTGAGCATCTCGTAACCGGTAAAATCAGGATAACGGGGCGTTCCGCGACCCCCGTCACCGTAGCAGGCTGTTAAAAGATCTGTAACCATAGGAGCGGGTATTCTTTATTAGTTCAAATTAAAACTGATGCAGTCTTCATTAGCATTACAATTTCTAATAAATTATTACTTAGCGCGACTTGTCAAATGCTAGGCAGGCAAAATATATAGGTGTACACCTAGTAATAGAAATAATAGGTCGGCAGTCGGCTGGTTAGTCAGTTACCGCTGTCACTGGGCAGCTTCGAGGCAATTGGGCTAACCTGGAAAGACCTTGCCAAGCGCCTGTGTGTGGCCCGGTGTGTCGATCTCGGGGATAACCCGGATGCCTCGTTCGCGGGCGTACTCGATCACGTCGCGGACGTCCTTCTGCGAGTACACCTGGCTATGGTGATACGCGGCCTGCGTCAAGTTAGGATAGGCGCGCATCTCGTACGGCCATGACTGGTCGTCGACCATGTGCCAGTGGAACACGTTGAACTTTGATATCGCCATCGCGTCCTGCGGTACCAGACCACGGATGGTATAGGTCAAACTTTAGTTCAAGCACCCACGATAGTATAAAGGTAGTATAAAGGTACTATAAAAGTAATAATAAAGGTAATAATAATAAAAGTAATAATAATAAAGGTACTAACCAGGTTCTGTTTGAGAACTTTAACGGGCTGGAAATGTCTGGCGGTATCAAGGAGGATTCCGCGGAACGAAAAGCGTGGCCAGTCTTCGATAGTCGTGGCGTTGATGAGGTACTGCAAAGGAATACGCTTATTGAGAGTTTCGTCAGTGAAGATGGCCAATAGTAGAATCGCCATAGCAGTACGTTCATCGAATGCTCTATAGTTGCTATGCAGATACGCATCTATTTTTCGTTTATATGCTACCTATCTGAGAAAACATCTACTTACTTCAAATGTTTTTTGAAAATTAAAATTATATTAGTCCTTATATATATATATATATATATATATATAGTGTACTCACGCGATTCGTTTTGTCCTCGATAAAGACAAGCTGCGAGAACGTCTCGAGGCCCCTCAATGCTCCCCATACCGTTGCAGCTTTCAGCGTTGCCACGCCCGACTCTTCCTTTACGATTAATGTATCTGTGGTAAGACGTAATTTGTGCAGTGGCAAGTGGTTTATCAACGAGATCAACGTTTGAAGCACTTGCAGAAATTCTAACTGCTAGACTAGAGGAGTTCGCCTACACCGTGTCATCGCGGTAAGTTCCGAACCGTTTCTTTCTTCTTTCACCCATGCTCGCTGGGGTAGATTGAGCTTACGACACACGCACACCTTTGTCACGCGCTTAATCGATATATATATATATCCTCCGCTTTATCGATATATATATATATATATATATATATATATATGCACGTATAAGCAGTAATGCAGCTGCAATACAGTTACAGCTATAATCTATCGGGTTCCTTATGACTCTATTGAGTAGCGCCCCCAATCGTTGTCCGGACTTGATCGCTCGATCGAAGAATTACACTTAGGCTTAATTTTACTCATAAACCGTTTGGGAACTTACAGTTTTCGTTAAGCTGATGCTGTGGATAGCCACAATCTGTCAATTTGTCGCTGTAGCTGGTGACGTCAACGTGCAGGGCCTTTAATTTGGGCAGATCTCCTGGGAGCGGCGTCTTTTTCTGAGGGAATAACACCTTCCGGTACCTACAATAAAGCATCGTTGCGTAAAACGCAAATGTATTTATTCGCCAACATACATGATACAAAATAATTTAACAAACAATGGCCTCCTATAATATATGCAACATCATTTTCACCCACTATTAAGACCCGTTTTAATGCTAAACACGAGTGTATAGAGCTACCTGGAATATAAGCGTACTATGTGGAGTTAAACCGGGCGGAAGAGTAAGTGAATAAAAACTTTGAGATCATAAAGTAATACAATCGGAGCATACCCAATAATAAGCAACCCTTTGCAGTTGGAGGCGTTGCGAGGTCATTTTCTCACTGGGTGTCGTTGTATTTTTTTCATATGTTTTTTTTAACAACCTCGGCAAGACGTGTTCGGCTATTCTCTTTCCATTATCCAGGTCTCCCTCCATTCGTGTGTTGATCAATCCTGTATGTTGGTTTCTTCTTCTTTTCCGCCTCCCGCATCCATTCGTCATTTAATAATTACCCTTGAGCAACAATATCATCTGTACTCTCGACGAAACAAACTCCCAAGCTTAATTGTAAACGGTTTCTGTGGGACAGCGACGGATAGTACGTGGAGCTTTGTGTTTAGCACCAGCGGATTTAGCTAATAACACAAGAACTGCCCGCCCAACAGAAGCAAATTTACGGAAATAAATGAATAACAGCAATATCGTTATCATATTTACTTACTCATATTGAGTATGCATATAGCATTAGTACTCATATTATTGTCAGCTGCGTTCGGCATGTCATTCGAGAGAGGCAGTGTTAATCAATGCTGTATGTTGGTTTCCCCTCCTTTTCCGCCTCTCGCATCCATTCGGCATACAATACCTTTGGGCAACAATATCATCTGTACTCTCGACGAAACAAACTCCCAAGCTTAATTAATTGTAAACGGTTTCTGTGAGACAGCGACGCATAATACGTGGAGTTTTGTGTTTAGCACCAGCGGATTTAGCTAATAACACAGGAACTGCCCGCCCAGCAGAAGCAAAATCACGGAAATAAATGAATGACAGCAATATCGTTATCATATTTACTTACTCATATTGAGTATGCATATAGCATTAGTACTCATATTGATGTCAGCTGCGCTCGGCATGTCATTCGAGAGAGAGGCAGTGTAGCAAGCTAGCAACTGCTCTTAGTAAAATAGAGCAGTGATAGTTAAACAAAACGTTAAAGGCCAAGTACGGTTAGTATAAGTCATTTATCTAAAGAAAGGCTTTACCACAGAGAACGGAGGCCTGAGAGCACCCATAACCAATCAAACCATTCGAAGTATATATATATATATACAGGTAGTTCAACAAGTTTTTAAAATGAGCTCTTCAGAATTCGAATTTTGGCGCGCTTTCATTGCTATTGGAAACGGCAACTTTTCGACTGCTAGCAGTCAAAATATTATGGTGATTGCCCGTTGCGATTTCGTTTGATCGCTTTTCCCGTGCAACGTATCGGCGTGATTTTGAAAAATTGAGAAAAAAGAGTTTCGAGTTGTTATCAAGCATTTTTATTTCAAAGGTTGGAATGCGACTCAAGTGAAAACTGAGTTAGACGAGGTGTACGGTGACTCTGCGCCATGTTTTGCCACTGTTTCCAACTGGATTAATGAGTTAAAAAGAGGTCGCAGGAGCACCGAGGAGGGCGCCCAAAAACGGCAACTGATGAGGAAAACGTGGAAAAAGTGCGGAAAATCTTTGCTGCAGATAAGCGAGTGAACATTAGGTAAATAACGGAGGCCTTGGGGATCAGTTTGGGTAGTGTGCATTTCATCCTGCACGAGAACTTGAAGATGAAAAAGCTCAGAGCAAAATGAGTGCCGCATTTGCTCAACCAAGGCCAAAAAGACGCGCGTGTTTCCGCTTCACAGCGAAATTTGGCCAAGATGTCGAAAAATACGTCGGATTTTTGGCGCAGATTCGTGACCGTCGATGAAAGCTGGGTCCATCACTACACTCCCGAGACCCAAGAAGCATCTCGCCAATGGTGTGCACCTGGTGAAGGACCTCCGAAGAGGGTGCGGACAACGGCATCGGCCGGAAGGATGATGGCTACGGTTTTTTGGGACCAACGTAGAATAATTCTGGTCGACTACCTTGAGAGCGGTAAAACCATCGCGGGAGTATATTATGCAAGACTGTTGGACTGCCTGAAGCAAGAACTCATCGTGAAACGGCCCGCTTTGCAGAAGAAAGTTGTCCTGTTTCACCAGGACAATGCTCCTGCACACAAGTCGCGGCAAGGATCGGCAAAACTGGCCCAACTGAGGTTCGAACTTATTGAACAACCTTCCTATTCCCCAGACCTGGCCCCTTCTGATTATTTCCTCTTCGGACATTTAAAGAATAGTCTCGGTGGAAAGCGTTTTTCTAGCAATGAAGAGGTTAAGGCTGCTGTCAATGCCTATTTTAGTCTAAAGACGCGTAATTCTACTTAAGAGGTATTATGCTCTGAAATCTCGGTGGGAAAAGTGTATTGAGCTTCTTGAGAAGTATATCGAATAACAAAAAATTAAAAACAAGATTTGGAAAATTCTTAGTTTTTATTTAAAGAACTTGTTGAACTACCTGTATATGATTTAGTTAAAGACGATAAATCTGATTCGAACATATTTGTCACTAACATAGTTACATATAACATTTTGCGTATTCACTAAAACGTGTTAATCATAATTTTCGCCTTCGCTTGTCGGCCTTTTGGCTAAGACCAAAGTGTGGTAACTTTCACCTATATAACAAAAAGTTGCCATCCTTTGCAATCGTACGTAGTTATAGAAATAGCACAGTGGTCATGTAATTGCTCTCCATTATAGAGCGGTAGTTAATAATAAAAATAACAAAATTAACCGAAAATGACCTAATATATATATATATATATATATATATATATATATATATATATATATATATATATATATATATATATATGTAATTGGACACTTACCTTTTAATGGCCTTGTCGATAATATCACAGCAAATGGCATCGCTGCGAATATCAAATGTAGTGGGGTTGATTTCGAGCAGTTTTGGCTGGGTTGTGTAAATCTGCGGCATGGGCCATGGAGAACCCGATGGCGAACGAGTGCCCTGAATAACACCAAAAATGCAAGCACGAGCAGGTACATGCGGGTAGGTCGTTAGTACAATCGTCAGAAGGTTTCACTATCTAATCCTAATTTTATAAATATACTTTTTTTAAAAGTAAGAGCAATCAATTTACTTTTCCTCAAGCTCGTTTGCCTGCGTAATCAGTCAGTTCAAATAAATAAGCAGAACCAGCGTGTGCAGGTGTCACCTCTCTTTAAAGCCGAAAGCGGTATATTTAACATTCTTTTAAGAATGATGATACAATAAATTTGCAAATGCATGCGTAATGTGTAGATCATATGAAACCCAATTACCGAAGTTGGATCGACGTTATGACTATATGCAAATATTATTTCTACATTTATTTTACCTTTAAATAATGTCAGATCGCAAACAGTAGGTCAAGTGTACTTTTATCTAAGCATTTTCTGTAAATTTTTAGAATAATCTGCGGCTAGGGCCTCTTGCGCTAATATTTGAGATCTTGCGCTCACTGCACACCTCTTGTATATTACCGTTAATAATTATTACTATTGCGAATTTGAACGTGATTGATTGATTGGTTTATTCGATAGGTAAGCGTATGTACACATATCACCCTTTTGTATCGGGGGCGCATAACGCTGCAGCTATAAACGTGTAGCGTTCGTAGTCGTAATTTTTATTTATTTGCACTTGTTGCAGTGCCTTAAGTGTGAACACGGTGTTCGTTCTATATGTTAAGCCTTATGATACAATCTGTTCGACTAGCTCCTTATATATTAAAGACTGTAGGGCCTTTGCTATTTAGACGTGTTCGCTACTTCAGAGCGTTTGATTGTTTTTGACCTTGCTTGGCCGTGCGTTGCTGCAACCCTTAATCGAGCTATAACTTAAATATGGTGCCGCTATGAAACATGGCGTGTCATACTAGGCATTTTCATTGCATTCACATAAAATAGCAATTTGTCAGAATAAGTGGGTCTTTCTGACGACGACGAAAATAGTATCTAGCTTTTTGATGTCCTACTGATGACGACCCATAATTGCGTTCCCATTCTTGTGGGAATCCCTACTCGTGAAATAAAGCAAATGTTACACTCAATTGTACACAGTCTGCAAAGACGCGAATGCTACCCAAAATGCTTTGCTCAGGCCGTTACTTTTCTTTGCTCATACGTTGCTCAGGTCGTTACTTTTCTTTAGACTAGAACAGTTCACATGTTGGCACTCTGTGCCGTTAAAAAACAACTCGGTCCGAGATCATGAGTTGGGGCCGGTTTTCGCCTAATTATTGTGCAGTTGTTGGCAGCAAAGGCCCGTATCCTTTTGCCTGCCTTCTTAAGTTCCAAGTAAGTAGATTTTCGTATACCGAAAACTACAGGCTTTAGCTTGTTTGGTTTCTCTGGAGCGGGAGAGTGGCAGGCCTCAGCTCGACCAGGGTGCATTTATAAAAAAAACAGTACATCGTAACTCTCTTTGAGTGTACGCCTTGATTGATTGGACTGTGGCAAATACTGTGCTTTTTAACTAGAATCTTTTTTGTTCACGCTCTAGCGCGTGAGAAAACACGTGTTTTGTTCCGGTAACTAAGAATTAAAAAACAGGGTTTGGCGGTGACGGGTAGGGAGTGAAATGCGTGTGCGCAAATTTTAAAATTCATTGATGTTAGTAACATGTGACGAGCTCTCTTGTACTGTTTAGAAGGCTCCCAACGACGCCGAACGCTATATTTCTAAGTTAATTTTAATTTCTTCTACGTGCCCTGATGAAGTAATCGCTGTGCTTCAAAATATTTCCAGATGCAAAACTTACCTCGAGTGGAAGACGTGCTTCAATGTAGGTTATATGTGCGTGTACCTCTACTCCAAACACTAGCAGCAGCAAGAGCGGTATGGCTGCGCATAGCATAGGCCGGCGGACCTGCAGCATTACGGAATGCTTATAATTCTGGTTCTATGAGTAGCACGTCAAATTTCGATGTCGATTGTAGCCGGATCAGTGAAACCTCCCGTTTCAATCAAGTGTAAAATCGCTCCTTTGCACTTCGTAGATCTCTCGCTGATCTGATTTGTTGTAGCTCCAAGCCACCACCGACTTTGTCTCGCGTAGAGAAGCCCCTAGACGTGCGCCATTGTTGTCTTTGTTGTTGTTGTTGCTCAATTCACCTATACGACAACAAATACGCACAACCGACGCTCGTGGCAATATCGCTATAGACCGATTAGTAATAATAATGATCCTAAATATAATCACAGTAATAAAAATAATAATAATAATAATAATAATAATAATAATAAAGTTACCCGTCGTAACTTGATGTTATCAATAGCCGACCATACCGGACTGGTCCGGATCGCGCAGTCAGTGTTTCACTACTAAGCGAAGAGGAGGATTGCGACAAGAAGCGCTGACGATGTTGTACAACTATTACGAAAGCGACAACGATGACGAATTAAGAAAGAGAAAGCTACTAACATTTAATATGTTGACTTGTTAGATGTAAAGCAAACACCGTTCCCCTTGCGGACTGTTTCCCTCGTCTTCCTGCTCATCGACACAGCCAAGGTAAGACGGAGAAGGTGAGAACAGGAAGACCGTTTTCGACCTAAGCTGACTGTTGTAACGCCACCGTCGCCTTGCAGTGGGGCTGGCGGCGGTAGATGTCACAGGTTCAGATGACAGACCGTCACAGACAGGCGGGAACGACAACCGTTAGCTAACGGACAACGCCGATAGGCGGCGACACTGTGAGGGATACCTCCCCCTTTTCCTCTTCCATCTTACCGCTACAGCTCTCGCATTGCACATCTGATTGACTAAACGGTGGCGGCCGTAGTTGCCGCGGCAGTGAGCAGCGTAGTTGCAAAAACGGCAGCGGCAGAAACAACAACAACAACGACAACAGCAGCAACAACAAAACAACAACAGCAACAACAACAACAACAACAACAACAACAACAACAACAACAACAACAACAACAACAACAACAACAACAACAACAACAACAACAACAACAACAACAACAACAACAACAACAACAACAACAACAACAACAACAACAACAACAACAACAACAACAACAACAACAACAACAACAACAACAACAACATCAACAACAACAACAGCAACAGCAACAACAACAACAACAACAACAACAACAACAACAAGAGTAGCGACAGCAGCAGTAGTAGCAATATCCCAGACGTCAAAAACAACAAGGACAGTTACAACACCGAAGATAACAAGGATCGCGCTTACGATATTGACAACACCCCTAACTATCATAGCAGCTGTAATAGCGATGACGTCAACGACTGCAACAACAACAACATTTGGAATAGCTGTAGCAGCTGCTATTATATTAACCGCAACGACAACAAACATTTTAATTACAACAATTAATACAACAACGATAACAAGTACCGCAACAACAACGGCAAGGGAAGACACAGGTGCAACGTACAACCAACGAACTAACTATTAAATTAGCTGCCAGGCGTTAGCGAAAAATCATTGGAGAGAGAACTGACGCTTCAAAATCGGGCCGTGGGTTAAACGTCTGACAGGCGAGCATTCAGTTGGTCGATCGGGCCGGCTAATTAAAAACCTGTATCGAATGTTGCCGCTTCGATGATAATAACGACATTCAGCACGAAGCCTATGCATATATAGGCGTATGACTATATATCGATATATAGGCGATCGTTAATTCAGCACGTCGAATTTACGCACAGGCACTACCGATGCAGAATCTTGCTGCTGCTGCTACTGTCGCCGAAACAGCCACGCACGGCATCTTTATCCGAAACCGGTCCGGCGCCGTATCGACAAACCAGAGCAACAAATTTACGAAAGATGGGCTATGCCGGCTTCGAGCTTGGCCATTTAACAGTGGAGCCACATTGCCATTATTGGCTGTGATACTTTTTAAATGAGGAATACGATCGGCGCAGCACTGCAGCTGCGCTTAGAGCAATTCGCGACTCGACCCGCATCCAATGCACCGGCTACCATACCCAGATATACGCAACTGAATATAATTCCTGTTTATATATATATATATATATATATATATATATATATATATATATATATATATATATATATATGTATATATATATATGTATATATATATATATATATATATATGTATATATAAGTACGCATGTCAAGCGAATATATATATTCGCTTGACATGCGTCACTCTTTGATCTCAGGGGCGCTTCGGGCGGCACCATGAGCGGTGAACAGTTCATGTGGCGCCAGCAGCATGGCAGCCGCCGATGACTCTCAGCAGCGGTATATCGTTTATCATCCATTCTCTATGAGCATCGCTTAATGAAAATTTGATCAAATACAGAGATCGAACCGGCGACACCCCGATAAATGATAAGCAAAACTAGAGCACGAGCCTTCTAGACCACGCCTAAATATATATATATATATATATATATATATATATATATATATATATATATATGTAAATATATTTTTTAATTCTCTATTTATATATTACATTAAAATAAAGGTATCGAAGAAGGTAGTAAAATAAAACGAAATACAGAAATTGTCTTTACCCGAGAAGTATAGAAAAGCTAGGATAATTCAGCTGATTTGCTCGCTTGTTGTAATTCCGGGGGAAATAATTCGTCAATTCGTATTACGATTTTGTCTAAGTTAATATGTTCACCTTCAGCCTTTGCTCTGATTTGCACCTAGGATTAAGATCGTGTCGCCCCGCTGGACGTCAATAGAAAGTCTTCGGCGTAATAATTATGCGGTTTTCTTGTCATCCGTAGTTAACTTCAAACGTTTGCTTAACTTAGTGAGTAATCTCTCAGTCAGGAGGTGCGGCGGTCCCAAGCCTCGACGGCCGCTAGGCCAAATGCGTTCGGCAAATTTGGTTGCCTTGTTGTTCTCTCCTCCAGAGTCACGGCGTAACCACCTCTAAGTCAACCGAAACCGACCATTGAAAGCAAAAGAGTTGGAGTGGAGTATATTCAGGATTTCTTTGCCGAGTAAAGTACTCCTTACAGACGCTAAAGGCGTACTTTTTCCCTACAGCTGCTTAGCACCAGTAGCGAGTATATTTTTATGAGCTTTATTATAGCTCAGCTACAATTGTGTCTGGTCAATTTGATGCCACCTTAAAGTCGCTACATCGATTTACAGCAACTCTTTTTAAGCAAATGGTTTATTTATTAACACCCGGGCTGGGTGAGTGTGTTTATGTTGCATCACAGTGGTTCGACACGACAATCGATCTAGCGTTTTGCCAGTTCTGTTATGGACCGAGCCGCCGAACAAACCGCGGCGTGGTATTTATCACGATTATTATTTTTAAGCAAATTTTGAAAAAATATGCGACTTTTTATTGTCTTGTGGTCTCCAGCAGCATCGCCTTATTTGTCTCGATAAACAAATTTTAAACGTTAAATTGATTGGACAATGATATCTTTGGCGGCGTAATACTGTGGCAATGTGCCCGTTCCTTCAGAAAATGTATAAACCCTGTTGGCCGATTCTTAGACACCTCATCCACCAATTGGTATTCCTAATAAAATAAACTACCTCCTTCGAGTTTGAATCTTTTCCATTCGGTTCATGTCCTGAAGTTGTCGCAGTGTCCCTTTACTTTAATTAAGGCTTTATGGAATTTACTTAAACCATCTATTAGTTTGCATATAACTAGCATATAGCGGGAACTGACGTCGACACGCATACGTCTGCTTGGCGCTACTGCGAGAATCCGGACCTGCGGAAAAATGTCGAATATTTCAGAAGTATCTTCAATGTCACGATCTAATGGCAGATATGTCTAGAGTCGAGTTATAATGACAGATAGGAGAGATATATCGTGAATCGGGAAGGGTATGAGATTAAGCATATCCAATGTCAAAAAAATTTAGAGTTTCCCAATCCATTGTAGAGCGGCTTTCCAGCGGACTAATAACTAATTGTACCTCATTGTCAATTAGCCCTATATAGTCCCCTTCACTCAGAGATAAATGGTTATGGTGAGTTCACTTGTCCTAAGGGAATCTTGCCAGCCTGAAACCGCACATTTATGTAGTAGATGAGAAAAAAGTCAGTAAATTCCGCTTGTAAAAACACCCTGTTGGAAAAATACTACCATGCGCAAAAATATCTAAAAGTTCACATGTTTGTAGATTCTTGTCGTTGCTGTCGCTAAACTGTTAATGTCGGGGGTCATGGGTTCGATCCCGACACGACGATAATGGGTAGATACGAAGGACTTGCTTCTTGTGAAACCTACTGATTCCAAATAAAAAAACGTTCGGTATATTTTAAAAAGGGTTTATTTTCCAGTTTTGTCAAGTAATTCATACGCTGCACAATCACACACAGTCAGCTGTCGTTGGGCTAGCCTCGTGTTGTACCGATAATGGCATGCGATTTTCCTACCTGACCAAATCCGTTGTGCTTAAACCGGGCGCACTTCGGATTACGAAATTAGCGATACCTTTTCACCGTCCTCAACTTTTAGATGCGGTTTTAGAGTTAATGTAACCGCGAACCTTTACTCAGCACGTCACCGAATCAGTGTCATCTTATATTGTTTACACTATCCTCCGTTGCTTTATTCTAATAAGCTCTGACGTCACCGTTCGTCTCTATGCGTAGCATGTTCTTCCTAAGATCATATACTGTTCTCGCCAATCTGAAAACCGCACCTGGCTAAATCGAGGAAAACAAATGTCAATCAAATGCAAAGAAATTTGGTAGAAGAAATTCGGAGAAGATTCTTAAAACACCTGCAATTCTAATGTTCATTTGGCCGATGTTTTGCTGCCATACGCTGTGTTTGAACAGCTCAACAAATCCGCATTATGTTAGCTTAACCGGTGTGAATTTTTGAAACAATTGTCTCATATCAGATCAAATAGTTGAAGTCAGTCTACCAACGCAGGTCCAAAAACGAAATACTTTCTGGGCTGACTCTCAGCCAAGATTTAACGTCCATATGGACCGCTTTTTGCATTGCTTCATAGACGGACCCCCACAGATACAAATGTGCAACGGTGGGGCTCGAACCCGCGCACCCATGTGTCTCCTCCAGTCGCGAGGCGCAGGCAAATGCACCACGCCACCGGGCGAGGTCCAAAAACTGTAGCTCGCAGTGAGCGTATGAATTGGTTGTTTGCATGGTGGCCGGCAAATGAGCCCATGGGAAACCAATTAACAGTTAGGTATCTTATGGCTAACATCGTGTCTATTCCTCGACTGCTACAGCCATGTACTTTTGAACATACGTCAACACTCTGTTTGTGTTAATAGTTACCCAACGCTATACGCAATTACTACAGCAGCGTTAATCATATGTTAATATTACATACTATTAACAATACATGCAATAGTATAAAAGACAAGTTATATATATATATATATATATATATATATATATATATAATATATCAGGAGTAAATCAGCATATTGTGGTGCATCAATAATAGGCGGCGGGTACCCCATGGCCTAACATAGAATGTTACGGAATCCATGAAGAGCGAAGCATGTCACATTTATTCTGACACAACAAAACAGAGTAGCGCATGTGCTAATATTACAATCGACGTTCTGATATTACAACTGTCGTTTTAACGAACGCTGTCCTATATGAGAAAGGTGGCATAATAGACGGCTTGAGCCATTTTAGAGAAATTCATTTCAGAGCAATTTTCAAATAGGGGTTTGGGTGTATTCAATCTACCGACTAAACGCTTTGGCTGCGCAGTAGCACCCGCTAAAATGCTTAACTGCGTTTACAAAAATTTGCGGCCTAAATAGTAGTCTCTTCGAAGTAATCGTAAGGCTTAGGTACGTGGAGCGATTTACAAAACGAATATCTGTGACAGCTATACGCAGTGAGATTAGACAACAGCTCGCATGAATTTTACCACTTTCGTCGTGGTAGCGTTTATTTCAAGGCCAGGTAGAGCATAGAGCAGTTAGAACTTGTTGGATATGGAAGTGGCTGCGTCTGAACATAACGAAATCGCTCACGTAAAGAGTTTTTGTAAGGCCTAGCTTGGGCATGATTTAGGACAGGTTGACTGAACGGGACCGTGCGTCTGAAGAATGTTTGTATCATCGAGGTCCTTCATCGAGAGGTTCCTCTTACTACGCATCGTCAAAAGGGTAGCGTACCTTGGTGGCCATAACTGAAGCATTTTCCTATTTTGTCCTTTAAGGCTAAGTATATTTGGAAATTATATTTATAGCCTTTTTAAGGTCAGCGCTTTACACTACGGGCAATACACTTACCTTGGCCATTCGCATTTCTACAAGCACTTAGTTCCTTCATTGTCTAGTCACGAACCAGCATCCATAGGACAGTCTTCCGATTATCATCACTTCATTCAATTATTACGACTGTAACGAGGGAGCGTTTATACTATGTTATCGTATGTTAATATGATAAAAGAATATAGTTAACAATACTATAATATATATATATATATATTATTGTATGTTAATATGATAAAATAATATAGTTAACAATACTATTATATATATATATATATATATATATATATTACTTTTTATGTTAGCACTTTGGAACACTTGCAATAGTATACAAAACTTTGTCATTTGAGGTGCCGATCAGACGCGTGTGCACAGAGCGTCAATTGGGTTCTCTTGCGGTGCTACATAGATGAGTATATAGAAGTATCCAAGATACCCGGTGCGATCTACAATTTTTAACGGATGATGTTGTGTGTACAATCGGATATTTCTTAGTCGTGCCCTTCGACGGAATTTTATCACGTGTGTTTTGTCAACGATAGCTCTCATCTCTATGGCGTCCGCATATATCGTCATCATCGCATTATTGCTTCACTGAAGTTCCTCAGCGACGGCATACGTTAAACAAATAACCGTCTGCGTATGTAAATAGCTTAATGTTTTGCCGTTTGAAACTTGTCACTTTGTGCCAGAAGGGGTGGATATAGTGGCCTATGCTGACGACCTCGCCATAGTCGTACGGGTGACAACGGCCGAAAAGTTAGAACTGAATGAAGAACTGGCCCAGTAAAAGAGCCAGGCAAGCCAGGCTTCTCACAGGAATAGAGAGAGGGTTCGACGGCTCACTTTACAGCTCGCTGGCCAGAATATACCAAATGGCATAAGGGGCTCGCCATCTCGGGGTTACACAAGACATGACAATGAATGGCCTTATAAAGGGCCAACGAGGGAAGCAGCCAAGGCAGCGTGCGTTAGGATCCTAGCTCCGATCCGGCAGCGTGCGTTAGAATCATAGCTCCGAAGTCCGCACGAGAGCACTGCTTATGACGCTCGCGGAATCAACAGCTTTGTTTAGAACGCCAGCTTAGATAAGTGCGGGCAAGTTGAAAAAGCAAAACAAATCCTTTGAAGTACCGTAGAGGGCAGCAGCCCTGAGGATCATTCACGGGTACCGAACATTTAGCACAAATGCGGCTCTTGTACCGGTAGGATCAGTTCCCTAGGATATCTAAGCGCTTTAACAACAACGCTTATATGAACTGGGTGCTTCGATGCAGACGGAAAAGGACAGGGTAATGAATGCTTCAATGGAAGCTGAGAGAGACGCCACCGCCCGGTGGGGTCCTGGAAGATCTCTCTACTGACTTTTGACTTATACTCTCATGCCTCCTTATATATAACAGATATTTTAGAGACAGATAGCGTAATAAGTGACTTCCCGCGTCTTCGCTACTGGGGCGGCGGCATCTTCTATTTGGCGCCACGTCCTTGCTTCGCCATTGCCGCCAACCGACTTTGTCTATACCCGCGCTGTCTTTACAGCCGCTTCTATGCTAAATCCCCCCCCCCCCCCCTTTACAGACTTATTATGAATTTGACCCCGTCTTCGCCCACGAAGTCCCATAAATGGCTCAGTGCACATCTCATCGACCGTGGACGACCTTCATAGCGGTGAGCTGTCGCCTTCATAGTGTTTACGTGGCGCACCCGGCGGCTGGTCTCCGTATTCGGACCCAGTCGCTGGGCAAGAACGCACGAACTTGGCTTTTACTGCCGTTTTTTCTCTCTTTGCGTAATCATTCTGTTTGTTCTGTTTTCCACTCGCGCTCTGCTCATCCTCAACGTTTTAATAGGTGTTTCCTGGCCAGAGACCGCACCCAGTTTTGTCCTTATTAGCCTCTAGAACGTATTCCGTGGTCGATGCTTCGTTTTCACTATATCCTATGATGTGCATTCTCCGCTGCCTCCTGGCATTCGCCGTTAGTCCAACAACCCCAACGTCGCTGCTCCTCCACGCCGATTGCCTGTACACCGGACGAATTCGTCGCGGCATCGGCCGTTCCCCTGTGTTGCTTGAATATCTCCATTGGCTTCGTCACCATGCTGACGTACGCGGTGAGTGGAGCCGAGCCTCGACAGCAGCCTTCTGCCCCAGCTTGCCACTCTGCGAAGAAGAACCTTCCGGCGACCAAGCTGTTCCCGCTACTCCTCAGAGGACGAGTTACCTTAAAACTTTTTCGGTACGCTGGTATCATAAGCATATGCTGCAACCCCGCTTTGCAAATATAACCCACGGAAGACCAGCCTGCGAAATCCAGATAGGAGAAGTCTGCACTCTAAGAGAAGATAACTTTCCCTATATCCTATAGATAGTATCCGACATAGTCGGATAGTGTAGACGCTCATGGAGGCCGCGAAGACGCTGTGCGTACGCGTTCAGTGTAAAGGTCGCCAACGGCAATCATTTACGAAGTGCCGCCTAACTTCTCCACCACCTCGAAGTAGTACAGTGTAGTCCAAAGGATACACACTCAAACATCTTGGCGCAGTACTGCAGCTGTACATTTTTCAAAGTCGACTGTTGAATATTGATTTTGTTTATTTAAATTTGGTGGGCTACATTAGTGACGTCGTCAAGCGGGCCAGTGCTAGTACTAGTTGTTGTTATCTATCGTGGTGCTGCCGGTTCGATCCTCGTTGCTGATTGAATTTTCTTTGAGCAATGCTTATTGAGAATAGATGATCAACCACTTTTTGCTGAGAGGTAGCGGCCTTGCTACCACAAGGACTCTTGAGAAAACTCTAGATATCTCAACATGTCCGATCCTCGGCACATTAATATGCCTCACGGCGACTCCAAGTCTCAGGGGCGGAGGATGGTCTAGAATTAAATACAACCTTCTTAAAAATGTGCAAATTGCTTGGCGGGTTACAATAAAGTGAACCGCGACTATGAAAAGCGCTACGGAAGGTACATACTTCGGTGAAACTAATGTGAGCATGTCCAGCACTAGAAGGACTGCCCTAAATTTAGAATAATTTAATTTTAAATTTGATTTAAACGACAATCAACATTAGGCATCCCCTCGCACCTCGCGACTTAAGTGTGCTTAGTGTTGTATAATAAGCAGATAAAATACCTTTGAATTAGTGGTGAATTGGTGTAAGGACGCATAAGATTTCGTTACATTACAGGAACAGATCACACTTTCCAGGGTGATCGTTTCCGTTTTAAGTTTGCTTAGAATACCCACCTTATACTACTAGCAGCATATATATACAGGTAGTTCAATAAGTTCTTAGAATGAGCTTTTCAGAATTCGAATTTTGGCGCGCTTCCACCGCTATTAGGAACTGCAACTTTTCGACTGCCAGCAGTCATAATATTATGGTGATTGGCCGTTGCGATTTCGTTTGATCGCTTTTCCCGTGCAACGTATCGGCGTGATTTTGAAAAATGGAGAAAAAAGAGTTTCGAGTGGTTATCAAGCATTTTATTTCAAAGGTTGGAATGCGACCCAAGTGAAAACTGAGTTAGACGAGGTGTACGGTGACTCTGCGCCATGTTTTGCCACTGTTTCCAACTGGATTAATGAGTTAAAAAAAGGTCGCAGGAGCACCGGGATGAACTACGTTCAAAACGCCCAAAAACGGCAACTGATTAGGAAAACGTGGAAAAGGTGCGGAAAATCGTTGCCGCAGATAAGCGAGTGAACATTAGGGAGATGGCGGAGGCCTTGGGGATCAGTTTGGGTAGTGTGCATTTCATCCTGCACGAAAACTTGAAGATGAAAGAGCTCAGAGAAAAATGGCTGCCGCATTTGCTCAACCAAGGCCAAAAAAACGCGCCTGTTTTCGCTTCACAGCGAAATTTGGCCAAGATGTCGAACAATCCGTCGGATTTTTGGCGCAGATTCATGACCGTCGATGAAAGCTGGGTCCATCACTACACTCCCGAGACCCAAGAAGCATCTTGCCAATGGTGTGCACCTGATGAAGGACCTCCGAAGAGGGTGCGGACAACGGCATTGACCGGAAAAGTGATGGCTACAGTTTTTTAAGACCAACGTAGAATAATGCTGGTCGACTACCTTGAGAGCGGTAAAACGATCACAGGAGAATATTAGGCAAGACTGTTAGACTGCCTTTAGCAAGAATTCATCGTGAAACGGCCCGCTTTGCAGAAGAAGCTTGTCCTGTTTCACCAGGACAATGCTCCTGCACACAAGTCCCGGCAAGCATCGGCAAAACTGGCCCAACTGAGGTTCGAACTTATTGAACAACCTTCCTATTCTCCAGACCTGGCCCCCTCTGATTATTTCCTCTTCGGACATTTGAAGAATAGTCTCGGTGGAAAGCGTTTTTCCAGCAATGAAGAGGTTAAGGCTGCTGTCAATGCCTATTTTCAGTCTAAAGACGCGGAATTCTACTTAAGAGGTATAAAAGCTCTGAAATCTTGGTGGGAAAAGTGTATTGAGCATCTCGGGGAGTATATCAAATAAGATAAATTTAAAAACATGATTTGGAAAATTCTTGGTTTTCATTCTAAGAACTTATTGAACTACCTGTATAGTATTATTTAGTGGCCAGTATGTAGTTTACATATATTTGTATTATAGCTTCACTACACCGCTCTCGTTAGCGGTATCGTTCTTACGATTCTCCACATAGCTTGCATTCGTGTATATATATATATATATATATATATATATAATTTGCTTGACATGTACACCTAAATTCACATGTCTCCCTTTTATATCAGGAGACATTGAGACATCTAGGGTTTCCCCGACAGCCCTTGTGGCACCATGGTCGCTGAATCTTAGCAGTATAGTATGGTCTATCATCTACTCTCAATGAGCATCGCTCAAAGAAAATGCTCGATCAACAACGAGACGAATTGAACCGGCAACACCCGGTAGATGACAACCATGACTAGCCGCACAACCTAGCCGCCCCATATATATATATATATATATATATATATATATATATATATACACAGCATATATTAGTTGACAAACAATCGAGATCATATATTTAGTGGCCGCCACATATAAAGGGCGGTGCGACGGCGTCAGTTGTAATACCACTAATCGATTGCCAAACAACACAGCGACATGAACATATTTGGCCTCCGGGTGGAGTTCCTTGCTCACTCGCTCACTCACTTACATACACAGCCAGAGTTAGTCAGCCAGTAGTTACCCTAGGAGGTTGTCTGTCTTTGCTAGTTTATTTCTCCTCTTCTTGTTCTCCTTGCCCTTCGTCCCACCCCCTCTCTCTCTCTTGTTTTGTTTCTTTCTCTATGGCCCGTATGGCCTTATTAATCGTCATTTTCTTCCACATCGTGTTGTGTTGTGTTGTTTTCCGCCGTGTGTCGGACAGCTGTGTGCCAACTGCTGTCCTTCTGCAAATACAGCTCTCCTACTTACTCCCTTAGGGTGGTCTTAATAACGGTAAGAGCGGCGGCGTCAACAGCAGCGGCAGCAGCAGCACAAAGGAAAGATTGTAAGTGCCTTCCAACCATACAATAACCACGTGCTGCGGTCCGTGTTGCGGTGGCTAAGTAAACCGAGTGACGGTGATTTCAATAGGCATAAAAATGATATGGGCGTAATGTTTTTTTTTTTTATAGAATAGCTTTATCAGCAACCGGTGGTTGGTTCACAATATTGCGCGTACAGAGATAGCACACATTTACATATACATATATATTCATCACGGTTCCAAAAGTTTCACGAGTCAACGGAACTGCTCTATCGCATTGTTGAAGGTGATATAAATCATACTGTCCCCCGCAGAGTTTGCACAAGCATAACGAGGAACTTTCATGGAACTTCTCTCAAATACAGATCTTCATGTGGAAGCCATGTGCAGCAACTCGTGAAATTAGGTGGCTATTCTCACAATTGCAGCGCTTCCACGAACTAAACGTCATTGCATGGGCGTAATGTCATCGCGTTACTCTAAAGATCATCATAATTTTCGCCGTCGTCGTCAGGGTAACCGGGCGTTACGCCAGCGACAGAAATATCCACCTCGCGATCGATGGAAGCTATGACGGCTATACTTTTGCTATACTACTCGTTCGTAGTCTGGTTAGTTAGGTAGAACTTGGCAAATATTGCAAAATACCGAGGGCTGGCGTCATATTCTGTTGCGTTATGCCGCTATGCTAAACGCTCGCATGTGAATTTGTTTGCTATATTTGTTTAAGATGTCACCTCTCAGACCCCGTTTATATCTGTTCATGATGTCGCATGAGGTCATGATGTACACTGTGTGTTAGTCTACGAGTACGATCTTGCTGTAGTGAGAAACGTCAGCAAGTATCAGCGTAACCGGATTGGCGCCCAGCCCCGCCACACGATCGTCGACAAACAAATAAAAAAAATTTAGAGAGGTTGTTTTTATTCTAGAGCATCCTCCGTACTCTATTTGCTTGGAGCGGGTTTCAACCTCACGGTGAGGCATGTCATTAATATAGTCAGGGCTGGACATGAAGAGATATGTGGGGTTTAGCCAACAGTCTTTGTGGCAGCATGCCCCCCTGATGCTCAACGGTATGGTTTATCACATATTCTCAATGAGCACCGCTCTAAGAAAATTCAATCAGCAGCAGGGTTCAAACCAGCGACACCTCGGTAGGTGACAACATGATTAGCGTACTAGTCCCCCTCCAGCTCGAGCACGCCTCTTCAGGGCTGCTGAACGAAGGCGGATTTGAATCTGGGTCCTGCTGAAACGCTACAAGGTTTTAAATTTAGGAGATGACTTTTGATTCCTCTATGCGAATGATTTGACGCGACTCGGATCGTTCTCTTGCTGTTTCTGGTCGTCTAGCGGCGGAGCGAGGTTGGGGTGAAGATTGTCAGCACCGCATGCGCATATGAGGTATCCTAGGCCCTGTTTTATTTAGTGGCTGTAGTGCGTTGTAGCCAATGTACAACAGTGTACAACGATGTGCGTTACAGGAAAATCAGGAACTCCTAGAGGCGCGATAGCCCAGTCAGTAATTTCCGCAAAATGACATCGAAAGCAGATGAAGCAGTGCAGCGAAAAAAAATTTGCGAAATTGCCAAAAGTGGTTTTAAGAAGCTTTTTATCCTGACATATCTTTACTAAATCTGCGATTGTAAGGGCCTCAGTCATTCAATTGAAAAACAAATCATACTTGTGTGTTTGGAAGAAAGTTTGCATTAGTTTAATTGCTTGCTATGTTAGCCCAAGGCAGAACAAATGTTTAATTGAAGATAATTCTAAAAATATAAAACTCTCTGCTATTATTATTACACTTTGGCTTTCACGCTTAATTACTCTCTTTTAGAAGTAATTTTCGCCCCTCGTTCCATTAGAATGGATTTTCTTGCCGAGTTGTACTAGACTTCAAAGTTTGTTGGGCAGAGTCTGGAACGCCTTGTATGTATATATATATTTATATATATACAAGGTATACGCTCCCAAAGGAACCTTGGGAAGGATCAGGAGAGCAAGATTTCCGTCTACTGCACTAAAAAATCACGTTAGTCCGAAGGATGCGGCTTTGCAGGTGTTAGTACAGGACATGTCGAACGTTGGTGAAACCCGTGAGTGACCCCGGCCAAATGATCCGAGTGGCACTCGCCACTTCTCCTGATGGTCTCAGCGGGCTAACACCCATCCGCTGGGGTCGAGTCCCACACTGCTCGAATTGGAAAGTGGGACCTCCTCATTTTCTACTCTAGCAATAGTACGTAAAAGTATTTAACACTCCTCCATAAAAAAAAATATATATATATAAATATATATATATATTGACATGCATAATTTTAGCCGCGTACCAGTTATTGAAGCATATCCAAGAGCCATCATGCATAGGCATATTACCTCGTTTTAAGATGATCTTAATTTTATCAGGCACTAAAACGGCACGAGTAAACACATACAGGCACACACAGTCAGTCAACGTTGGCATTGGTTATTAGACGATCATATAGATAGATACTCGTAATAATCATAGTTATAATAGTAGTATGGTGGAGCTACGCGTTCTCGCGGTACTTATCAGTAGTAGCGGTGAAGAATATGTTTGGGTTGCTCTTATTGTCGTTACGGCTATTTTGTTGCTGTTATTACTCTTCTGGTTGTTGTCGCTGCAGCTGTTGTTGTTATTGCTACAGTTATTGTTGTTACCGTTTCTGTTGCTTTTATTGCTGTTGTTGTTGTTGTTGTTGTTGTTGCTGCAGCTGTTGTTGTTGTCGCCCCTGTTTCTGTTGCGACAGCTGTTGCTGTCTTCGTCGCTACTGCTGTGGTTGTTGTTGTTGTCGCTGTTACAGCTGTTGTTGTTGTTGTTGTTGTTGTTGTTGTTGTTGTTGTTGTTGTTGTTGTTGTTGTTGTTGTTGTTGCTTTTGCTGTTGTTATCGTTCTTGTCATTGTCGTTGTCGCGGTTGCCTGAGTTGAAAGAAGTTGAGAAGACGCGAAAACGACTCACGACGCTCGCTCTCACGGGCGCTCAGTTCATCGTTCGACAACCCCCGCCCCCTCCCCCACACATACACGCTCCTGCTCTCCAACGTTTATAACGACGCATGTATGTAAAAGCCACTTTAGGGTCCCTCCCGATCCGATCCGACCCGACCCGCTCACACACACACTTCACTTTGGTCAACTTAGTGTCTTGCTTGCTTTGCTATCTTGCTACCGTTGTAACAAAAACAAACACAACGATGATGATGATGATGATGATGACGACGACGACGACGGCGATGACAACAACAACAACAACCACCACAACAAACAGCTGAGCAACAATCATCATCTCTCCCATATTATTACCATAGTCATAATAATCGTCATCCTCGTTATCCTCGTCATGACTCCTTCATTATCATTATCAACATCATCATCATCACCATCATCCTTCTCCTCATTATCAGTATTATCATGGTTTACGCGACCACGACAGCAGCAGCAGCAGCAACAACAACAACAACAGCAGCGGCAACAACAACAACAACAGCAGCAGCAGCAACAACAACAAGCGCGTTCAGGCTGCCACCCTGCCTGCCCTCATTAACGTATCAACAACGCTGAGTGAGTGGACTTCATATGAAGACCTCTCGTCACATCTGTTCTCGTCGTATGACTTATGGTTAGTCAGTAGCGGTAGCGAGTGTAGTACAGTCGCCGTCGGTGGTGGCGGTTCTTAATCGCTGGTTTGGCTCTCTCGCTACATGGTTAGCGAGCTACATGGCCTTTTACGGCCTTCTGCCCTTACGCGCACTCCCCCCCCCCCCCCGCCCCCGTTCTCTCCCCACGCACATACCCCTGCCCGCAACTCTATTCCATTCGGTTGCGACGGTACGCGATGTATATCCACGCGTACAGTCACACAAATGTATATATATATGAATAAATATATATATATAAATATATATATATATATATATATATATATATATATATATATAAATATATATATATATATATCTATATATATATACAGTGAGCTTTCTCGTCGATACACTGTACACATATTACGATTGCTCACGATCCCACTCCGAGCACATACAGGTATATGCACATACGCTCATTTGAGAATATGTATATCTTACGCTAACTAGCCGTTGCTCGAGCGTACACATGAGTACACCGCGGCTAACCAGTTGTTGTTGTTGTTGTTGTCGTCGCTGCTGAAACGGTTAATGGCAGATTTCTCCCCATCTTTCTTTGTTTCTTTATATATATATATATATATATACGGGTGTGTGTGCTATTTCCTATCTTATTCCTCTCCTATATTTTGGCTACGCTAAAGTTTGATGACGTTCGTCTCATCAAGTCGTCAAAGTCACGCAGTTGTCAGCCGTCGGGCGAAGGCGACGCTTGTTGTACGCGGCAGCCACTCTAAGCGGGAACACACACATACGAGTACACGCGCAGCCGGCCAGATCGCAGGTAGGCCGCAGGACTCGGGCCTTGGCGTAAGGCACGGTCGCAGGTAAGCATCGAGTGTTGGGGTGGTGGCGTATGAAGACTGTGCCTTCGCTTTGCCTGATAGACCGATATACAGACTCTCATGCTGGCCTGTCTACCCGACCGCCCGCCCGCTCGCTCGCAGATGAGCTGGGAGAGATGCTTAGGGAGTTTTGGGAAACTAAAACAAAACTAAAGTGGAGACACACAGTGGAGACCGACAGAGAGAGAGAGCAGAAGAGAGAGCGGGGGAAGAGAAAAGAAAGAAGAGGAGAGAGCGGTTTCAAGGGAGACGGAAGGAGGGAAACGAGGAGAGGAAGAATGCGAAACAGCTATTAAATAAGTAAATGCTGATAACGCCAACCACCATAGTAAACAGCT
Organism: Dermanyssus gallinae; assembly: GCA_003439945.1. Taxonomy (NCBI): domain Eukaryota; kingdom Metazoa; phylum Arthropoda; class Arachnida; order Mesostigmata; family Dermanyssidae; genus Dermanyssus; species Dermanyssus gallinae. The sequence goes on from QVRM01001643.1 coordinate 285,533, forward strand.
TACTCAAACAACAAGGTGAACAATGAATGAGTGAGGCAGGCACAAGCCGCTCCAGTCCTTAAACAAGCTTCATTATATATATGTATATATATATATATATATATATATATATATATATATATATATATATATATATATATATATATATGTACCTCTAGCCCACTTTCGACTTATAGCTAGTTTAAAGACGACATGTCGTTCATAATTCTGTCTGTCTTTGTACTTACAGACTAGGTGTTTTGTCATATGTTGCTTAGAAAGCTAACATATGTATATATGTAAACTTTAGACCCTCTACATATAAATTGACATGTTCTAAGCTTAACAACAGTTGCACTGTCAAATGTCAGCGTTACTAGTATAAACAACAGAAGCAAGAACAACAACCAATACAAAAACGTGACAGAAATGGCAAAAACGATTTCTCACTATCTATCCTTGCACATCTTATGATTTATGCCAGCGCACAACAAGTAAAACACGCAAACTTGAGCAAACAATGTTTAACTTGACGTACGTTGATTTTGACCATGCCTTGAGACAGAGGCACTATGGTTTTAAGGGGAACAGAGAGAGTAGGCGGAGGCTTACGACTGTGAAAAACACGATTAACCCTACACTAATTAACTGGTTAACCAGACGGGTAAATACGATGTATATTATGATACATGTGCATCTAGCAGCCGCGGCCGCTGTGTTGAGGTTGGATATGCAGCAGCAGCAGCGACAACTGTAGTTGTGGTTATTGGTCACGACAGGGAAAAGAACAATGGACTTTTCGTCCAGCCGATCAACTGCTGTGTGCTTAATGTGCTCACACTGAACTTCTCACTATATATATATATATATATATATATATATATATAATATATGCAAGCGATGACGACAGTGGCCGATGACAGCGGCACAATAACAGACAACCTCGCAAAAAAACAACCATATGAAGGATTTTCGAGACAGCGGGCGCAAGCTTCCGGCTATATATACAGGTAGTTCAATAAGTTCTTAGAATGAAAACCGAGAATTTTCCAAATCATGTTTTTAAATTTTTCTTATTCGATATACTCCCCGAGAAGCTCAATACACTTTTCCCACCGAGATTTCAGAGCATAATACATCTTGAGTAGAATTCCGCGTCGTTAGACTGAAAATAGGCATTGACAGCAGCCTTAACCTCTTCATTGCTGGAAAAACGCTTTCCACCGAGACTATTCTTCAAATGTCCGAAGAGGAAATAATCAGAGGGGGCCAGGACTGGAGAATAGGAGGGTTGTTCAATAAGTTCGAGCCTCAGTTGGGCCAGTTTTGCCGATGCTTGCCGGGACTTGTGTGCAGGAGCATTGCCCTGGTGAAACGGGACAACCTTCTTCTGCAAAGCGGGCCGTTTCACGATGAGTTCTTGCTAACGGCAGTCCAACAGTCTTGCATAATATTCTCCTGTGATCGTTTTACAGCTCTCAAGGTAGTCGACCAGCATTATTCTACGTTGGTCTTAAAAAACATCACCTTTCCGGTCAATGCCGTTGTCCGCACCCTCTTCGGAGGTCTTTCATCAGGTGCACACCATTGGCAAGATGCTTCTTGGGTCTCGGGAGTGTAGTGATGAACCCGGCTTTCATCGACGGTCATGAATCTGCACCAAAAATCCGACAGATTGTTCGACATCTTGGCCAAATTTCGCTGTAAAGCCAAAACAGGCGCGTCTTTTTGGCCTTGGTTGAGCAAATGCGGCAGCCATTTTGCTCTAAGCTCTTTCATCTTCAAGTTTTCGTGTAGGATAAAATGCACACTGCCTAAACTAATCCCTAATGCCTCCGCTATTTCCTTAATGTTCATTCGCTTATCTGTGCCAAGAATTTTTCGCACTTTCTCTACGTTTTCCTCATCAGTTGCCGTTTTTTGGCCTCCTGGACGTAGTTCATCCTCGGTGCTCCTGCGACCTCTTTTTAACACATTAATCCAGTTGGAAACAGTGGCAAAACATGGCGCAGAGTCACTGTACGTCTCGTCTAACTCAATTTTTACTTGGGTCGCATTCCAACCTTTGAAATAAAAATGCTTGATAACCACTCGAAACTCTTTTTTCTCCATTTTTAAAAATCACGCCGATACGTTGCACGGGAAAAGCTATCAAACGAAATCGCAACGGCCAATCACCATAATATATTGAGTGCTAGCAGTCGAAAAGTTGCAGTTCCTAATAGCGGTGGAAGCGTGCCAAAATTCGAATTCTAAAAAGCTCATTCTAAGAACTTATTGAACTACCTGTATATATATATATATATATATATATATATATATATATATATATATATATATATATATATATATATATATATATATGTGTGTATACTTAAGCTGTCTAGGTGAGAAATACTCACAGGATGCGCTCGACGAGAACAAAAAGTTATCTTTGAACGGTTTGCAGGAAAGTGTTTCTCTTTTTTTTCAAATGTCAAATGGTTTATGCAACTGCCTTTTACAACGCAGTGTAACCGGTAGTATAAATAATGTGTCATCGGTAAATATAAATGGTTAAAAGACGAAACTCTTCTCTAATTAGCGCTATAGGGCTACGCCTCGAGTGTCAATTGCTTAAATTTAAAACTTCGCTCTGTAAAGTGTCGCGGCTTTCTGAGGTGGCCCATTTAACCAGTTTTTTTTGCGACTATGTTATCTAAAACGAACACAAACTGCAATGGCAGGATGCAATAAGTATATTTATATATATATATATATATATCCCATGTAAAAGTGTATGGCAATATTTATTTGCTAGAGTCAAACCAAGGATTAGAGTAAGGGTAAGTGTTCTCGTTTTACGCTTTGTGTCATCAGTCACGGTGACACGCAAGGCAAAAGTGGTGCCTCGGTCAGCGGTCGGCGCGCGAAAGTACAACGCAGACAAATGACAGTGCGAAAATGCGAAAATTCTAAAAGCCCTGGCCGTATGTTGCCTTCAGAGTGCAGTACGAAGGAGCTGCGACCATGATACGGAATAAAAATCGAAATCTCATGGCAGGACGTTTTATCATAGGCCGGACAGGAACTAGGAAGGAGACGCTCAACGATTGTGCTTTCGTGTGGGAAGCAGTTTGGCGGCGTTTTGTCTACGGATGCGGGATCTCAAGGCCATGACCACAAAACCCAACTTGTCTAGCTCAAGCCACAATTCACACACAAATACATACAAATAGTTGAGACCGATTCAAAAAGTACCTCGGCGACGAAAACGCCTCCCCAGTAATGCTAAAGCTCATCAGAGAGCGGCATTTGATTCGAATATATATGTATATATATACTTTTTTTTATAAGGGACTCGTCTGACATCTTTAATGCGCCAAGCCATCTTGCATTGCTGCTGCTGTCTCTACAAGAAAGAAACAACAACAACAGCAATTACCACCCACAGAATCACCCGTGTCGACGAGTAGTTCGTGATCGAAAATTACCGCCAAGGTGCATGCTGTTTCCTGTTGAGTTTTGCCAGTCTGTCCTACTTTTGGTCTTGCAGACTCGCCGATGCTGTCGTTTCGTCGTGGTGGCGGCGGCTCTTGTTGTCGTCATTGTTGTTGTACGCCGTCTGTGTCATCTTTCAGTGTGTCGTCGTGCACGTTGGCATGACCCCCCAACATGTCCGGTGGAGTGGCGCCCGACTCATTTATTCCTACTCTTCCCCTTCCGCTCCCACCCGTTGACTGAGAGGTCCGGACTTGGTGGGGCTCTCCTACCAGAAAGCAGGGGGTTTGAATGAACAACTGTGACCATGCTGCTGTGGTGGGCAGAGCCGGATGGTACTTCAGTGGATGATGCCGGTCGGTGTGTTTGTGCCGTTGTTGGGTTGGCGATAGGGTGGTCGGTTCGCTGATTCGCTAGCTGCCAGGCGCGGGGGGGGGGGGTTGACTAAAATAAAGATAATCATTACTGCCATTGCGCGCCATTTACAAAACTCAATAGAGATACAAGAAGAAAGAGGACAGAGAGAAGGGGAAGGGCGACAGAGAGATTGAGCCAGATCAGAGACCGAGGAAGGGGGGAGGAAGCTTATGACAGAGAGGAAGAAGGGAACACGCGTCCGTGTAAGTAACTTCAAGCAAGCGAACGAACGAGCGACCCGCTGACAACCTCAAAGGACACGACCGCGCCGACGTGGGGGGGGGGGGCGAAGCAGCGAGCGCTACCGGTGTCTGGGCTGAGCAAAGACTGTGTGGTATTATGGGCATTGCGCGCCCGGACGCCAAAATGAGGAGGACAGGAATTGGGGGGTACAATGTGAGGGCCCAAACAGCGGCTGGCCGGCCGATAGTATGAACGACATCAGCAGTCGTACCAATGTCGTAGTACGATTCGGGTCGAGCCAGCAGCGACAGCGTCGGACGGGCGCGACTGGTGCTTTTTTTGTGTGCCACCATCGCCCGTCCCTTCGATGGGGAGAGAAATAGAAAAAGACGACAAAGGAAAACGAACCCTTCATGCGTCTTCGCTGCGTGCGTCGATAATCATGACGACTGTAACTGCGACCGAGACCCCCAAACCCCTTTCCATCCCTGCTGTTGCGAGTATGCTTTGAGAGCGTTCCGCCGCCCATCCCAGCCCCGCTCTCTCACGAAGCACGAGAGGTCGAGGAGGGACAAGTCCAGGAACGGGTGACTGTAGAAAATGGCACAAAATCATAATCGTTTCCACTTGCTTTCGAGATACATAGAGAATTGTTTGACGTTTGCGATTGAAAGCAAGCACCCGCCACGGATTTACGGCTGAAGAAACTGCAGATGACTGAAAGATCTACAGACGTACTGGGAAAGTTGCTGCTCTTGTTGGCGGCGGCGGCGGCAGCAACATGTCGGTGGCAATGCGGCTGTCAAATCGCCGGTTGGCGTAACTCGATGCCATCCACCATGTTTCCCTTTCTCCCTCTGCGGTACTACTGGAATATTAGTCGATCTATATGTTGGTAAATTCATTTTTAAGGCATATAAGGTACATTCTCTTTTGGGGCTCAAAGCTTTCTTTACGATTGGCAAAGAGCACTTGCCAGTACGTCTATTTTCGGGATGACGAGCAAATAAATCAGATCGAAATGAGCCCGCCTACTGGTCTACGTTGTTTCGGCATGTACTCGTATGCCTTTGCATACTAGTGCAAATGTTTATAGAGTTGCGGCGCAACATATAATATTAACTTAATAACTAGGTAAAACTGCCATGTAAATTAAACAAGTCACGCTCTATCAATGCATCTAGTCTTCAAATTTTGTTTTGTCAAGTGTTTCCCTGAATCGCGGCAAGTATTTGTCTAGACCGAAATATATATGTGTGTTACGTGGAGAGCACACGGAGATGCTGTGCCTTGCAATCACTAGCAGAGCTGTCAAAAAAGCCCGGTTCTTAGGATGAGTGTAGAAAATGTAATCAGCAGATTCCACCAAGTAATGCCGACTCTCGCAAGTACCACCGCTGATTTAGTCTCGTGTCTCGTAGCTGCCTCATAATGTCCTAAAGTTTCCTGCACGAATTGTTTGAGTACGGTTATGTCATTGCAATTTGCAAAATAATCTAAATGCGTTAACGCAAGACCCCCACATGTCCTCATCATATCTAGGGCCTGTCTCCACATGTGAAACCGAAAAGCCCAATTTGCTAATGTATACTTCGCTCCTAGGGCAGGTCAGAGCCAAACATGCGGAGGCTAACAATGAACAGGAAATTGTCAGGGAAGCCCCTTACCTGAATTAGTCGGCCAACGGGTGGCTCTCAAAGCTCTATGCTGTTTTTGTGGTTAGCGTGCGTGATCGTGGACGTTTCGGATGGACAAACCGAAAGCGAGATTACACGCAATAATGTCAAGCCTCAGAAATAAAGAACGTGAAGACCTCAGTAAAGCCAAATAGTATTGCAAGTAAGTGAAATATTTGACAGAACAGCACAGACGCCCGGAACCGCACGCTCTCAACGAGACAAGTTAATTATAAAGCGATAAAGCCCATCATGAACCTACTAAATGCTGTTTGTCTGAAAACAGCTAAATCTCGGACAATACTTATCGTAACAATCGGATAGCTGATATATGCCGATGGCAGTGAGCTATATGCCACTATCAATTACAAGAATGACGTTCATCTTTTCTAGCGTTCCGTGAATATTTTCTTTTATTGTGCGCAACGTGTCTAGCCGTCTGTTGAAAAATGTATTGTACGTCAAATCGGCCACCACGCAAATCAAAAGCATGTACATACGCACATACACTTTAAGAGATACGGTTTTTAGAACGTGTCTCCTGTTCTTGATCTTAGAGTGATTACTTATCCGAATCTGAAATACTTCTGAAAATATTTCAAGCGTGTTGTTGCAAGCAGTTGTTAAGAATGCTGCTGGCATGCAAGCTGTTTTCTGCGCTTTCTTATTTAAGCAACCGGAGTTGTATAGAAAGCAACTTTTCAATACGGATACACTGTCTCTCACGCTATATCATCATCACATGTCTTATTGTCTTCCTATTGAGTACGCATATAACATTGACAGGCATATAGTTGTCAGCTGCTCTCGGCATGTTATTCGCAAGAGGCTGTGCAGAAAGGAAGATGCAAATGTAGCATAAATCATCTTATCGGTGATCATGTAAGCACTGACGGAAATGACCAGGAATTTTAAGTTCAGTTGCAAAAATAGAGTATGGATTTAAGTGCTATTTCTGCTTATGTAAACATTTGCACAAAGACATTTTACGGCCAATATGCTGTTTGAGAACGGGGAATCAAAACCCACAATCGAGCACAGTTAAGGAGGACTGATACGTAAGGCTGTTAGTCATTCCTGCCTCGGGTGGGTAAACAGCATTTTTACCACGTTAGTGATTCGCACTCGTGACATAATATCGACTATCTTTTACTTTGGTACTTATCTCGATCACCACGCTGCCGTTACAATTGCTTGATTAGGATATTGCTGCTTTCGTCCATTTGACGAAATATTCCGCCGGCCTCGGGGTACTACAGTCGGTTATTGCCGGTGGATCTGGTGGATGATCCGTGCTTTTAGAAAGATTTTAAATTGGCCGCCCCTACTTCGTAGTAGTGCTGCCCGACAATGAGTTTCTAAATTTTCTCACAAATGAACACTTAGCAAACTTCTTACTTTTTCAGGACATTTGCAGGGTCCTATGTATATAACACGCCCGCTTTCAGAAAATAAGAATGCTTGCATATTATATACTATATGTAGCATTCATTTTCTCCGAGTTTAAATTCAAGCTAAATTATTCGCAAGCGTGGGTAAGTAGTGCAAGTTAGTACGAGACAGGGCAGGCCAGGACGGGCTGGCCTCCTGCCATAGCTTTGTTTGTCTTATTCAGGGCGATAAGCAAGCGCTGCGTTAGCTTTGCGGTTTGATCTCGACCACCCACCGTGCCGTGTCTTCCGATATCTACCCTATTCAGGCCTGGATGTTTAATGGAAAGGGAAGTTTCCTGGCCGAATAACGACGACAATGAGTAAAACGGGGATAGTTGTCATTTGTTCAGTAAAACGGCGGCAGCGACAAATAATAGGGGCCGCGTCATTTTTTATCGAAGCAAAGACTTTGCTCGCTGGTGCTGCTGATGTCGCCAGGGCTCAGCAGAAAGGGCCGAGACATTCAGTCAAGCAGTCAACTGTTTCAGTTTTCTTGTAAGTGTTTTTTTCAATAACGTTCTCTTAGAAGTGCCTTGCTCCATATATATATATATATATATATATATATATTTCTCCCCCGGTGTTACCAAATTTCGTTCGTTACTTGTTCAATGTTTATTAATTTTGTCCTCTATTTTCTCACGTCTCCGCTTCCTATGTGATACGTTAAGGAAACAATATTGCAAATTATAATAGCATCCATATACAGAGAATTGCATCCGTTCTTTCTTTCTGTCTAAAACTTTAAAAAACATAATTTTCTTTCTTTGGTTGCTACAAACTTTTAGTATACTTTTCTTTGGGATGATTCTTTGTCCTTCCATTTTGCCGATGTATTTAAACGCTCTATTCTCAAAGCTTTTCTTTTTGCACTATATGTTCGTCGTCCATCTCTCTATACGCACTTCGTCTGTGTCCGTGTTGCTCGTTGCGCTGTCATTGTTGTTCTGACGTGCTATTTTACTCAACGCCTATGATGTATCTGTCCCTACCCGTTCTCCCTTACCTTCTTTCTCTATCACTCCCTCTAGTTTTGTTCCAAAACATAAACAGCTGAAGCATACTTCGTGGAATAGTTGTTCATTATATGTTTGCTCTTTTGTTTCTTCTTTGTCTCTGTCGTACAGTTTCAGGGTGATGAGGTTGAAGGCTGTCCTACACAATCACAATGTCTAAAGCGTCTTCTGTCTCGTTTCGAGAAACGCTGAAAAGACGGTGGAGACGACAATAATCGTGATGAAGATGATGATCTGAAACCGTGGCAAAGACCAAAAACAACCACGGCGCGTTTACGGACGGAAGATCTGAACCGACGTTGCTCCGGGGCGGAAAAAGAGGGCGAAAGAGAGAGATCGAGAGAGAAGAATGGAGGGCGATGAAATCAAACAGCGCAATAGCAAGATAACGAGAACCACGAGAACCTTCAAGACGTGTTTCTCGGCCAGGCCTCGACTTTATAGCGGTCCATTTTGAGAATGAATAAGGGCGAGAATGACCAGCACAACAAGTCATCCCCGAGTCACGCCTTACACGGGTTGTGCACTCTCTAGAGTTGTTCGGCTCTCTTTGGCTGTCCTGTCGGTGAGTTACGAGGGCCTTCGAGAGGAAGCCGAGCTGGCCCGAATGTAACCTTCACAACCAGCCCTTCGATGTCCTGGTCCGAGGAGAATGTTCTTTTTTCCTATATCCGCCCTTCAAACAGAAAATGTCAGTTTTTTCTAAATGTAAACGGGCCCCACACGAGTAGTATGAACATAAACAATAGCATAGATGTCCGGGCGCTCTGCGCCGACAACCCCAATGCACTCTAGGCGCGATGGCGAAGACAACGGCCTCTGGCTGGCATCTTAACGCCGCGCAGTTATACGTGGTGTCGGAACCTTCATATGGTTAACTTGCTATGCTACGATGCTGATCGCCGATTCGTGTCGTGTAGCCGTAAAATATGCTGTATATATATATATATATATATATATATATATATATATATATATATATATATATATATATATATATATATATACAGGATACATATGACGGGATAAAGATAAAGAGATAAAGGCGATATATATATATATATATATATATGACGAGATAAGGATGATATTAGAGTTTATAGGTCTATTTATCCAGACGAATATATGTTTTCTTTCCAGATTCCGTAAGATTGTATGTTAAATAAATTATGGTTGTTAAGCTGTATAATGAATGTGTAGGCCGGAAATCGACATCTGTATTGGCCAGGTATCATTTGTGCATTACCGAGCAAGATGGCTTAGTGGCAAAGCCTTTGCTTTGCATTCGGAGGGACTGGGTTCGAGACCCAGACCGGCCACTCTAAAATTGGTTTGCATGGTGTCCAATTTAGACAAGGTAAATGCCGGAGTGGATTAAACATTAGCCATGACATGAAAAACCGTACACGGGCAATAACCTTGCGGAAAAAATCTAAAAACAAACTTACTTTTTACTTGTATCATTTAGACGCTAATTATTCGAGTGCCCGGCTTACAGTAAAATAAGATATATATATATATATATATATGCAAACTTTGTGTCCTTTTTTACTATATATATATATACAAGGTTTGAAATGGAAGTAAGTAGCATTTTGATCGTGTGTAGGCGGGAGGACACCGTCGTCTCTCCTCTTTTCGTAGGCTGTGCAAGACGAGAAGTAAGCATCGTCATTTGTCGACGTCAGCAAAGAGACAGGAGCACAATATCGTTGGCTCTTCGACCAAAAACCACCCAAGTGGTGCAAGTCAACCGAACAAAGCGGTGACAATAAAACTGAGGGAAAACAAACGTCGATTTCGAATAAGCGGCACCACTCGAGCGGCATACAATGAGTGTGTGGGCGGCCTTTCCCATTGCTTCGTTTATTGTTCTTCTTTTTCTTTCATTTTGCCAGCTCGCAGCCGCGAGTCACATTTAGAGGGTCTGCAGAAACGAATGAATGAATCATTTACGAGGCGATTTCAACTGTCTGCCTCGGAGGCTCGCCAGTTCCCATGAGCCAGTTCGACCGCCGACCGCCGGCGCCGTTGCTCCATGTTTTTCCCATTTTTCCTCGTTTCTGTTCCCCTCGCCGTCGATGCGGATGCTCCCTTTTCTCCCGACCCCCGTTTGGCCTTGTGTCTGGTCCCTTCGGATGTCCATCCTGCGTCGAGGCAGATCCCGTCCCATGCAGGGCAGTCGGTGATCTTCTAGAAGGGCTAGAGAAACAGAGTGGTGGCGCGAGCGGAAATTTGAAATTTATCAATTTCTAGGGCCCTGTCTTCACTGCCCGTCTTTTTTGTCTGTCTGTCTGTCCGTCGGTCTCGGCTGATGATGTTTGTGTTCTTCCGTGGATTGCGAGCTGCCAACAACGCCGCCCCTGCCGACGGCTCCACTGCTGACGCGGCTGCCCGCGGCCTAGAGAAAACTAGACCAGTTGCGAATAGTTGGGAATTGATCCGACGGCCACTTGTGAATCGACCGCTACTGTCTCTACTATCGTCACTATGACCACCACCACTGCCTGCTGCTGCCGCTACGCCTCTGTCTGTGGTGATACTGCCACGTCTGCCTGCCCTGAAACCCTAGTGCCGAAGCCGAGCGATTTGATTGTGAATGGCCGACTGGATCGTACCGCGACAGGCTACAAATAGTGGCTTCGTATCGGTTCTCGCGTACCGCGCGCTATGTGCACGTCTCAAAGGCGGGCTCTGTTTGGCCGTGTCTCCACGCCAACCCCTCAATCCCCCTTCCACCAGCCCCCCAATTCTTCTCCCACCAGCCCCCCAGTCCCTAGGCCCGGGTCGCCCATGTTGTCTGTGCCCCCAATTACCCTCCCACTGTATGACCGACGTGAGGTGCAGCATGGGGCTCACTTGGTTGCCGCAGAGCTGGCAGGTTGGTTTAACGGCTATTTCTACTACTACTACTGCTTCTGCTGCGCTGCTCTCTCCACGATCCGTTCAGCCAGTTTCACGATCAGCTCGAGCCAAATTCGATTTCAAATGTACTTTCAAATTTCACCACACCACCGTACCACTCTCTTCCTATTCGCCTTCCCTCTTCTCCGCCAGCAGCAATAGTGTCTACACCAGCCGTTTACAGGTCCAATAGCAAGTCTTCTCCCTACTGGCGTTATTACGTTCAATGTTCGTCCCTTATCTTTTTCGTCTCCTTCTTTTTCATGTTCTTCGTTGACTATATCGTCTGTCGTCGCTGCTGCTGCTGCTGCTGCTGTGGTTCCTTTTGAGAGTGGTGGTGGCGACCGCGTAAACCTCAATGCACGAAGGGTTTATTTTTTCTTCTCTATTTATTCCGACTGCGGCGGAGCTGATGCTATCTCTGTGTAGTCCGGCGCCACGTATCTCGTCGTTCGAACACTAAGCTCAGAGCTACGGCGACAGAGTCCACCGTCCACAGCGACGGCAAGACCGCCAAGTCTTCCCTTTAAGGGGAGAAGCCCCTTTTGGAGAGAAGATAACGGTTGTAGTAGGCCAGGAAGGCTTTTAGAATTTAGGCGGGCGGATGTGCGGGAATGAACCGACATTCACACACGGCGACCGCAGCAGCTCTTGTCGTAGGCGTCCGGTGGCCGATGCCCGACAGATAGACCGTTGTCTTGCCGCCGGCTCTGTCTGAAATACCACTAGGCTTGTTTGACGAAATCGCCTCTATGGCGCCCCCAGCCCTATGACGACCACCGACTGACTGATAATAGCATCTGAAGCACGCTGAATTTAGCGTGCTAACGTTTAATCAAAACAGTAATTTGCAAGTGCACGATTTAGTGATACTCTGTGGAGTAGAAAAGTGGTAGTGCCGGCGATCGTAGTTCAACTGCATGACGGACATGATAGAAATTGGCAACTATGGAAGTATATAGTTAAACATTTGTAACACATGTGGACGACACGCGTGATACAGTCAGCCAAAGCGAATGTCGTCGATGGAACCCAGTTATCCTTCCATATGCCTGACGCTTTATGCCTACCTTGTATATGACTGTCGGTCGGCAATCACCATCTCTAAACACATCCGATCTCCGGCGGATCTAACTGTCGTAGTTCAAGACCCGAGACAAACACACACTACTAGGTAGTCAACTGGCCATACGAGGATAGGAAGCGAGGAACTGAAGTTGGTAACTCATTCAAGGCTCCCCCGCTGTTTTTTCTCAATGATGCAAACACGAAAGAGTCGGGTGCCGTCTATGCCAAAAATCACGTTTTAGAATACATACGCTTTATTGATGATAGGCATAGACGCTAAATAGTGAGAGATGTTCGAGCAAGGTTACCATTAAGAGTTTTCAGTTCTCTTTCTCTCTCTTACACCCGCAGAGATTAATTACACTTGCACCCGAAGGTCGAGTGACGTTGTGTCGACGGAATGGGATTTCCAGCAACACGATAGTTAGAATAAATACGTGGTATGCGTATATATTTATATATATATATATATATATATATATATATATATATATATATATATATATATATATATATATATATATATATATATATATATATGCAAAAATACGTGCATGCATATGTCTGACGTAAACCATTACGCTAACAAATGTGTCGCAACATCTAATTAATCCACCTGAGTGCAGCGTTACAGCGAGGTTATAATTGCAGGGGACACAATGTGTGTTGTCAAGCCCTATCAGAATGAAGTGCTTGTCATATCAAGGACTTCGGCTGGAAAGTACTGTCTGAACAAGTTCAACAAACAAGTGTATAGTCTAGACAAATTTGCAATCAATGCTACCTTTTCTCAAACACGCATTATATATATATGTATATATATATATATATATATATATTAATGCGTGTTTGAGCACCAAATGGGTGGCGGCAAAAGATCGTATCATTCTTAACACTGGTGCTTCCACCTTCCACAATGGGGTCACACCTTGCGCATCGACCACAACAACGCGCAGCGCAGCGGCCCATGGGATTTTAAACTGAATATCGCTACAGGACGAAAAATCATCCATCTTTCATTCAGTCAGTTGGACATGACTACCAGCCAACAAGCAGCATCACACTTTCCCCTGCATCAGCCCACCAAGGAGTTAAAGAGTTAGGGGATATCTAGAGAGGCTCATCGGAGGACAGAGGCGGGCCCACAGAAGTTCCTCAAGGCAGCATGCAGAACACATTCGGATCACACTATATACCAAAGAAGCCACTCCACAGTCTCACCTAAACATTGGTGAACGGTCGAGATTGACTGTCTCAAAAAAAACTGCATCCAGGCGCGATGCCTCTTCACCAGAGCCCGGCGGTCCGCGCCCGTGGAGAAGGCAGCTCTGCTCTACTATGGCAAAGGTACTACCTAAACACTAAAGGCTGCATGCCCTCTATCGAAACCTTATAAAGCAAAGAGCGCTCCAGGCGAGCCTTTCTAGAAGAACTGGAGAACGATTCCTAAGGCCGCCTATACAAGACAATATAAAGGTGTCCTGCCCTAAATAGGAAAGCGAACCTAACGCGCGATGGCACTAAACGGCACCCTCATATTCACTGCGCCTCCAACTTGGGAGTCCCAGACGGGCCCTGACGGCATCCCCGTTTCTGCAGCCAAGCTACTGAGGAACATATATGGAAGCGGTGGCCGCTGCGGTGACGAAGATGCGTGATCATGGCGTACTGGACGGTAAGCGGCGGTGCTTTTACTTGCCAGAAAGGTTATCTGGGGTTTGAAGGCAAAATAACGTCGTCTGTGGGTAGACGCTACACTCAAAAATAACGACGAGCAGTGACGAAGCATCATCTTATGGCAGGGCAGTGGGATGGCCTGGAGGAGCGTGCTCCGAGCGCCAGTCGCTGGAAGTGCGGCGATGGACTCGAGAATACCCGAAAGGACACGATTTGAAGTTGCCCAGCATGAGCAGAGTAGCGCACTTTCGCTATGTTTAAAAACAGCATCTTCTGATTAATGCAGAAGTCTTTGCCAAAGTCAAGTCTATGATAAATAATTGGTCGCAATATGCTCTCCTTTCACGCGTGCGACGAAGTCTTCTCACTAGTCACCTAACATTGCTTCGTGAGATCTCCCCTCGTTTCTGATATTAAAAAAACGGTTGCGTATCCAGCGGATACGCGAATAGGTCATATATGTTGTTGATAACTAATTGAGAGACGTCAACAAACGCAATTTGGAGAAGAATTTGCGCATTTATATAAGTAAATCTTTAAATTGAATGGAACATAACCGTTTATCATCGGTTGAAGAAAAGCTACAATGCTAGATGTCATCATATTGCTATAGCTAAACGCCACCGGCGTAGTAGACAATATTACAGAGAATGTGCTTTCTAACGCATCTACAAAATTCGCACAGTGTGCTACGTGTGATAGCAAATATTATTTTCCAGATTAACCTATGCTGTGGCAATGCAGAGCATGTATGCTATGACAACGGTACAAATCAATGCACTGAGTGTGTTGTATAAGATCTGCACGATGTGGATCCTTTGATAAACATAATTCTGATACAAAACACTTTTTGAAAAATAGGGAGTTAGTGCAAACAGAATACCTTAAACTCCACAATGACAGTACGAGCGCTGCATTGTCTAGGTAAGCCAGCAATAGCACGGTATGTGTCTCAAAGCAACAGAGATGTGTTACCGAGACTTTCAGGACGTACGGAATAAAAATGTTGTAGCCAACCCAGCTCCTCGTTGCAGGTAAATTTGCAGTAAAATAAAATAACACATTAGCTATCTGCAAAAAGCTATGTTCGAAACGCCGACAACAATTGTATTTCCAGGCACTTGGATTTTTGCTTAATTGGTTCTGAATGCTACTGTCTTTTTTTGCACAGTGGCCATCATCCTAGGGGAGAAAAAGTGTTCATAAGCTTTAAACCGGAGATGAATGAGTGTGAATCCTTGGGCGTTGACGATTTATGGAAGCACTTACTCACTGTGAGCTTATAGGAATGACAGAAGACTTACAGCGTGAAGTCATATTTATCAAAACTGCGCGCATATACATTGCATACAAAGATACGTGGCCCTAGGTTGGAATCCTGGGTATACCGACACGAAGTTAGTGATCTGAGGATGAAACACAGTCTACCTCGTTGTGTGCCTGTCAGTGAGGTGGAGTGAGAACCAACAAATTGCTACGCGGTCAATATTAAAATACGCCAGAAAGCTAGAGCAAAAATGCTGTGAGACGTGGAGTTAAGGGCATTCACATCATCAATACATGTAGCTAGACACCCGTTTCCGCCAGAACGTTAGTAATAATAAACACCGTAACTGTCCCAGATTGCAAGACGTTCAAGCCAAAAACCCATATTGATATTCAGTAAATATGTAAAAGGAAATTCAGTAAAGGTGTCCAACTTACTCAAGGAACGTTGAGAGTTGGAACTTAACGTACCGTTCAAACGGCTTAGAAAATAATAAACCTACAAGTATAGAGAAATGGGGCGGTCACTGGACGGAGCAGATTTATGGCTTTTAGAATTGTGAAGCGGCACGATGGTAGTCAGCTTACAAGCTAACAGAGAGTTTCCAAAAGCAAGTATGAAGTTAATACGCGCAGGTGGAAGGGCTGTCATGTGGAGGCATCGTTTTAGGGCTCTAGGCGATATTGCATCGCCTAAGCCGTGTGGGAAAACATCGCAAAACCTGAATATAATGTAAAGATGTAAGTATGATAAAATGGTCAAATCCGCAGAAAACTGCAACGAAGGCAGACGTCTGGTTGTAGTGTTTCTAAATGTAGGAAAATAATTGTCCTAGCGCCATCAATATCGAGAAACGCTTAGCCCAAATAAATCTGCGGCAAGGAAGCGGCAAGGAAGACTGGCATAATTTCTGTGTCTTCGGCGGTTGAGAAGTCGACTGTAGAATGGCCTGTTGAAACAAAAATATAGTCAACGCATTTGAGACTGTCGAGGCCTTTCAGTAAGACTTCAGAGCGTTAGACTCTCAAATCGCGGAACTGAACTGATGGACAAGGTTCAGCGATATATTTTAATTAAGCGACGTGTTATATATATATATATATATATATATATATATATATACATATATATATATATTTACCACATCCGGAAAAGTCACTTAATAATTAACATATGCATATACTTCAACAAACTTTGAGGTATAAAACAGCTCGGCAAACAAATAATGCTTCTTCAATGGAACGAGGGCGTAAAAATGTCTTCTAAAAATGGGTAATTGAGCATAAAAGCCAAAATATAAGAATTGCAAAGCATTTCCTTTCTTGAAAATTGTTTCCAATTCATCATTTGTTCCGCTTTGAGCTGACGTAGAATTCAAAAAGTGCGAGAAGGCATTTCAGTCATCCCGCGTGACTTAGGGACGACCTAGCATGGAGCCTGCAGTCGGCTAGCATCCCTTGCAGGAAGAGGCCGGCAGGACAATCAAGGGACTCAAGATTGCGACCTTTCGGCATGTCACTGACGCCTGAGAGTCAGGGATGTAAATGTGTGGGATACCTCGTGCCCTCCCACAGGAGCAAGGGAGCCAACGCTGTAAAAACCACATAAGACACATATAGCCTACCCGGCGGATAACAGAAATCTTGTGAAGTACGTAACACTGGAACCGCGCTATATAGAGCAGCTCGTAGCCTTCGACACGCTCTGTATCGCGGATCATCGCATGCGGAGACGTCCCTCGATAGATATGTGCCAGACGTTGGTCATGAACACGAAAGGTTGACAATCTAGGGAATTTTTCTGTAAGAGGCTATCACTATAGAAATACAATGGGGCAATGGCGCCGCCGCAGGGTTAGAAACTTTGTCAAATAATAGCCGGCTTGCAGTCGCCCCATAAACGCGTAGGAATTGTAACGTATTGCCTAAAATACACTCATTCTAACTACTCGTACAAAATAAACAAACGCATGCAATTGTAAGCGTAACGAGCACCAGAACCAGAAAACGCTGTCCATTGGGGACACTTCACACATCTAGCTTTGCGTCATTATTCTTGTATTGTGTTTGTTCGGGAGTGCGGCGGTCCGATGCCGGTCGGGTCAACGAGCAACACGCTCGAACGTCCACGCAGAGACCACACGAGGTGCCATGAGGCGAATCCTTTATTTCACTCCCTCGAAAAAGCGAGGGAAACAGAGAGAGGGGGAGAGTGTGGCGCTCCGGGCCATGAAGGCGTGCACGTGTGGAGATGGATCAGTGAACGACGAGCTTAATCAAATGCATGGGGACCTAACAAAGTGTTTTCAATTTCCATATATATATATATATATATATATATATATATATAATGTTTATTCTGAAAGTAGAGTTATTAATTAATTAGATCTCGACGGGATTTTTTTCCAATATATGTAATTTTTTAGCGATGGTGTATATACGCACCGAAGCACACCTCAAAGAGACGAACCTGTGAAGCTCTCAGTGGTGAGCGCCGTCCGCAAACAGTTGGTAGGCGTCCTGCAGCATACTAGTCGCTGGTTACAGTAGATATTCATTTTAATCTAGTCGAACATTACCGTACACTAATTGGTGCACCTACGACTCTTTTAGTTCGAACCTGGCCACAATTGTACTTCCGGACAAAAAGATGGAGACCGCCAGTCACACAGCCAGTCGTCCGTTGTCACTTTACTTTGGTGGGTGTAGGCGGTCCAACGTCTGGCAACTCTGAGCTTTAGCATTTGCAGCCACCAACATGCTGGCAGATACGCTTTACGGTCAGAAGAGGGTTAGCGGCAGGTGCGTTTAAGCGTGCCGCGTGTGAAGCGGTGGACCCGTTTATGCGTGACAGTAGCAAAAAATGCTGACAATTGGAAGACCCGTTTGTGCGTGACAGTAGGAAAAAATGCTGGCGATTATTCAGTACACTCTCGTACGACCGACGATGCTGAGCACATTGGTTGTCGATGTTCATTGATGATGTTTGTCTTGGTGCAATCGTGATATTATATTATTGGTGACCGGTTAGAACCGGCTTCCGAACACCGAATATGTTTTGACATAAAAAAAAACAGAGTTGCACATCATAATTGTATTGAGTAAACAACGCGACTTTTGAGAATTTCCATGTGCAGGATTTACTCAGGTGGTAAACGATTATATGCGAGGATCATTACTATCACGACTGCTAAGATGCAGAGATGTTAGATGTTCTTGTTGCATTGTTGTCAAGCCCGGTAGCGTGGTGCATTCTTGTTGCATCGACATATTGCTTCAGATGATTCGCAGCGCAAACAAATGACGATGGGTATGTAATGTTACCATGAAGTAAATATGGTCACACCTTTGTGCAATAAGAAAGGTGTTTTTAGGTATTATGAAATAAATATGCTCAAACCCTTGCGCAATAATAAAGGTGTTTTCAGATGTATATATATATCAGTAGTTGAGTGTTTCATTTACATAACTTTTTTATGTTAGCACTTTGGAGTGAACAATTGTCTCCACGTGAACGTGTAGTCACGGGTTCTACGAAAAAAAATGTATATATAAAGGCGAGCACTGCCGAGTGTGCAAACGTATTGTAAATGATTAATATATCATCACAATATTATATATATATATATATATATATATATATATATATATAGCGTATAGCCTGGGTAGTATAGAAAAAACAGAACGCGTAACATTTTTAAAATCGTGCCTTGCATTCTGGTGTGAGAGATTTTGCTGGCGAAATAATATAAAACGGTTGCATGGAGTAATTCATATATTCGAGACGCTTAAGCTTGAAACGTTTTTTTATGATACGACCACGAATCTTCTGTTCTCTTTTTTCTTCTCTCTAGACTCATCGTTAGAGCAATTAATTATTATTACTCTTCACCGCCTTATGCGTGCGTGCTTACGCGGCCATGTACTTGGTATAAAGATAAAATCGACTAAACTGACATGCAATTACTCTATGAAGCCTGCAACTTGAGCTCCCACTAAGGCCCTGAATTGCATATTTTCCTAATGGGCTGTCTAATGGACACATATAAAATAAATTCGTCGCTTTTTCTCTTTCTCTCGCGAACGCTTTTATCACGTATCACGTGTCGTACATTCACGTATCTGAATAATATTAAAGAGATCTCTATAAATACATATTTATATTTCGAACCTCATTACGTATTGCATGCCGTACGTATACCTATTTTGTGTAACATTAAACACGTTTCTATACATTTAAACAGCTAATCTTGAGTGATTATGGCACATGTCGTCGCCATACGTAGATCAGAGAACGGGCCGGCCGAAAGAAGAGCGGGGAGTGAAGTGAAACCATTCGCGGGCAGAGTAAGCATTTTTTTGTTATAGAGAGGGCTGCCCACAATTGTTGTTGTTTTTGTTGCTGCCGTTGTTGTTGTTGCCGTCGTTATTGTTGTTGTTGCCGTCGTTGTTGTTGTTGTTGCCGTCGTTGTTGTTGTTGTTGTTGATGGCTGTAGTAAGTCGTAGCCAGCCACATACTACATTCGACCCCCTGACGGAACGGGGCGCCACTCGAAACGACGACCGGCGAATGCCATAGGTAGGTAGATAGGTGGATAGGCGTCATCGAGCGATGTAGGCAGCTGGCTCGTATGGCCAGTCGGTCATCACGGAACGTAAGGTAGGCAGACGGGCGGATGTACTGTAGGGTCGCCGATGACCATATGAGTGTGTGAGTGTCTATGTGTATGTAAAGAGCGGCGAGGCGGACGGTGATGGTGGTGATGTTGATGATGCTAGAAGCGATGATGATGATAATGGTGGTGGTGTTGCTGATGTCGATGATGATGATGATGGTGATAGATGATGATTCTGGTGATGATAGATGGTGATGATAATAATGATGATGATGCTGGTGATGATAATGATGATGATGATGGTGATAGATGATGATTCTGGTGATGATAGATGGTGATGATAATAATGATGATGATGATGCTGGTGATGATAATGATGATGATGATGATGATGATGCTGATGGTGTTGACCATGGTAATGACGCCCGACGACGACGCGACAACCACGCGAACGGTAGGGCAGTGGAACAGTGGAGGCGGCGAAACGACGACCCCATGCCGTCGTCGTCATAAATTATCTAGAAAGAAACACCCAATATCCGAGCTGGATGGTTGGTTGGTCGGTTGGTTGGTTGGCTAGCTAACTGCTAGGTGGCGTATTAGCCAGATAGAGAGAAATAGAGAAAGAGAGAGAAAGAGAGACGTAGAGGGCGCGACCAGCCCACGACCACACTACACTTTATGAAAACGACGATGGCAATGATGATGATGCTGATGACAATGACTCTGACGACGGTGACATATACAACAATGTCTATACCACACGCCGAAAATTAATATATATATAATATTTATTTTATATAGTGGAAATATATATGTATTATATATATAATATATATATATATATATATATATTATATTATCATATATTATATTATATATATATATATATATATATATATAATATATTTATTCTATATCTATATATAATAATATATATATATATCTATATATATATATATACTATTTCTATATATAGATATATCTATTTTATATCTATCTATATCTATATATCTATATAATATATCTCTATATATATTCTATATATATAAATATAATTCCATTCCACCCATCTTTTTATTTAAGACATCTGTGCTCTCCCCGTTTTGGTATACCGATCATGGTCAATTATGACTCACTTCGGCTTTCACCTTGTCTAAATTGGAAACCATGACAACCAAGTTAAAAGTGGCCGGTCAAGGTCCCACGACCTCCCGAATGCAAAGCGATGGCTTTGCCACTAAGTCACCTTGCTTGGTATATATATATATATATATAAATAAGGAAGGAGAGACGCAAACATAATCTGTGACAAGTAGAGCGATCAGAACCTAGACTACAATGATGATAACTAATTGTTTTTGTGTATTCATAATCATCACGATCGGATATTGTTCGTCAGCCCGCCGCCGCCACCGTAGCTAGCTGACATACCTGCACGATGATACAATGTGGTGATATATGCGGTCTAGAGCAAGATGCAATGGACGACGTGAGCAACGAACAGAAACACCACTCCTGTTACTAGTACTACTGTCGAGTCCGGTGGTGTAGTGCATTCGCATGTAGTGGGTTCGAGCCCCACCGTTGCACATTTGTATTTATCGGGGCAGTCCGTCTATGAAGCAATGCGAAAAGCAGTCCCCTGGACGTTAAATATTGGCTGAGAGTCAGCCCAAAAAGTATTGTCACTAGTTCTACAACTGCTGCTGCTACCCCTAGCTGCTGTCGAGCTCGGTGGCGTGGTGCACTCGTATGCGCCTCGCGACCGGAGGTGACACATAGGTGCGCGGGTTCAAGCCCCACCGTTGCCTAACATTTGTATTCATCGGGGTCTGTTTAAGAAGCAATGCGAAAAGCAGTCCCCTGGACGTTAAATCTTGGCTGAGTGTCAGTCCGAATACTTAACTAACCACTAGCTGCTATCGCTTGCTTACTGCTACTACTACTACTACTACTATTACGACTACTCCTAGTTCTAGTTTTATAGTGGTGCTGTTAACTGGCGATAGCAGTGGTGTCGAGTTCGTCGACCACCATCAGTCAGTTCGATTCGCCGTCAAGCAGGCAGCTGGTGATCACAAGGCTGTGCTTCATCATTCACAGCGCGTCGTACAGCGTATCTATCGCCTGTCTTTTGGCCTTTTAACCAATCTATCTATCTGTCTATCTATCTGTCTGTCTGTCTGTCTATCTATCTACGTACCGCTGCCGGTGTGTACTACCGGCAGCAGCAGTAGCAGCAGCAACCGTCCTAGCCTAGGCTCTCTCAAGCGCGTACGCCGTGGCTGCATACAATCCAACATACACCGACATACACGCACGCACAAACCGCTCCAATTTGTGCATCATCCACTTCACCAACTCCACTCGCTAGTGTTACTAGCATCCGTGAGCAGTTTTACTGCCACGGCTGGCCTACGACGCGCCTCTGCGCCTGAATCCGGTGCTTAAACCGGGTGAGCACCGAACAGGGCTGAGAGCTGAGCTGAGCGAAGCTGAACCGCCGAGGTATTATAGCTCAGTCACTGTAGACCGGTCCCTGGCTAGACCTCGGCTGACCCGTGGCTGCAGCGGTGGCGGCAACGGCAACGCCACACGGCGCGTGCCGGCTGCACAGACGGAGGCGTCCGCATGTCGCTCCGCTTTGGTCGCGCGGCGGCCTTATGAAGAATGACACCCATTTAGCTAAAGGGCGTCACCACCGCTGCGGCTGCTGCGATTGCTGATGCTGGCGATGCTGCTGCTGCTGCTCCTGGCCCACCTGCCCGCTCTCCTTCCTCCGATTCCTTTTCTCATCGTGTCAACGTGTCCATGACCGTACCGGATACGGACGCGCTGACAGTCTGCAGCGGCAATGAGTTGAGACAAAACAGCGACGACATAGACGGTGACAATGCAGCGTAATCGCAATGATGTACGAAGGTATCAACGCCGACAACCGCAACAACAACAACCCCCTAAAAACAACAACAAGAACTACAACAATAACAACAACAGCATTAATAGTAATGAAAAATCAACAACAAAAACACCAACAGCAAAAACACCGTAAATACAACATCACTATAACAGCAACAACAGCAATCTTAGCCGTCGTAGTAGTGGCAGTATTGGTGTAACTAGAAGAGAATGCCGATGATGCCAACACAGATCAAGAGGATCATGTAGGCAAGAGCGGCGTCACTCTAACGATGATGACAAAAATCACTCACATTTATCGGTGATAAATCATTGCGGGCGAACAACATCGTAGGATAAAGAATGACATCAACAACAACAACAACAACAATGCTGACATTATCAACAATAATCAGTCCTCAACAGCAGCAGCGACAACAACGTAACGTGGCGATAGCCACAACACTAACAACGACCACAAAAAGAATAGCAACATGTTGTCTTTCCTCTTAGGTTTTAATAAATTATAACTGTGTTAATTTAATTACTCCACCTACTACGCATGCCAGATCGACGCTTGTAAGCAGCAGAAGCAGCAGTAAGTAGCAACAACAACAACAACAACAGCAACAACAACAACAACAATAACAACAGCGACAACAACAGCAACAGCAACAACAGCAACAACAACAACAGATTCTGATGAAAAGTAATAGTTTTTTAATTAACGGCATGGTATAAACTCAGCTCGCGTACAATCTCCCTGCCATCTGCTGTTGCTTCGTCTAACTCGCACTAACGCTCTACTTTCTCCTCCATGATGCACATACAGTAAAACTTCATACCCCTCAGCGCTACAGCGCCGATGTCCAGCATGTCAGCGCTGGGCGTGGGATCGTTACTCAAACGTTAGCGAATAAGCTACATCACTCGTCAGCATTGGCATTACATCGCCATGAGAACTTCAATCGAGTTGGTAGCCCGCTTCAAACAGAAAAAAACTTGCCCTTCAGTTTTATACGTACTTATATTATTCGTGCTGAGATGCGTATATGACCTATATACTATTGATATATTTGTACAAATCAAAAGTGGTAATATTCTGTAATGTGGCAGTCTTTTCTTTCACTCGTGCTCATACAGGGTCAAACTTTAGGAAGAATTCATTCTGGCTCAACTCTGCTACCTTCTTAATGAAATAGTCCTTAACCGTTAACTGTGCCGCTGGGTGGGCGAGACATTACGTCACTTGGTTTGCATTGCGTAAACCTTTGCCGTTAATTCTATGTACCTCGTGTATATTTGAAATAACCTGGCAAAGAAGAATTGAATCTATCATTAAACAATTGTGTTAAATTAAAAAAAATGACAGAAATGTCAGTAATGAAATATATAACAATTGGAACTAGTCCACTCACAAATAGCTATGGTGTTCCTACACCACGCACTCTATAGAAAATCTTCCGCTCTGCTATGTGGGAACACGGTTCTTCTGCGGCCGCGTGCCTTGTCAAAATCTTGTAGACGATCGTTGTTCGGAAAACTAAAGAACTTTGTAGTATTGTGACGAAGTTACTGTATACGCATAATAGCTCAATTCAAAGAAGTCCTAACCGACCACGTCCAACGGCCCCAGCGTCCTCGCCAACGGGATTCAAATCTACCCTAACCGACCACGTCCAACGACTGCAGCGTCCGCGCCAAGATCTCAGCGTACCCAACGTTCACCGACCGATACATGTCTCAACCAGCCAGCAGAGAACAGCCACGGCCTTTCGCACCGAAACCCCAACGTGCTCCGCCGTCCAAACAATCATCGGCCGACACCGGGAGAAGGTCGACCTATAATCGGCAATCCAAGCCAAACCGTCACTTAACCGTATTCCTATACGAAACAAACACAAACCACAGTAACTTTCGACCGATTTGAGAGCGGGTTCTGACACCCGTTGGAGTGTCAGCACGCCGCGGTGCTAACTAATAAATAGACCGGACAGAATGGCTTAAAAACCATCCTCTTCACGGCTGCGCCGCAACCATCCCGTTGTGTTGGCTGTGCTTTGCATTAAGCCTTATGCCGCGTGTCGTCATTCATCGTTCCTAAGTCCCTCGCGCTGCAGTACCTGTCCGGATGAGTCTACATCCCCCAGCTGACTTAGCGTAACACAGCAACGTTACAATATCATTTGGAGTTCGTCCGGTGCAAAGAGCGACAACAATATAAAGCCAATATTTACTGAAATTCTTGCGACACAGTTGCTCGGTCCGCCACGCTGGGTGCTTGCTAACATAACTACATGAAACAGACTCTCTTTGGACACCGGACATGACGCATGAATGCATATTGGATAGATCATACAGATCGTCAACCTATATATATAAATATATATAATACGAGCAAATAAAAAATACGAATCTCCGGTATAGAACTAAAAATTATGATTGCACCTTCGCCTAGTTTTTGGCGAGGTTGCAATCATATTTTGCATATAGTGCAATATATAGCATATAATGCAATCACGTTACCTAACATTAAGCCTGGGTGATATGTTACATAGCACTCCATAGCTAAGGCACTCATTGGACCGCAAAAAAAGAAAACGGAGCAAGATTCAGATGAAGATAAAGATACAGTAAACAGATCTAGTACACACTACACGCAGTGCTTACGGAGGGCTAGTTTGCGTAATTAAGTTGCATGCGCCACAATAAAGAAGCCCGAGGAAAAGCGTTTTGAGAGGGCTTGCAAACCGGATAACGTTGGGATTATGAAAGAGGATTTTTCCCAAAGCAGCTTTCGAGTGAATCGATGAGTTAGAGCGCGTACAATGCTGGCATTGAATATGCGAAATGGCTTAGGTGCTTTGAAAGGTGCCGAAACGCAGCATTCATACAATGCAGATATATATATATATATATATATATATATATATATATAGGCGGACACAGTACGGACAAAAGTCTACCCCCAATGTAGAATACTGAGTGAAAGGTAAAGTTGTGGTGCCATAAGTCTGCAAAAAATGTGCGCTGCATACAGGGAAGTGCCAAAGATACGTATGCGTTAGGTAACGTTGTTGTACTAACCAACACTAGTCCGCCGTAAACTAGCAACGAAGCATAGCAAAATAATTTTAAATCAAGGTTTGCAATGTTTACCTATTCTGTGCTGCTGATGGGTTACGTGGTGCATATGGCCTATTGCTATATATAATGGCAATATCCAAACAGAAAAAACAACTGCTAACGATTATGCGCCCGAGTTGGGGAAGCGTATCAGCGAAGTCTCATCGTAATCGTTATTATTAATATTGTGATGATCGTAAGTAACACGAAACTAGGGCAATAAACTAAGCCAAAACAGGTCCTGCATGATTTGTAATTAGCCGCTGAGGCCAAGAAGTGGCAGTGGTCTTGCGCCTGATCTCGTTGAATTTCCTCTTGCCCTTAAGAACTCTACTGTAGATTAGTTACAATTCCCTTTACCACGCCGTATTCTACTCAATTGAGAAAAGTAAATGTGTATATATATATACAACCATGACTAGTGCACTAGTCCCCTAGACCACGCCGCCACCTAAAGTTGCTCTAAGTTTACCTAAAAATATCAAAGTATCTCTTACCGACGCGGCATTGCCCGCCCTCTTGTCGCAAGAGGTAAACTTAGAGCAACTTTAGGTGGCGGCGTGGTCTAGGGGACTAGTGCACTAGTCATGGTTGTCATCTACCGGGGTGTCGCCGGTTCGATCTCTGTTGTTGGTCGAATTTTCTTTAAGCGATGCTCATTGAGAATAGATAATAAACTATACCGCTGAGAGTCAGCGGCCATGCTGCCACAAGGACTGTTAGGGAAACCCTAACAGTTGTTTTTCCAACAACCAAAACGTTTGCCAAGCCGGACGGAGGAAAGTCTACAATTAAAAACAACCTCCTTAAAAATGTTTTAAATTCTAGAGCAACTTTAGAGTAAACTTTAAACCTGATTTTTGTGAACCCGTTGAAGCTATTACCGAAATTTAGTAAATATTTCATTATTAGAGTTTAAGCTTAATTCCAAATTTGTCTGCTTTCTAAAACGCCCTGGCGGCTTATGAAATTAACGTTACGTGTTTCCTTTTTACTGAGCTGCAAAGCTTTAGTCGTGTCAGAACTGAAACTGCCAGTTGGTCTAGCGAGGTTTGCTCTCTTAGAATCAATCTCTTCTTCCATGCTAATCTTGCCGATCGGATCCTACAAAAAAATAAAGATTATAAATACGGAAAGGGAACAACATTTTGCACCAACCCGGGTGTGCATAAGAAAATTCACAATAACTAAGACTAACTGAGCATACCTTGACCCAATGCCACTACTTTTACCGTCTTGGCTTGTCTACCTGGGGTTGCCTATAATGCAAGTAGCAAAGCAGGTGTCGTTTAGCGATATGCTCTGCAACTTTTCCTACCAATCAATGCCAATGAAGCTGGCAGCTTGGCTTGTATTTGGCTTGAGCGTACATCCAGACACGCTTCCTCTACATTCCCTCTACTCCTCCAGAGAGGGCGTTCTCTCTCTCTCTCATTTCTCTGCCTTATTGTCGCGGGTACATGTCGGACGCTGCTCCCAATGTACACCTGCCACTGCGCAATGGGATGAATCTATCAACAACAACAACAACGGGCATACGCGTTCGTTTCCGTTCACGACGGGTGACTGATCGGATAGTAGTGGCTGGCCCTAGTCGCCCTTGTAGTGGATGCGCGGTGGTTCCCGCAAAGACTCCGACGTGCGGGACGAGCACAGGCAAATTTGAAACAGCTGTCGTTGCCCGGTGTGTGATTCGCTCGAGTTGCTGTGGCTACCGCTGGGTCTGCCCAGACCAGCCTCCATCACGCGCTGTTGGTCAGGCTCGTACAAATTCACTTAGTTTCCTTCAAAGTGCACTCGCCCACACATACACCCACACCCACCTACCTAGAGACGAAGCGGCAACGAATACTAAGCGACGAAGGATGCATGGCGTACCCAACCAATTTGCTAGCATTACACTGCCGCTGATGACGGTATATAAATAAATATATATATATATATATATATATATATATATATATATATATATATATATATATATATATATATATATATATATATATATATATATATATATATATATACATATATATTTATATGAGTACATATATATAGTGACCGAGCAAGATGGCTTAGTGGCTTAGTGCATTCGGGAGGACTGGGTTCGAGACCCAGACCGGCCACTCTTAAATTGGTTTGCATGCTTTCCAATTTAGACAAGGTAAATGCCGGAGTGAATTAAAATTAGCCATGCCATGAAAAAATCGTACACGGGCAATTGCCTTCCTGAAAATCTTAAAAAAAGATATATGGATATATATATACATGTGTGGCAATTGTCACTTGCACTAGCTTACGTGCAAGTAGTCAAGCTTTATGCATTTATTCTACCTCGCATTTGTGAACTTTTCAAGGGATTCACTCTTTGCCGCAAACTGTGCTGTTAGGCAGGAATGAAAATGTTGCCTAGTTCTATAGATATATTTGTATATTATTTATAACTTTGAAGTAATGCAGAGCCTGGGCAGGCTGCTCGTAACGCATGTGCACATGCATTTTCAAAGCTTTTCAGAAAAAAGACAAATATACATATTTATACTAATTCGTTAAAAAAGCTGAACCATGTGCAGATGTGTAGGCCCTTTATGTTCAAAGAAACAATCATTGTATATTTAAATAAGTTTTGTGTAATATGTAAATATTTTATTAGTACGCTTATATATATATATATATATATATATATATATATATATATATATATATATATATATATATATATATATATATATATATATATATATAATTAAATAAATGTAGAAAATACTCTGACGTCGGTTATCCGCACCAATTTTGTCCGTTGGCGTTTGAAACAATGGGAGGACCAGGCCCGCTCACACTGAATTTGATTCAGCGCGTGGGCAGATGCCTTAACCTTTCCACGGGAGACTCAACAGCATCGGAAGTTTTGCGTCAGAGGCTGTCGCTCGACATTCAACGAGGAAACGCAGCATCTGTTCGGGGCACATTGTCGAATTGGGCTAATCCTGGGTTAGAGAACCCGTGACCACACGTTCACGCGGAGACAATTGTTCACTCCAAAGTGCTAACATAAAAATGTTATATAAATAAATAATTTCTAAAAAATAAATAATAAATGAAGTTTATGCACACACACACATACATATATATATATATATATATATATATATATATATATACGCTCACTGATATAAACAGGGCGTCCCACATGCCCTGTATATAGATATATATATATATATATAAATATATATACGATTCAGGCATACGATCTTCCGATATACAACAACAAGATATGATTGAACGTATTCAATGCGCATAGACATTGTTTACTTAACATTGAGCCTGCTGAATGATATTATGCATAGCACTCTATACCCAAAACATTTCAGTCGTAAACAAGACACCGGAGAAGGAATAAGGGGAGACAAAGATCCAGAAAAAAACAGGTCTAATACGAGAACTCTGCGGCTTACGGCGGCGCGTTCGCTTCGCATTTGCGTAACTAAATTGGATACGCCAAAACAAAACAGCTCTAAAAAGGCGTTTTAAAAGAACTCGTAAACCGCATAACGCTGGGCTTGTGAAGCAGGGACAGCAATACAAGTCTCTTTTAATGAAAAAGGGATTTCGGAATGTCGCACACCTTACCATAATCACGTTCGTGGCAAGCATTATTAATAACGTCAACGTTGGCTATTCGAGTGCATATACATGTAGTTACGCCACCCCGTAGGTTGTCCGACCTTACCGCAAGAAGCAGTTGTCGAATGGGTAAATGAAATATAGAGCGCGCACAACGCTGATATTGAAAAGAAGAAGTGGCCTAGGCCTTTAACACGCTGAATATATATATATATATATATATACTATCACTGAGGATATATATATATATATATATATATATATATACTATCACTGAGGATCTGGCAGACATTCGGAGCAGCACAAAAGAAGATGGCACGCTTGAGCGAGAAAACGACTTAGAAAATATTAAAAAAAAAAATATATATATATATATATATATATATAAAGTGCGTTGCAAAAAAATAGCAACTCATGTTTTTTGGTGATCATTTTGGCTTTATTTATTTGAATGGCTTGATTTTTAAGGGCATGATGTACATGACGAATTACAAGTATGGTGTTAATTTCATTGCAATCTTACAATCGGTTCATACAAAAAATAAAAGGTGTGAAAAAACAGTGTTGCAAATTATCAGCAACAATAACGCCCTACGGAGTATTCGATTCTTAACAGGGCTATAAGACTTATTTGATACTACATCTTCTATTCTAGAAACGAGTTTTTCGTCTCTTCTTCTGAATCAAATCGTAAACTCGGTATTTCATGAAGTTAATGAGCTGTTGTAAGTACGAAAGTGGAATATCAGTTCATGCTTGCTGGACAGTTTCTTTGAGGTCCGACAAATTACCATATTGTCGACCATTTGCGTAAATCTGCTTTACCAAATGTCCCCAATGATTTTCGATGGGATTCCGGTCTGGAATCAATGCCGGTCAAGCAAATTGCCCAATTAGAAAGATGCTTCATAATATTTTTGATGTGTGTTATTTGCTTTCCGCGGACGGCAAGAAACCGCTTCGTATACCTGCTAGTGGGTTGCGGACCGACAGTGGAAACAATTAGTAACCATTTGGACAAGTTTAGTTGGAGTTGCAGAAAAAAAGTGACGGAAGCCTCGGCAGAGGTAGCGCAGTTAGATGTGTACCTCGCCAGGGAGCTTTGGGATGGAAGGGCATGCACTAGTCGGCACATGTATACAACGTACATTGTGCATGACTATCATTACTTGGAATGTTCGACCCATGGATTTCACCAGTCGGCGATCAATGTCGTTGCTGGTTCTGCTTGCAGATTTGCGCTAAATACCACGCAGCAACGCATCGGCGATACCTGCGCCAAACGGATCGGCGGTATTACCACTTTTCCGCCTAGTGGGACGGTCGCTGAAGCGATATATATATATATATATATATATATATATAATGTCAGAAAAAAGCTTGATACAACCACTTTTAATAATTTCGCTCTTACTCCAAAAGAAGACGTTTCCGCCCACTCGTTTTCTTGAAAAAAGTGCTTTTTTAGAAAATAATTGAGTATAAGCAAAATTATTAAAAGTGATTGTATTAAGCTCTTTGTCCCGACATATCTACACAAAATCTACGATTGCGAGAGCCCCAGCCATGCTATCGACAAACAAATTCTACCTGTGTGTTCGAAGAAACATTTTGCATCTGTTTAAATGCATTTGAACAAATGTTGTATTGAAGATAATTCAAAAAGTAAGATTCTTTGCAGCGTAAAAGCCAAAATATAAGAATATTTTGGCTTTTACGCTCAGTTACACATTTTTAGAAGACATTTCCCCCTTGTTCCATAAAAAAAAACATTTTTTCGTTGAGTTTTACTAGATTCGAAAAGTTGTTAGGCGAATTCTGGAAGACCCTGTATATATATATATATATATATATATATATATATATATATATATATATATATATATATATATATATATATATATATATATATACGCTGCTTGGAACAACTATATGACCAAAGCTTACAATATTGAATAAAACGTTATGCTGCGAAGTTACAAGCCTGGTAAAAGATTATACATATAGATATAATGCTTTGTGTGTTGCTGTATTGAATTGAATCGTCTGCACTGAACAAATGAAAAGCGTAGGGAAACGTCATATCAAGATATGCACCATTTACCTAATGTGTACTACTGACGAAATGGCCTAGGTGCGTATGGCCTATACGTTCTATTATACGCTAAAAACGTATCTAAGTACTGCATCGTCGAGCCCGGTGGCGTGGTGCATTCGCGTGCATAGTTGCACGGCTTCGAGCCTTACCGTTGCACATTTGTATTTATGGGGTCCGTCTTCCGAAGCAATGCGAAAACAGTCCCATTGACGTTAAGAGTTGGCTGAGGGTCAGCCAGAAAATTCATCGACAGATAGAATGGCAGCACCCACACGGCGAGACAACTGCCAGCAATTCTGCTTGCACGTGCCGAGAAGTGGCTTAGCAAATTCGTATCGTAATCGTTTATTATCAATATTGTGATTATCGATAAAGTAACCCAGTCAACCAAATTGCAGCAGGCTTTGTATGATCCATCACGTCCATAGCTGCTGTCTAATACCACAGAGATCGTTCTGCCGAAGTAAAGTGCAGCCCCCACCAATCGCCCGAGCAAGAGTCCCACCTCATTGAGTTCCCTCTTTCACTAAAGAAAATCCCACGAGGGCCGGCCACCGGGACTCTATTGTAGATTAGTTACCATTCCCTTCACCTTACCGGCTTCGTACTCACTTCGTCAAATAATATATTTAGGGTGTCCCAGAATTGGAAATTGGGCAAGTTTTAGAGACTGGTAAGACTAAGCGAGAAAATCATTGTTTTACAATCTTAAACGAATGGGATGCTGAAAAGGTCTTATTTTAGAGTGAGACAGAAATGATCAAAAATAACTGCATCAAACTTTTTATGCTGACACATAAAATCTGCGATGGCAAGCGCAGGTTTGCGTGCGCCCATTTGGTCCAGTCGTCCTATCGACGAACCAGTCATCATGTGGAATCATCGCATGTTTGGAAGAAAATTCCGCATCTGTTGAAATAGCTCATATAAGGCAGTAGTGTATTGAAGATGATTCTTACGAAATTAAACTCTACAGTTCTTATATTTCAGCTTTTACGCTCAATTACTTATTTGTTTAACATGATATTCATATTAACGATCACTTTGGTATCCATGATTCTACAAACTGTGGTTGAGAAGTAATACAGGTTTTGTGACATACACATCAAAGTAAATACACGCACATGCGCTTGCATTTCTTTTAATTACAGAAATCGCTCGAAATAGCCGTCTCCTGCCATTATACACGTTTGGTAGCGGTTCCCGAGGTTTCGCTGGACGCGTTTAAGTACTCCAGGCATTTCCCTAACGGCTTCAGTAGCGGCGTTTGTTCTGTTGATTATCTCCTCACGAGAGTCAGTCAACAGGGGTCGCGTAAACAAAACTCTGCAGGTGGCCCTAAACGGAAAAGTTAAAACATCAACGGTCGAAAGATAGCGCCGGCCAAGCAATGGGCCCACCCTGGCCCATGTATATGAGTCTCGAATCAATCGTCGTAACGTGACGACGTGTATTGTGAGTGCTCTGTGATAAAGAGTGATACTGGCAGCGTACACATTACTACCTTTCCAGACCTCTGGTCAACGCCCGGATTCCAGACTACTGATCCCTGACAGCAACAACTACATGGGTCGGAAATTTCCAGTTTCCTACTTCCAAATACGTAGTGTAGCAGTTCGAGACAATTCGAACGGCACCCCGTGCGATAATCCAAACAGCTGCCACGTACAACAGTTCGAACAGCCACCACGTACACTCGATTCAAACCGCCGCCACGTTCCCAGGATTTAAGACAGCGTCGCGCGTGGCAACTTGAATGCACGCACGAGCGAAAACTCCAGCGCGGAAGGGCGCGGAATATTTAAACACTGTGAAACGACTTCTGATTAATAGAATAAAAAGTGCGTGTAATACTCGCACATTAGCTAACTGAACAACGGGAGTATTCGAGCGCAGACTCGGCCCAAGTCTTGCGATAAACAGGCCCCACCGACAAACAGGTCCCCCCCTTCCTATTCCATCCATGCATTGCTGAAATACACCCTCGGGGAAGCTCAGAGGCTTCTTCGACAATAACATATACATCTTGCTTGAACCCGGTACCGTACAGACGAAGCGATGCGTTTGGTAGCACAGTGCTCACTGTGTGTCTGAGTTTTAACGATACTGCCAGAGATTGTACGACCGTATAATGTCTGGTAGTATCGTTAGTTACCATTCCCTTAAATGGTTCCACAAATCCAACCTCGCTGCTTTAAATGCGGAGAACAAGGATTTGTCGCAAAAAGCTGCACGGCCAATATAAGGTGCTATGTATGTTACATAGATGGACACTACGACGCAGTGCCCAGCACTTGCATATTGCAGCAGCAACATATTGCAAATAATTCTTCGCAGAGTCCTAGAGCAAGACGCCAGTGCGGCAAGCCACGCACGCCTATGATTTATTACCACCTCGCGATCCACTCAGTGTATATTTCTCCGAACTCCACCTTCCAGGAATACGAGGACTTTTTCGACAAACTAGGCCTAAGCATGAGCATCTGCGGCGATTGTGGGTGGGAATTTTTATGCGGCCCACAGTCTTTGGAGAAGCGACTTTTCATCAAGGAAAGAGGAGATCCACTTAGAATGAGCAACCCGCGCAGATCCCAAAGTCATGAGCACCCCGGAATACATCTCCGACATAGCGTATCAAAAGGTTTAACTCACCGAATAATCGACTGAATAGTCCACGAGGAGCAAGAAGCCCCATTCGACTTTCTCTACGTAACCTTCTCCGCCAATTTTACTCCCATCACAACGGCAATTCTTTTCCAGGATAACTTAAAAGGTACAAGATCGTGCTTAACAAAGTGCGCCATGCATATTCGCCCTATCAGTAGAAGTAGTGGGCCGGGGGCCAACCATAATTGCACTCTTCCCCGCTCGCAAACGGTGCTCTTTGAGGAAACTTCAGACCTTGCCTTCGAGCCAGTCTCAATACGAGAGATCGGAATCGTGGCCAAACGCAGACGGCCGAGAAGAGCACCGGAATCGGATGCGCTTTCCGTGAACCATTAAAAAATATTAAAACTCATAATGGATGAAATGCTCACCAGCGGAGACTAATCTAAATCTTTCAGGAAGGCATTCAGAATTCGTCTAACAAACTCCAGGATCTAAAACAACTTGGCAATTTTTTTTAATGGAACAAGCGGCGGAAATATATTTTATAAAATAGGCAATTGAGCGATAACTGCGTTTCTTATAAACGATCTTTAATACAATATTTGTTCTGCTAACCTAGAATGTAATTCAACAGATGCATAAGTTTCCTTCAAACACGCACGTATGTTTGGTTTGTCGATAGGATGACTAAGACTCTCCCAATCACCAATTTAGTGAAGAACTGTCAGGAGAAAAGGCTCAATATAACCACTTTGGTAATTAAGCTCTCACTACATAAGAAGACATTTCCGCCCCTTGTACTATTAGAAAAAAAATATTATTTCGCCGAGTTTTACTAGACCCCAAAGTTTGCTGGACGAATTCTGGAAAACCCTATATAAAGAGTCTTTCATAACAATATGTACTTATTTTAAGGTTTGTGCAGAACTCAGCAAGAAAAGAATTTTATTGATAGAGGGAGGGGGCAAAAACGTCTTGTTAAGGAGTGAGGATGAAATTTATAAAAGTAGCTATTCTATCTTATTTTCGCCTACATAGTTGTGCAAAACTTGCCGTTTGCGGGAGAACCACTCAACGCATGAAGGAACCAATGATACCGGCGTGTTCGGCCGAAAATTATGCATAATCTAAATAACCCGACGCAAGCTAACGAAAGGCAAATAGCAGAATTTAGGAAAGTCATTACAAATCGATATGTTGTTATGGCTTACGTTGAAGTTTTCCCGTGCAGAACCGTAAATTTGTTCAATTACGACCAAAAATGTTCACTCAAAAGACTATTCCCAACCAGTAGCAAATATAATGCCTATCATTTTTGTACCAAAGTGCGTTTCGTAGTTGCCGCCATATCGAAAGTGAAGGCATGCATACTTGCTAGTATGTTGGCCTGCTTTAGCAAGGGTGTATCAGGACGTTAGGTACTTATTTTGAGTTTTAGTAGAACTCTACACGAAAATATGTTTTCCCAATAGAAAAAGGGGGCGGAAACGTCCTGGCAAAATGTTACGGTTCGTAACGTGAAAGCAGCGTAAAACATTACAACTATGGCGATCGAAAAAGCTTAGTTTCTTGGCAACTACGTAACGCAGCACCATCACTTTGGTATGAAAATGACGAGCATCTAATTTGCTATTGTCCGAGAATAGTGTTTTGGGCGTACATTTTTGGTCGTAATGGCAAAATTTTACGGTTCTGCACGTGAAAGCGTCAACGTAAGGTAGAAAAACATATCGACTTTTTATGACTTTCATTAATCCCGCTATTCGCCTCTCGCTAGCTTGCGTCGGGTGGTACTTTATGCAGAATTTTCTGCCGAACACGGCATGATCGGTTCCTTCGTACGTTGACTGGTTCTCCCGCAAACGTAGAATTTGCATGGTTGATGAGTTTCCTTTACGGTCGTTGAGCCCATGCACCTTGCTTCCTAAAACGACTGGCAGTGCAGAGCAGTGTGTTGCACGCCGCCATCTTCCCCAGGCTCGCACAGCATACAGGTGTCACTGGTGCCCTTCCTTATCTTAACCATATAGCTCTGAAACTGACTGTGGCCGGCCGGAACCTAAGTTGTGCAGAAGGTCAACTCCCCCTATCGGAACTCATATCACGCCCTTAAGAATTATATCAGTCTCTTGGCCCAGCTCCTCCTGGCCAGCCTAGATGTAACCTGGACCCATTCTATCAGGCCGCAATTGTGGCACTCTTAGACCTGGCGAGATCCAGATGTCCCTCCAGAAGTACCTCTCCCGACGATAGATCCCATGACAGCATCTGAGCAAGGACCAAGAGAGCTTCGATCAAGACCGTCCGGTACGGCCGGCTAACCTAGCTCGGCTAACCTCAGTGCTCTCCTATTTCCGCGTCTGCATCGCCAATCATCGCCGATGTTTCGGCAAGCAAACCTAGTAGCAAGATTTTAGGAATATATATATATATATATATATACGGAATGTTTGCTTGTATACGAGCAGTGGCGACACCCATTTGACACTAGTGGCAGTCTTGAGTGGAGATTCATAATAAATTTGTGCGCAACGGCTGGGTAAAAGAGTAGAAGGGTATACTAGTCGGCAAGGAAAGTTGTTTCTTCAAGCAAACTGCAAAGCGAGTAAGAAGCAGAAGAGGAAAAAGAGTTGCGTACTAGCGACGGCGTGAAACTTCTGCTAGTGAAGTTTTCAACGACGACGAAGAATCTGCAGACAATTTTTCATAGTGACGAAAGCTAGGATGGTGGCGGCGGCGTTTATAGAAGGCGCCGGCTGGGGCCTGGCCTTATGTTTAGCCAGCTAGCTGAATTTCTATGGTCGTCTACACTACGCCGATAATAACATTGTCATGTGTTAATTCGCATCACATCGGGAAGATGACAATGATGATGGTGATGGTGGTGCTGACGATGATGATGGTGGCCGCGTTAATGACGATGATTAGCAACAAGAATGAGAAGCAAATTGTGATAACGTTGGACAATAATAATAATAATAATAATTATGGAAAAAACACGCTGGATGATAATAGTGATAGTACTGATGACCTTCTCGTCATCACAGAACGCCGATACTGATGAAGGTGGTGATGATGATGATGATGATCTTGATCTTTTCGTGATGCTGAGGACATCGATGACAGTGATACTAATTCATTGGGCGACGCTGTGATGCAACAGCAACACCAACAACAACAACGCGACAATGACAACACTACCACCCACCAAGGAGACGACAAATGCTATTTATTCAGGCCATTGTAAGCGCGCATACGGGCTCCTGTGCGGGGGTGCGTGGGGGTGCGTGCGACTTACAAGCATGCAGCGACGACATGGCTCTCTGTGTAGTCAGTGTTGAGAATGACGCGATCCCGCCGGTTGACTGGCCGGAGCGGAGGCGCAGCGAGCGCTTCGGCGGCAAAAGAGGAAGAGCAGGCAACGAACATCAGCAGGGGAAAGGTGAGGAAAAGATGAGACCACGGTCAAATACTCGGTGTGGGGGGGGGGGGGGGGGGGTAGTTGATGAGCGGTAGCTCTAGCTAGAGGGCTGGCTGACTGGCTCACTGAGGGAGTTTCGTTGATGGATCCATCCGCTCGAGGTCGGTCGGGCGGTCGGGCGGCGGAGGGAGCGAATATGTCTATGCGTTAGTCTATGGTGGATGTATGTTTCTTGTATGTATGTAAGTTTTATGTATATATATATATATTTATGTATGAGTTGGCGCGACGAACACGATGACGGTAATGGTGGTGGTGGTGCTGGTGATAGTGATCCTGTGATCTGATGCTGCAGAAGACCGTCATGGTTATGGCCAGCCTTGCTCTAGTTGAAAGGGCAACCTTAGCAGCAGTACGTATACATTTGTTCCAGCGGCTACAGTGCGGTCGCCAACGCCATTGGCATCAGCGCTACGTCAACAATAACAACAAACACAAAACCAACAATAATAACAACAACACGGTCAAAAACAACAACAACAAGCACAAAAACAGCAGCAGCAAGAACAGCAACAACAACAGCTATTGCCGTCATTCCCGGCTCCGCAACCTCGTCATTGGCGGTGATGGTGGTGGTGACAGCGACTCGATGGTGCTATACAGTGTCGGCTTCGGTAGCAACAACAGTTAGTTCTAGTAGCGGCGCGAGTAGTCGTAGAGCACCGACAATGTTTCTGAGTTGATGAAGAGCTTCACCGCGCGTGAAATCGATTCTGTCTATTGCTCACTCTCTCGGCCCCCCGCTCTCTTTCTTTCTTTATATATATATATTTCTCTCTCGCATCCTTCCCTCATGTTCTCCTGCCGCCTATCTCTCGGCTTTTCCCTGTCGTGTTTGTTCCTATAGTTGGTTCGTTCGTTCGGTCGTTTCTTTGTTGTTTGTGCAGCCTATGCAGCCGTTAATTCGGAGTCACTGCCTCGCGCTATGGCGCTAGGCGTTCCAGAGGGAGCATCTCATAGCAGAGAGCAACGTCTCTCCGAGCTGCTCTCGTACGTAGCCTTGTAGTCACGTAGCGCCTCTTTCACTCCTACTAGTCCGGCTGCTGATGATGATGCTACTATATATATATATATATATATATATATATATATATATATATATATATATATATATATATATATACGATACTATTACTACTACGATTAGTACGGCCTATGAAGCGAGCGACTCCAGAGAGCGATCGAGGGAGGAGCGAGAATCTCGCGGCGCGGAAGCCGAGCGGGGTTCTGCCTCTTTGGTTCCTCCCGTAACCTCAACAACATCAACGTGACACGACGGTAAGTGATGGAGACCACGATGGTAAGGCATCAGAACAGCATCACAACTATAGTACTTGGGCGTCACTACATTACATTGAACATGGGCATATATATATATATATGCATGAATCATAATATTGGGTTGGACAGAATGTAAGTGAATTTCTTCTTTGTGTTTTAAATGCCTGCCAGGCCTCTAGAAATGCTGCTACGTTTACAAATTATATTATTGTGTGAGCGCAAATGACCGTTACAGAACAAAATTTCGTTACAGACGGCAATCTTGTATGAAATCCAAAAATGTCGTATTACTGCGAGAACTGTCAAAAATGTTGGAAGCGTAATCGGCAAGGATGGTAGT
The DNA here is from genome assembly GCA_003439945.1 of Dermanyssus gallinae. Lineage (NCBI taxonomy): Eukaryota > Metazoa > Arthropoda > Arachnida > Mesostigmata > Dermanyssidae > Dermanyssus > Dermanyssus gallinae. The sequence continues at coordinate 324,709 of QVRM01001643.1, forward strand.
TTAAATACTTTGTACTACAATGAATTCGCAGAAGACCGCTCCGGCAATTAAGCCTCATTCTAAAAGATGAGCCCCATTCTAGAAGGCCTGTTACGCTCGAGGAAGACCGTTTGCGCGAAACTGTGAAAACGAATCCCCGAGTGACTACGGGTGAATTAGCCATGGACTTCGAGGAGTGTCACACACCATTGAGACTCGCCTTCATTCCCATGGTTTCGTGTCAAAGTTGAACCAAAGGGTATCTCATGATTTGAGCAAGCGCAACAAAGTGGAGTGTCTAAAGAAATGCACTTTTGTCCTACCAGACACAATGAGTGTCTGTTCTTGAATTTACTTCGTCAGAAGCAGTAAAAAATACACTTGGGAATATTCCTTGGGACGCAGGAATCAGAATTGTTGGTCATGAGAATCGATAGTCCTGTCAAGAGATGTAGGAAGGCTCTAGCTAACAACGGAGGGTACCGTTTAAACGAACAAACTCGTTTAACTCGTATATATATATATATATATATATATATATATATATATATATGCAAACGTCGCTTTACTTAGTTATTGCGTATTAGTAGAAAACTGATTATTGTTGAGAAGCAGACGCTAGTTGCAGGGCTTACATTGAGCGTTTCACTGAGTACAGGTGAAATGCAATAGAATCGTCTTCTAACAGTCTACGACGGAATCGCCTACTCAAGGTCATCTTATCTCGCGCCCCTCAACTATGACACCACGTCGGATGGGCATTGTGGCACCTTTCCCATTTGATCCTGCCTGAACAACTTGATTCGTTCGCCACCAGATTGCTTTGGAGGACCCTCCGCATCCAAGAAGGTACCGCGTGACGGCTTACTTGAAAAGTCGTAGAATCTTTGCTACTTTGGCGAAAAAAGGAAGAAGCTTGTACTACACCCAGTAAAAAGTGTTTCTACTGCTGTGGAATCATCAGATCAGATGATCATGAGAAAACGTTTGCCGTTATTGCATTTGAGACTTTTTTCGACACAGAACGCTTTCGTTAGTAACTTCTCGATTTTTACACTGCAGTTAGAGTGAATGGAGCGTCGACTTCTTTGCCAATGTTGGCCACTGGCTCGGCGCTACTACCACCACCGCCTGTCCCGCGCTGTTTGCACCCGAGGCATAGCTTTGCTGCTCGCAAACCCTATATTTATATATATATATATATATATATATATATATATATATATAAGTAGTCGCACTCAGAACCGTTCGCATTAAGATCCTGGTATATCCAACCTTCTAATTTTGATGCGGAAAAACAGCTTACGGTAGTCATATAAAAAGTAAAATCTCCATTGTCATGGTATTAAAATAATTCCTTTAAAATGTAAATTATCGTTGCTGTTCTGTAGACGTTGACCGTGATACTAAGTTTTCAAATTAATAAACATAAAAGTTCGAAAAGTGAATATCACAGGACCCTAACCTTACAAACTGTTCTCAATGTGACTATTTGCCTTTTAGTGTTCAGCATGATTATCTTTCAGACGAAGCAGAATTTTCTGTTGCACACGGCGGTATGTCTGGTGTCCCTACTGAACAACTCGTTCACCCGTAGTGGCACCCTTTGTAAAGTGATGCTCGACCATCTACAGCAGATAGTAGTAATTTCACTCTCACTTCTAAACAAGATCTTTCTGCCCTCCATTCCATTAGAACAAGAAATTCCCGGAGGTCTGCTCGTTCCCCTTGCCCCTGCCTGTCTGCTGACGGGAATAAGGTTGCACGTCACCTTCATGATGCATGCACAACGCTTACCCCGTTCGCCATTTGCAATGGGAAGTGAGAAAAAGGTGGCCGAGCAGAGGAAGAGAGCTGTTCTGTCTAGAAAATTTAAAACGAAAGACCACTTAAAGAAGAGGAAGACGAAGGAGTATTTTGCAACAGCTTTGTGTCTAACTCCTGGCAAGTGCGACCAGAGCTGCTGATGGTGAAACCACAGCAGAGAATAATGATACTTCTAACAAAATGACTGTACCTACCACGAAACGTCCAGTACAGTCCCGTAAGCCAAAGACGTTCATCCACTACGCGGAAACTATTGTATATCAAATTCCTCGTCAAAGGCCCATATAATTGGACTTGGGACTCAGCTCTCTCTGCATTGAAACTAGTTGTGCAAGTCTTCAGGGCTGTATGTATGAAAGCTGCATTCTGTTTAATGAACCTGCTTGTCGCTTTATCCTTCCGCTCCTATAAGTTTCTGTATATTTTACCTACAGAGCTTTGGAAATTTAAATTTAAATTTTTCCTAATGTTATGCACAACCACATTTGCAGTGACTCTCTGAGACGTACCAGTGCTCGCAGCTATGGAGAATGGCATGATCTCTACACAAAAATAGTAAACTTGCGATTATGTACTAAATGCTGCCACTATAGAACTGAAAGTAAATCCGAATAGTTATGGAATTTAAGTAATTCCCTCAGGAACGAGGGATCTCGTATCCACGCTGTAGCTACTAGCAAGACGTGTGAATAAGCATGTAGGCGAAGTTGGCATTTTTGGTTCCTTCCAACTGCAGGGTTCTCTCAGTTCATTCCGCTGAAGAATGCTGACGGAATCGTGTAATATGTACGTATTCATAAGAGAAAAACTGCAAACTTTGAAGGCCATATAATTGACGTTTACTCAAGCAGTATAATCCAAAAAAGATCTTCTCAATATCTTGGACGGTATGCGACGATAAATATCTTAACCTTAGTGCTAGTATAAATCAACGTTCCCGGTGGACACTAAAACTCGCCGGGCAGAGCGCTAAATAGAACATTTTTCCTGAATTATAGCGACCCCGCTGGAATGATAACAAAATATAACCGAAGCACAAAAAGGTCAATTCTCCTGGAAATAAGCTGTAATATCTAGAAAGCCGTAGGCAATATTAACGTGGCCTGCCCGCCTCTCGAACTGCCCTTTACAAGCCACGATTTGACACATTGCGTAGCAACACAAGACAATAAAACATGTTGTGAACATAACCGCCCAGTAAAACTACCTCCCACGTCAATGGTCACACCGATTGGTCTGTTACTGACCACCGAGAAATTAATGATGAGCTCATCATCAGACTCCGATGTACACTCAATTCTAAACAAAACGCGAGTTGGATCTGTTGAGCTACGGGGTGCCCTGGAGACGTTTAAAATTGGCGGCGCCCTTAGTTATCAGCCTCCTAACAAAAATTGTGGATCTCTCGTTTTCTTAAATACGACACGCCAGCTACTGTCCTATACGCCCAGTCGGCTATATGTCCAAGATATTTAACACACTTTGTCTATCAAGCATGAAGCGTCATTTGGAGAGCTTTCGCCTTTCTATTTCCTTCTAACTGTTGCAAGTGCTGGGATGTTCAGCAAGTACAATCGAATGGTTTTGCTCGTGTCTAACCTCAGCAATCCAGGCTGTGTGAATTGAGTCAGTCGAGTCCGCATGGAGATCCTCGAGATTTTTTGAGAGACCGGGATCTCATTGTCCCGGTCTTATACTGCATGAGTGCATGAGCTGGAGTGCGCATTAAAAATACATCAAGTCCAAATACTATGCCGTCATTTCAGCCTTTCATCGCATGCGGCTTATAAACGTTTTTGCAGTAAGCCTGACTTTTCTATACAAATATATGTCTCCCCTAATCCTCCTCTACGGCATTTGTATTTGGGAAAGTAGGTTGTGCAGATAATGCAGAACGATGCTCTACGAGCCATATTTAGTAATGTGCATAACCTTCTCTCGGTTGACTCGCTTTACCTTCTGAAGGCTGCCATGCTGAGCTTTAAAATCACTCAGCGGATTATTTCCTGTGATGTTTCCTTTCCCCTTACTTCTTCTTGTTTCGTAAGATTTTTTTTCTACATTTGTAGGGCCACTAGTTCTTACTTCGGGCCTCGTCTACCCGTGATATGGGGTAATATTCTACAAAAAATAATCTTTGATGATGAGATATTTTATGAGAACTAAGCCATTGTATTTTGCAGTTTCTGTAACAAACTACACGTTTGACTCTCAATCTCAAAAAAAAAAAAAAAAAATATATATATATATATATATATATATATATATATATATATTCAGTACTGATGAATTATAAGCGAACAACTTTCCATAGATATTGTAAGTGCATGGTATGCATATGATCAAACTGCATCATTAAACTCTTAAATATTGCGTAAGCCACCTGGACTTCTACGTTGTAGCAAAGGTTGTGTCAATTATAACTATAGCCGTCTAGAATTTGTATGAGCCAGTGGCTACTGTGATCACAACTTTCTCGGTCGGAGGGCATTTTCTGCTCGTTCATTATGAAACCAGGTACAATCTACCTCATTGAATATTACGCTTCACAAATTAACGCTATATATATATATATATTTATATTTATATATATAGAAAACTCGACGTCATATTTGGCGATCTTGTCCTGCCGCCTGTTGTATCGCACATCTGAGCGACATGAGCCAACGTCTCAGGCGCATGACACCCGTGCCTACAACGTTTGTTGTAGCCCGAGCGTCTCCTGGCCAATCTGGCACGCGTTGGTAGTGCGTTGATCCTGAGCTTTAGTAGGTTTAAATACTCCTTACCAGATAGGTAGGGCATACCCTTAATCCAGTTATGTACAAAGGGCGTTTCATGTGTATTTTTAAAATGTGCCATATCAAACGTGTTGTGTAGTTGTTGAGACCAGTAATCGGTCTCTTGTGTAGCGGTCTCAATGGAGGTTCCCAAGCGCTCGCAAAGAAGTCTTGTTTTCGCAAGGTCTTTTTTAAAGTGCTCGGTGGTTAGCATCCATTGGACCCCAGTGTGCGTGGAGTGTTGTAGTGCTGTCAGACGAGAGAGGCGGAGTCTGGGGATAAATGTTTGGAGGCAGGGGATGTCCAGACCGCCGTGTGCTGTGTGCGTAGGCATTCGGGTAGGCGTTCGGCACCGAGTTTTTGAGCTTAAGTCATTTCGACTTAGCAACCTTTCTGATCTCTTTATCTAGGTCGCTAAGGAGTGCGTAAGATGGTCTGGGACCGGAGACCAGTTTATATAGGAGGCGGGGAATGAGAAAGTCTTTCAAAAATATGAGTCTTTGGTGGGGTTTAAGGGGAGCTATCGTGAGTCTGTTAAGTAAATTAAAAGTATATTTTTGGTGGAGTCCACTCTGCCATTGCTGTCAAAGTCGACTCCCAGATATCTTCATCGATCGCTTATACCTTTAGCTGGCAATTGCCGATCTCCAACGTTAAATTCTGGTACAATATTGATAAAACCTTTACCTTCCTTCCTATTAAATAGGTAGGCGATAGTAAAGCTTTTATTAGTATTAATTTCTTATATATATATATATATATATATATATATATATATATATATATATATATATATATATATATATATATATGTTTTAAAAGCAGACAACAAAATTACATTGTTTAGCGTTATGCAATATGTGCTAATTTTCGTCTTTGATCGTCTGGTCGACAACATTTACGCGAGGATAAAAGACGCCGCATTCATGAGCTGTATAGGCAGGCCGCTGGCAGCTAAGTTTTTGGCGCGGGGGCGCGAATTCCATAGCGATGTCAAACAAAAGCTGTCGTAAAGGCCTGCTAGTGCCACCGCGGCCATCCGCCAACTTCCTCTTTGTGCTGAACACCTTCAGCTATTAATAGTATTACCATGTAACCATCACACACGCTCACTTATACTCACCGCATCAAAGCGCATACACCCGCAAACGTACATACGGTTTCAACGCTGAGTGGTCTATTGTATTATATATATATCATTCTTACTATTGTTCTAGATTATGGTAGCTCTGCAGTGCGCATGATAGGGTGTATAAGTTCTCTTTAAAATCAACGAAAGGCTGACTACCACGTAATTTGGACTGACAAGTTGATTGATTCGTTAGTTGGTGCATAGGGAAACAAGTTGCAGGTTGCTAACAAACAAGCATAAAGTCTATAAGTCTAAAGCCTAAAGTCTATAAATTAATCCCTTTAAACCTCTAAGTCTAGAGCTTTAAGTCTTTACACCTAACGCTTTAAGCCTATAAGTATCAAGCTATAAGTCCATATGTCTAAATCCTGAAGTATATAAGTTTAATTTAACATTTTAAAATTAAAACTGAACTAACAAATGTTTGTAACTGCTGCATGTATTTCTTTAAAAGCAAACGCAAAACGTTTTTTTCATAACTGTAGCATGTATTTGTTTTAAGAAATTAGAGAAAAGCAATAAACGAATTTAATAGACGTACTAATCTTCGACTAACAGAGCTGCATGACAAAGTATGGCAAAAAAACATTTTGACCCGTTTAATATAAGTTGACTTTTAATTAACGACATTTTGCCCCAGAACACGTTGTAAGCATTGCATGTACCGAATACATGTATATATATATATATATATATATATATATATATATATATATATATATATGAAAGAAATAAGTGTACGTGAATCTATACATGTATATATGTATATGCGTTGGCTTTATGAAGTCTAAGGGTCGTGTGGGTACATGTGTGTATATATATATATATATATCTGACTCAGAGACAGTCGTCGGTGGCCTTTCACTTTTGTGTGAATAAAGTTAATATCTGCCCGTCACCTGTCGCTGATGTGCTAGGTAAATGTCGTTCCGCCATTGTGTAGTCTCAGACCCAAATAAAGGAAGGAGTTGGCAAACTCCAGCAGTTGGCCACAACAGGGTATTGCGTCTGTCGCAGCCAATTGACCCCCACGGCAAAACTTAGTGGCCTTCGTTCTCCACGAATTTATCTGCAGGCCTTTACGGTGAAGATAACTTTCTACGTCGCCTTTAATTCGACGAATGGCACCGCGGTCTAGTTGGTCACTACTATGTCATCCGCATACATAACGACGACGGCTTTTCTAAACTTCTCTCGCACATGGCGGGCTAGGTCTGCAATAAGCACGGAGAAGGCCAGGCAACTCAGAGGGTCCCCTTGAAAGGTCCCTCTGTTTTGACTCAACTGCAAGGTGTTCTCGCCCCTTATTCTAACGTTTACGTTAAGACGGTTTTCAGAGAAAAAAGCTGGAAAGCACTTGTAGGGAAGAACCACTCACCTCAGCATGTCAAGACGAATCGACTAGTTAGTGACGGGGAGCTTTGTCGAACGTATTGACACAATCGATTAAGACAGCTTACAAGTAATCTCCGGGCACAGCCAACACTCGCTCAGCTTCCGACTGGAGTACACGGATCGCATCCTGTGTACTTCGACCTTTCCTGAATCCGACTTGCACCGGACTAGGGGCTTCTCCACAACCTCGAGACAATCAACTTAACGATTTTTTTAAAGAAGAGTGCGTTCCGACGCGATACCCGGGGGAGATTTAATTCGTCGACGTTGTCACCGTTTTTGTCCCTGATTAGCAGAGTAAATCTGGCTTCGCGCCAAATCTGACATATGTATTCTACTGAGTATCTGACTTAACAGATTGCACAGATATCCTGCTAAAACATCGGACGACTCTGCTCAATGTTCGTAATAAATCTCATCAGGACCACTACTCTTCTTTTTGGGTAACTCACGCAAGATCTGCACCACTTTTTGCACCGTGAACGGTAAATGCATGTAGCGTTGCTCCAGAGTAAGCGGTTGCTCAATAGCTAAATTAGGCGCGGGGGCATTTCCATGAAGCAGAAGGGCAGTAAAGTGCTGCCGCAACTGCTCCTTTGTCATGCTGTGCATGCTTTTGTTCAGCCGGCGAGCAACAGCAACAACAGCCGGCGAAACTTCTCTTCCTCATAATACCGGCGCTTACTCTCCACAAGCAGTTTGTTGTAGGTTGCTCTATGTATGTCCGCCATATAGCGCTCTACGATCAGCATGTATCTGGAGGTCGTGGTGTAGAGCACGTGCTCGGCGCAGGAGCCCCAAGGTTTCCTGACGTTGCAGGTAGCGTGCCTGTGTAAATCAGGGCCGCGCCCGCATTTTGTTTCTACTTCTTCTTAACTGCAGCCATCTTAACAGCGGTTTCCAAAGCACGGTTGCTTTGTTCAATGACATAAGTTGATCCCAGCAGCCCTAATTCGTGCGTCAATACACGCAAATCTAGCTGCTTAGGCAAGTACGTTGCTCGCTGCCGACGCGGGGCGCACCCCCTGGCCAGGCGCAGACAGAGACGCCAACACCGGCACGTGCTTCTGCTGGAATATTAAGCACCTCGCATCCTTTAAGTTCCATCCTTCTTCTCGGGGCTGTTGCTGGTCGATCAACCACTCTCACTCACGAGCTTTCTTTTCTTAATGTTTCGTCTTTTCACCAGCTGGAAGCCTTCCTTGTCCAGCAGATCTACGTTGGCTGTCTCTGTACAGTCTATTTCTCTACGGCCTGGTCGCGCGGCTGCAGCGGACTAGTTACGTCACTTTCTGCTGCCGGCGCCGGTTTCTTCATCTTTTTCCGCTGTTGTTGCTGCCGTTCAACCGCTCTCTCCTCCCGCCGTTGACAAGAGTGCTGACCGAAATCGATACCACCCTTAGCAACGTCTGTGAGAGGCGTTTGCTTCGACTGCGCTTTTTGCACCGGGTGTCTCTGCTGTCCCTGGCACTGTTGTTGCTGTTGGGTTTGTGCACCAACAGTACAAATGACGGTGGACGCATTTAAGACGTTTGGATCACTTATGAGCTTGGCGGAAACGTTTGAGCTGCCGCTGGTTTCCTGTGCCACTTTGTGTTGTGTCACCTGTGGCGCACTGCTGGGCGCCGCCATCCTGTTTGTGATTGATAAAGGTTGGGGCAGTAGGCAGACAGACGATTCAGCATTTGAAATCCGACAGCGTTTTACTAAGAGCCGTTGTGCGGCTCGAGGTGAACCAATCTAGGCAAGCGTTGAAATAATCACAGACAATGAGCGGAACAAGAAGCTTCTCCACCACAGTCAAGGTCTGGGCCATTTGTATACAGCAATGACGTTATCTTCGACGAATCTAACATGGAGGACCCTGACCCGATGATTGCAGAAAATTGACACTCCTCCGCTGGGGCTCTTGACGCCTCTCTATCTCCGTATTTCCCCCACGTATCCGTCAACACTACAACAACTACGTCACACTGCGCCATTTAGAGCTGTCGAGAAAACGAGTGATATAATGGCAGCACCCTCGCAGTTCTATAAAGTAATTCTTAGTGATTCGGTTTGGACCGACGTCCGTAGGTGTCTGCGGCCCTTGGGCTAAAATGTAGCGTTCTGGGGCGCTGGGTCCAGGGCCTCTAATGCCTCGAGGGCTTGTGTGAAAAACGCCTCCAGGCAAGGTAGAGATGGAGCACGTTCTCTTCTTTGCGTTTTGCTGGCTTGTTGTTGGGTGGATCCAGATGATGGCTGATTCCTCTTCCGGCCTAGGCACGGTCCTGCAGAGCAAACTCTGGATGCGTTGAGCTTATCTAAGCATACGAGTTCTGGCTGCTCAAGTGGCGCTGATTCGAAGATCCACAGCGATTTGTCGACTCTACGACTCCAGCCTTCACAGTCTACACTCTTAAAAAATACTTCATGTTTGTTGCCACGATAGCAACGATCCTCCCAGCGATTTTGCCTTTATAGATATATCGGCGGTTTAGTACAACTGCGCCCTGGGCGAGGGCCAGGGAGAACGTTGAGAAGGTGGTCTTGTCTATTGAAATACATACATTTCAAGCAAAAACAGCGTTGGCTCATTGCAGTGATTAGAGGTACAGTAAGCGCATGGAGTCAGAATTCGGAGTGATTACGCTTCAGTCTTGCACCGAAGGCTTTAACAACCGATACGTACCGTCCCTACGGTAAACGTGTCACGAATCGAGCTATAATCGTGTCAAGTTAACGAACACAAGAGTTAAAAATATTACGCATCCTAGGAGTTCAAATTTTGTGAAAGTTCTCAATGTGACTATTTGCCGTTCGGTAGCCTACATTAGTATCCGTTATACGAAGCATTTTTTTTCTTTTTTTCTTTACAAAAATGTGGTTAGTTTCTAGATCGAGCGACTGGTTCTCTCAGAATCGCACATTTTTTTGTGAATTAATGTCCCACCAGCCACATTGATATAAGAGGAATTTGTAGTTTCACTCTTACCCCTCCCCCGCACTCTTTTCATTGGGAAGTTTAAACACCATCTAAAAGGAGAGAGCCATATACTGGTACACCCTATATTTATGTATATATATATATACTACAATCGACACTTTTGTTCTGTGCGACACAGGCGTAGCCGAAGCCATAGAACACATGTTTTTCGCGCATAGGGCCTCTTAGGCATGAGGCAGATGGCCTAGTCTCGACTAGGCATGCAGGGTCGACCTACTGGCACGTATGCTCCGCTCGAAGGAAGACAGGACACACGTCGTATCGTACGAATATTTGATAGTTTTGGTAAGGTCCATGACGGTTTTGCGCCCTTGTCGTAAAAACGAAGAAATCATCCCGGGCTAGCTTTTAGGCGGCAATACATCTCGCCCTTGCCCCTTATGTCTCCATGTAAAACAGGTGCGAACCCCCTTATTGGATCGGCATTACCTGTCTCCAATTCTCACGATTTAGTGTATGCGCGAAAGTCGCGCGACCGCCGGTGGGGTAGGACATACCCGGGGAGGTCTCTTTTGGCTGTAGCGCACCTCGAGGGCTACGGATCCCTCGGAAATTATGCCTAAGATAGCTTGGACCTGTTTAGTAAAGGGCTGCGACCTTAGTGCATCACGTACAGCAGCGGTGGTTGCATTAGCTACCGAGGCCTTCTCTAGCTTTACAAGGACTCCCAAGGTAGGTTTATCTAGCCCCTCGCTCCGTCTAATACGCCCACCACTAGGTCGCGCTGGTTTGCAGGTGAGGCCCCTGGCTTTTCTATGGCCTCCCAAGCATCACAGTAGGGCATTACCTTACGAGTTTGTTAAACACTGACGCCAAAAAAGGGAACTATGCGGCGAGGACAACCACTCCGCCTCCTTTTTCTTGGTGAGCAGCAGCGCTTATACCTCCCTGTGTTCCGTTATCTTTGCAAGCCTGTGATGAACGAAACGTAGCGCCCACGATGGCCAGTTGTCCTTAATGGGATCCCTTATTTCTTCATAGTTGTGGGGTATGTGGTGCCCTTCTTCCAGCGCCTTGAGCAGCGCCGCGTGCAACGACACGCCTAAAGTCAAGCCGCGCCTCTCTGGCCTGGTTTCCTCTGTTTGGAGGGTCTCACGCTTGTCCTTTATCTGGTCCTTATTTGCCCAACGAATGACATTCTTTTCTTGTAACACCGCAATTTCTTCGTTCTATCTCAGGCGAGGCTCACGCTGGGCCTGGCTTACTAAATTGGCTGGCAGTCGCTCTAGAACACTGGGGAGATCCCGTACGAGGTCCTTTAACTTCGTCCTAGTCTACATACTGACAGAAGACAACACACGCGCTCCAGAGATCGCACCCCAATTCTACTTCCCGGTGCCTATACCATTTGATGGCTGAGGAGAGGGAAAGGGGCAGTTTGTAACATTTTCCGTTCGCCCAATACTGGACGGTCGAATAATTTCCGGGGGCAGTCGGTGCTAGTTTTGCTGCTGTTGTAGTGTTTCCACTTTTAGCAACTTACCCACCTCGTATATATATTACGTTTAAGTTTAAACGTGCTTAAATTCTCGGTAAATAAAAATGGTTACAGAATGAATCAGACATCGAGACAAAAGTCACAATCGACGGTATTTCAAAGAAGGCTCTCACATATACGCGCAAATTAATTAATACAGTCATACAGCATCTAGATAGCACACAACAACATCAGGTAAAAACACACAAAAAAAACAGGTAAACACACACAAAAAAAACAGGTAAAAACACACTAAAACGTATTTAATCGAGGAAGGTGATCCCCTATTCAAAACACCAATAATCCCGATTTAAGATATAACTAGATCACTGGCCTGATTCAGACTGTGAAATGAAAAGCATTTTGGTTACTTCGCAAGAGGTGCTTTGATGTGCGGCATCTAATATTTTTTTGGGAATGCATATCCAAGTTTCGGGCAGGCGGCATGCAAGTGAGTGTTGGCTAAACTTTAAGGATACTGACGGCACTGCGAAAATTGTTGCACGCCTAGCTGATATCCGATTTGAGGTGAGAATTAGTGAAAACGCAACCTTCGCGGGTACAATACGTTGCAAAATTTGATATGCTAGCATCGAAACCCGCAGCGTGTATATTTTGTCCACCTTAAGTAGGTTATATCGAGTGAATTAATGATGAACCGAAAATTCGTCTCCTATAAAAATGGCTCTAAGTGTTGTTAATTCTGTATTATTCTGACTCTCCGGAGAATTCCGTCATAGCCACCACCCTTGAGAAGGATCCCATAGCATAGCACTGGTAAGAACACGGCCTTGTACATCAGAAGTAAGCCCTGTGTGGGGACCCCAATCAACTTCATTCTGCGCAGCGCCGATATCACAGCATAGCACTTGGGTGCAATATATTATATGTGAGGATGCCACCTCATGTTTTCTTGTAGAACGAGCCCCAAGCACCTGGCTGTCTACGAAACCTCAATGTTCTGTAGCTCTAGTAGTTGGTTTTTAGGCAATACCTGTTGCCTCGCCAATGAGCGACTAAATGGTCACTAGACGACACAGGTAAAAGTGTCTACGATCAAACTTTGGCAGCATTTGCCAATGTTTGCTAATAATAATTCGAGAAATTAGCATCTCTGTGCGATGCTATTCCCGCTGACACCTTTTTCCTGAAAGACTGGTCTACCCCACTATAGGAGATGACATTTGCGCATCTTCTTGAGCAACCCCCACTATGACCGATCTTCGCGCCAGAGCCCGGTTACAGGCTCTCTTCAGTGTTCACTTAGGCACTCTACTAGATGACGGCACTGTTCGGATTAGTGCGGGGCTACGCCTGGTGGCATCCCTCGTATTACGCCAACAATGTAAACTCAGCGATCAGACGTGGGGCCACAGGCACACCAAGGTCTGTTTTGTGCCTTAAGCTCAGGTCGTCGAGCTCGACACGCAGCACTTAACGGAACATTTAGCCAAGAATTGAGGTCTGCTGGCGTTCCTTGCATTCCCGGGCATCCTGGTTTCTGCAGGAATGATGGAAAGCGACCGAACGGACTGACACTCATGTCATTCGAGATGGGTCGCATGCTAGTATGGGACGCAACATTTACTGACTCATTACTCCCTTCAATGGTCAGTGCGGGAGCGGAACATGCTGGTCACGCGTCTATATTGGCGGAGACGAATAAATGCAGAAAGTATGCCAGAATTACCTACCCCTACGACTTGCGCCCGCTGGCATTTGAGACACTGGGGGACCTGGCCCAAAGACGCATAAATTTATTCAAGATGTCGGCAAGGCGCTCAATAGTTCGACAGGGGACGCTAGAGCTGTCGAGTACCTGCACCAGAGACTATAGACATTCAGCAGGGTAACCCCGCCTCTGTGCGTGGAATTCTGCTAGACTGGGCACGCCCGAATCTGGGGAATATATATATATATATATATGATCATTCTATTGAATCTGAGAGTTAAATATCGTCGCCTATGTTCAGAATGGCAGGTTGAATATGGATATGGAAGATCCGCCACTATGATTTGCTGTAAATATGTATCATCGATCCGTTTTTGGCTGTGGCTCATGTTTTCAGCCAATGCCATAATACTTGCCATCAACTATTACATTATTATTATTAGAATTACATGGCACGGCCGATCTGTGGTTGTCTACGAGTACAGCTATATCTAAATGATATGACAGAACTGGACTCCTGCCATGACAATGTCGGCGTATAGCCACAGCGATAAATTAAGCTGGTGAACTTCACGCGTGGCTAGAGGTGCGAGATATGTACGGGCAATCGTGCCTATTGCACCTGCCCACCTGCCCCGCTTTACCTCAAACCCACACCCCTCTCTCTTTCTCTTGATTTTTATCCAGCTTTCGCTTCTGTCTCACTCTATATCCGTGTCTCGGATCCAAGTATGAATCGCTGCAGATGTGTTATTAATATAGGTGGGCGACAACGGCCGAAAGGGAAGGCCGAACGACATCCGTGCTCGAGGGCACGCGCGAGGCATTACGACCGCATTGGCGCACTCACCACTGGCGACGTCAGACTCCCTGCCGCCGCTGTCGCTGCTGTTCTGGTGTTGTGAACCGAGATAGTATCGTCGCCACGATATATGACGCTCGATGTGCTCTCACTGTGCCTACTCTTACCATGTCATGGCGCGTAACAGATCCGGAGGAGCTGCCAATTAGAGCGTAGTAGTATGCTTATACATATATATATATATATATATATATATATATATATATATATATATATATATTCCCAGTAGTAACCTAAAGTTGAACGTATATATATATATATATATATATATATATTGTTTATTTCGCAATAACTTTGCATTTCAAGATGGTACATAGTTACAATACAGTCATCTATATATAAAATTTTAACACTTTAGCGACCGTGACTGAACCGAGATAGTATCGTCGCCACGATATATGACGCTCGATGTGCTCTCACTGTGCCTACTCTTACCATGTCATGGCGCGTAACAGATCCGGAGAAGCTGCCAATTAGAGCGTAGTAGTATGCTTATACATATATATATATATATATATATATTCCCAGTAGTAGTAACCTAAAGTAAAACGTGTTTTATATATATATATATATATATATATATATATATATATATATATATATATATATTGTTTATTTCGCAATAACTTTGCATTTCAAGATGGTACATAATTACAATACAGTCATCTATATATACAATTTTAACACTATAGCGACCGTCCCACCGGGCGAGAAAGTGCAAAGACCGCCGTTGCGTCTGGCAGCTCGCTGCGTGGTATTTAGCGCATATCTGCGAGCAGAACCGGCAACGACATTGATCGCCAACTTGGTGAAATCCTTGAGTCGAACACACCAAGTGATGATAGCCATGCACAATGTACCTTGTGTACACGTGCCGGCTAGTACATGCCATTCCATCCCAAAGCTCCCTGGCGAGGTACACGTCTAACTGCGCTACCTCAGCCGAGGCCTCGGTCACTTTTCCCTGCCACTCTAACAAAAATTGTTGAAGTGGTTCAGTAATAGGTGACCTAAGCCTAACTCTGATTGTTTCCACTGCCGGTCCGCAGCCCGCTAGCAAAGCGGTTTCTTGCCATCCGCGGCAAGCAAAGAGCGCGCTTCATATATATGGTGAAGCATCTTTCTAGCTGTGCAAAATTTGCCGCTGAAAGATCGCCCCACACCCTGCCAAGGCTGTAGCTCAACATTGGTACAATCTTAAGCTCAAACAGACGCACTGCGGCACTCAATGACAGTCGCCGAAGGTCTCTCACCTCTGTGTGGATAGAGGCAACAGCCGCTCGACACCTGTCGCCGATGTGCTGGGTAAAAGTCGTTCCCGTATAGTGTAGTCTCAGACCCAAATACGGGAAGGAGTTCACAAACTCCAGCGGTTGACCACAACAGGGTATTACGTCTGCTGCAGCCAATCGACCCCCACGGCAAAACTTAATGGCTTTCGTCTTCCGCGAATTTATCTGTAGGCCCTTACGGTGAAGGTAACTTTCCACGTCGCCGATAATCCGACGAATGGCACCGCGGTCCCGATGGGCCACTACGATGTCATCCGCATACATAACGACGACGGCGTTTCTAAACTCTTTCCGCACATGGCGGGCTAGGTCTGCGATACGCAAAGATAAGGCCATGCAACTGAGAGGGTCCCCTTGAGGGGTCCCTACGTTTTGACTCAGCTGCAAGGTGTCTTCGCCCCTTATGTTTACTTCAAGACGGTCTTCAGCAAAGAAGCTGGAAAACGTGTTTTTTTAGGTTTTACAAGCGGTATTCGGCAAACCAGTTTACAATTATGCACACTTCAATCAAGGATTACTGGTGGTCACAGAACTCTTAGTGTACACTTTTCTTCAGAAAACCCACTGGAAAAGATCGCAAGATCTTTCAGAGATGTGGAGATCTCCGATCGCAAAATTACCTCTGCACACTTTCTCCTCAAAAGCTCAATTGTTTTGTCGGCTGTGTGGCTAGTGGCGTCATTTTAGTAGAGTTAGAGCTCACACACATTTTGTACTGCAATAAGCTTGCTATTCACCGGAGTGAAACCATTTGGATTCAATGATTTCTTGAATCAAAAGCCGTACCAGACTGTCACATATGACACAAGTAGCGGTTCTTTGTAAATCTCGTGAGGATCCTCTTGCACGAATAATGTTCTCACAAAGCCGGTTATATTGACCGTAAATTGCGCGAAGAGCTCGCTAGCATGCCGGTACGGCGTTTTCATGTTCATACGCTTTACGCGTTCGTCCGTTAAGACCAACTTTTTCTGTTTAGGAAGAAAGCAGATTGCGGAAAGGGCAGAGCTGAGCGCGACAGCTTTGAAGGATGCCAAATGATTGTTAGAATACTATATAGAATCATTTGTGTATACATGCAGTCAAGTCAAAAACACCACTATGAATTATACTTATTTTTTACAAAGCATTTATTACTCAAATATAACTGTAACATAAATCAGGCCTGCCGATTTCGCAGACTTCGTGGACTTCTGGAAGATCAAGGATGTAGAATGTGAATAGCAGGGGGCCAATGCACAATCCTTGTGGCGTCAGGTGCTTTCAACATTACCTACTTTGACGGTAAATGTTTGCCTGGTAAAGTTTGCTGACACTCATTGACATTTTGTACAAACAATGTCAATATTTCTTATTTTTGTGATATCAATGTGTGATTTACTTTGTCAAATGGTTTAAAAAAATTATAGTCTTAAATATTAATGTCCTACGATTATTTATGTGTAGGCTCCAATCGTGGGCCATAAATACAAGTTGCGTTCTTGCGGAACGGCCTAAAATACACGCAATGGGCAGTTGAGCCTATAAACGATACTTATCCAATAAATCCGTAGCATCTGTTTAAATCATAGGCATCATAATTGATCTGTAAGACAACGAAGGGATATGCCCACCACAATACGATCCTCAAATATTGTAATTTATTGGTCCAGTAATAAAATTACATTTGCTTTTATAGATCAAGTGTGGTATGCTATCTCATGTAAACCCGCATTTGTTCTTAAGTGTTTTTAGTTATATATTTCAGGTATTTTATCTATTGAAGTTAAGATATACATTCAAATTAGTTAATTATGGCGTCTTTCTGTATTTTCCCGATTTGACCTAGACGGCGGTTGCTAACCGTCCGTTATAAATATTATAATAAAAATATATATAAATATCCGAATAGACTTATGCAGGGGATAACAAATTGGAGATGCCACTGCTTTTCTTTGATTATTGCCAATTGGCACATAACATGTTAAACTCTCCAATCACACAAACTGGATAATCGATACCAAGTCAGTATACCTATAACTTTGCAAACACCTGGCAAGCAGGATTTATCGCCACTCCGTCCTCACACACACCTGTGGTTCTCGATGATCGCACTTTGAAGATGTACGTAACTAATTGCAAATCAGCCTTCGAACTATTCATGAGGGTCTTAGGTAAGAACAATCAAACAGTGACTCAGGGAGTTGAGTTGCATGTTTTGCAAACTGTAATAGAACCGCGAGGTGAAATTCTGTGTCTAATGTCCCGTCTAGTGCGAAGTTGGCTGGTAGAGCATATAAACATGTTCTGGGATAAGCATCCTTGGTCGTCTAGCAGTTCACTTAAATGCTTGGGATTACTATGTGTTGGCCAATATTAAGCGCGATTTCAGAATAAAAAAGAAATTAATGAGGCTGTTTTTAAGTCTAGACTATCCGTCGTCCCCCACAGGCTTGATATCGCCGTGAGGCATATTTTCAATGCACCGAGAGCTAGGCGGTGTTGTTGTTGAGACATCTAGAATTCTCCAACGGTCTTTGTGGCAGCGCGCCCGCCGACTCTCAGCGATACGGTTTATCATCTATCCACAGTGAGCATCTGTAAAAAAAAAATAAGATCAACATTAGGGGTCGAACTGAAGGCACCCCGATAGCAAACAACCATGACTAGCGCACTAGTCCCTAGACCACACCGCCGTCGAGGCTCTATTAAGAGCGAGGGTCTAACAAGCTTCGACAGTACAACACAGAATATCTCACTGCTTCTCTTTATCAGACATTTGCAAATATTAATAGGCAGGTTTTCCAACCCTCAGTAGTTTGTAGTAATGCTAACAGCACTTCCCTAATGGGGGGGGGGAAGCAGGACATGACTGGTTTTTAGTGGGTTGGAGCCCCACACTACCGGCTCACACTTGCAGTTGAGTACAAGCCTGCAGTGGTGACCGTGTGTGCGTTCCGCATTTCCCAGTTAGTCCTCTCAAAAAAAAAACCACAAAAAAAGGTTTTCTAACATATTTCTAAGCAGTTTAGGCCTAGACTTAAAGTGGTGACCAAACAAAACAGTGGTTACAGTAAGTATATACAGCCGTTACGAATGCATCTACACGTATATGCAAACATTTGTTTCAATTTAGATACGGCATTTAAACCAAACGACACCCGGTGTTTTCGATTTAGCTGTATATGTATGTATGTATATGTATATATATATATATATATATATATATATATATATGCATACGTAAAGTTAATCATTCTAATTATTCAAGCGCATCAACAGTTTCGATTTGAATGAGCACGGCGAGCGGCAATTGCAGCCGTGTACGCCTCGAAATCATTCGAGCTCGAGTCGAGTCGAAAGCGTTGTCCAGCCCCGAGAACTAGCGATAGAACTACCGGCAGCGTCGGCGGCGGCCGGACCACAAGGTGAGGCAGAAGACTCAGTGCACTGCTTCATGTCCTCTGGCCTGTCGGGCGTTGTTGACTGTTGCAGGGCGCAGGCGCAGGTAACAGGATGGCAAGAAGGTAACTCGAGAGACAACGTACCATAGCGGTACATCGAGTACAGACACTGCCGTTCAGAGAGCACGCTCTAGAGTACATGAGGTAGGTCGAGCCCGGCGACGTGGTGCATTAGTCTGCGCCTCGCAACCGGATGAGACACTAGATAGGTGCGCGGGTTCGAGCCCCACCGTTGCCCCACATTTGTATTTATTGGGGTCGTCCGTCTATGAACCAATGCGAAAAGCCGTCCCCTCGACGTTAAATCCTGGCTGAGGGTCAGTCAGCCCGAAAACTAACGAGTACATGAGGTATAATAGATCGACATAAAGGTACAGTGTGCAGACCATGTGCGTCCAGAAAATCCAGTTGGACGACGACAAACAGCTCAATCATCAAGTGCACGCAAAAGAACGTCGGCGAGACTTTGACAGGGATTGCGTTACTGATTGCGACCACCTGCCAGTGCTGCTGCGGCTACGGCTTGGGTCAGCACCAAACAGCTCAGAGTCACCCTCAAGCTTTCGCTTTGGTCGAACCGGGCGAAAAAGACGGAGAAAGGACGGAGATGTACTACGGAGTCTGTCGTCGGCTTTATGCGTCGGCAGTATGGCTGGTAGTCATTGTCGGTTTTCCATGTTCCTCGGTCTCGATGTATGAATACACGAAACGACGAGGATCAAAACGGCGGCAGCCAGGAACAAGAAGGATCAAAGGGAAGCAGAAAGAGAGAGAGAGAGAGAAAAAGAGAGCGCGCGAGAGAGGGAAAGCGGGGACATTGTATGAAATCAACTAGCATAGCCTTGAGAACGTCATGCATACGTGCCTGCGGGAGAGGCCGCATAAGCTTGAAGTTGATCCTGATTTACAAAGGCCAACCTTCTCTTCACGACATCAAAACTCACGTAGATTAGATTTACTTTTCTGCTTCAACTTCAACCAGGCGTCATTCAATATGCCAATATGTCTCTCTCTCTCTTTCTTTCTTTCTTTATATATATATATATATATATATTTATCACTTTTTACCACCATTTTTATTAAGGCGAGCACTGTCGAGTGTGCAAATGTATTGTAAATGATTAATAAATCGTCGCAATATTTTCTATTTAACTCATGCTAGGGTGTAAACGATTGTCCCTCAGTGAACGTAATAACAAACCTCATCAGATCCTGCTGTCAACCATCTGGGCAAAGTGCCAAGAACCATACTGCACTTTTTATTTCACGCGATGGATCTTATACGATATTTCCAATTCAATTTTGTTTATATATATACATTGCTGGACTGTAAAAATGGTTTGGTTTGGAAAAGTTTGTTTGTTTTATCCCCTGGAATTATGTCTGCGGGTTGTTTCGAAAAGCAAGGTGTTTACCAGTATGGTCGCTAGAATCGACGAGTTGAACGAAAATACTTTGTGAAGGGAATATTTGTACTTGATTGTGCTTAGTCTTGTGAGTCTATCTAAAAATCTCAAAAGTCTCTTGCCGCACCATATATATGTATATATATATATATATATATATATAACAAAACATCTATGAGTATTATATCATAGACATCTCAAATATATTTTCTTGGTACATTTTTGCGTAGATAGGAAAAATCAGTTCTTAAATTGAAGTATACAAGTGCGTGTTTACCTAAATATATATATATATATATATATATATAAATATATAAGAGAGGGAGAGAAAGAGTATTTAATATTCAATTGTAGGGTTACAGGCATATACATAAATTACTTGCTACACAAAGGCTTGTGAGAAGCGTTACTAGTCGAGCTTATCCTCGAGGGGCCGCCCCTCATTGCCGCGCTAAGCCGCCAGTGATAGCCGTTGACGGAGATAGTCGAGAGCATTCTCTTCGTTGGCAAGCTGGGTCTCCAGGTTCAAGGGAATGAGGGTATCGGTGATCGTCGCGTTCCAAACAAGCGCCTTTTTTCTTTCAAAGGGGATAAGGGTGAGACCATCTGATCGAATCGCATATCGGAATCTGTTTTCAAAAATGCATCGCAAATTTATCCGACAAGTCGCTCATACATGCAAAGTTGGCCCTCGTGATATTGAGTACAATCATGTTTTCAACATCCGTGGTAAAAATGACGCCACGATGTGTACTGCTCTTTTAAAGGATGACGATTATTCGGAGTGTTACCACGGTCTAAACATGCAATTCAAGGCTACGACCAAACATGCACAATATGTGCGCGTGCATGTCACAAGTAATGCGGGTAATAACTTCAAGTAATAGTATCTGTAATGTATTGTCTATCATAGACAAAGCGCGACTATGTTACTATTGGTCGCATCACGGCGATGTTGTTTCGATTGTAAAGTCGAATAAAAGCTGTTACGGGCGACCTGCGCGAAGGAGACGATTTAAGTCAACTACAAGCCCTTCTGTTAGGGAAAACGCTGCTCCTACTGTTGGCGCGAACAACGACTAACCATGGTAGATCACACGTTCCAATGCACTACCATGTAGATCACACGTTCCAATCCAACCCAAACCAAACACAAATCATAGGGATACAGAATATAAAATAAATAACAAATTGCGACAGCTGGACAATAATTGGACAGCTGCTGGTAGTTGCTACAGAATTCGAATATATACATAATATTGAATATAAATAAACATACACAAAACATTGGAATTAATCCGCTATATATATATATATATATATTTTTTTTTTATATATATATATATATTTTTTTTTTTTATATATATATATATATACATAGGCAGCGTTAGAGAACATTTGTAATAGCATATCATCATATGGCATTACCCATTGCTCCATTTTACTGGTACATCTATTCTATAATAGAAGCACCGAATTAATGTCTCAAAAAGTTGTTCTGCGATTCTGTGCGCAAAAATATGGGGGCGCACCAATGGTGCCCTGCAGTATTTCATAATGGAGGGATTGTGCATAAAATACTGCAGGCTATCTCTCTATGCCCACGCCTCCACACACAAAGCAGTCTAGCAATTTGCACTGCTACGGACGGTGTGCTACATTCTTCTCTCTCCAAGTTAGAACTTGGCCGTATCGCTTCTGTAGCACTGATACGTTACGTAGGGTGTCGTGGCGAGAAGAGCATATATGACCCACAAAGGAATCAATGATCTAAAACGTGTTTCAACATGTTTATCCGCGTGTGTACCGCATATCGTGAGCCACGATAAAGAATGATCAGTTACTTAGAACTGTGCGACAAAAGCCAAGTATTACACGGCTTGCGATAAGTTGATAGGTAGCGGTATTGAGACGCGTGCTCTTCTTAACTAGATGATCGTGGTACAGCTCCTGTTGTTCATTGCTCTATTGTGCTTAGCGGAATAAGACTGTATGTGTCGTTCGTTATACCTTAGTGAGTCCCTGCCATGAAGGTGCATCCGTACTACGCTCATAGAGTTTCTCAGTTTTGCGTTGTATATTGTCTGTGATAGGGGTCAGATGAACTAAGCTCCACGGCAAAGTCTATGAGTAAGAGGCCGTGACGTTTGTTTGGACCTACATAGCTCTTTTTCAAAAAGCAAACAAAACTTGCTTTTTCTGTTACTCTTTGGGTTGAGCCAGATATTTTATTAATTTTAAACAAAATGTCAACTGTACCTATTCGTATATAGGCGTTAGCTCTACGGCATAATGAGAGTCGCGTTCATCGTATTAAAACATTTAGGTTACGATTATTTTTTTATATATACATGCCTGTTGGAGAGCTAAACTTTTAGTCTTATTTTTAAATGACTAACTATTGCTTGAACTTGTCTCTCACATTTTGACCACCAGGTTTCACTAGCCAATAATAAGATGGTGTTCTTTACTGATTACACAAAATGTTGATTTTAGCACGCAACACAAAAGTTGTTAGTTGAGTTTGTGTAAAATATTCGCCTAATGCAATGTCGTTTGTTGATGTCAGACATATCACGTGTTTGACGGCGGTGAAAGTAACGCACTCTATAGAATAATTTATATTTTCAACTATTTGATACAATGTGGTTTTGCTTATCAGTTAGCGAAACGACATGCAAAATGTGATACTCAGAATTCAATACACCGCCAAGAGTCTTCAGCAATAGTTAGTTCAGACAGGTTAGCACGTTTTATTTCCGATAACTTCCCAACGGCCCTATGCACGTATTTCTCCTCAAACACTCATTTTACGATTCTCGATCACTACTACATCTGTTCCACTTGTGAATAGATCAGTTGGGGCATTCTCAGAAAGGTTCTCTCTGCATTAGCCGTTTTTTTGTTTTCAAGCAATGGGCGGAGCTGCGTGCGGGATTTCCTTGACGTCGGGAATGTTCCACGTGTGTACATAGTGTGTTCAAAACGTATCGCAACTTTTGTGTTTTTTCAAAAATTATTCATTTATTCATGAATATCTATTTTGTCCCCTTCAAAGTAATCCCCATGAGATATTATACACGTGTGCCAACGGTTTTTCCAATCTCCGAAGCACTTCAAAAAACCATTTTTTTTAATCTTGTTCAGCTCCTCCTTCGATGCCGTCTTTATCTCGTCAAGCGTAGCGTAACGTCGTCCTTTCATGGGCCTCTTCAGTTTAGGGAACAAGAAAAAGTCACAGGGGGCCAGATCTGGGGAATACGGTGGCTGCGGCATCATTAGTGTGTTGTTTTTGGCCAAAAACTCGCGCACAAGCAACGATGTGTGAGCAGGGGCGTTATCGTGGTGCAAAAGCCAATTTTTGTTCTTCCACAAATCCGGGCGTTTCTGGCGGATTGCTTCGCGCAAATTGCGCATAACTTGCAGGTAATATTCCTTATTGACCGTTCTACCCTGTGGCAAGAACTCATGATGCACCACGCCCCTGCAATCGAAGAAAACTGTCAGCAAAACTTTCACATTCGACCGAACTTGGCGCGCTTTTTTCGGTCTTGGTTCGTGCGGCAGCTTCCATTGAGATGATTGAGCTTTGGTTTCCACGTCATAACCATAAACCCACGATTCGTCACCAGTTATGGCTCTCTGGAGCAAATTTGGGTCGTCGCGGACAGAGTCCAACATCTCATTAGCAATGTTCATGCGATGCTGTTTTTGGTCGCAATTGAGCAATTTTGGTACGAATTTCGCGGCGACCCGTCTCATGCCCAAATCATTGATAAAAATCGAATGGCACGAGCCAATCGATATGTTTAGGTCCTCAGCAACTTCTCTAACGGTGATTCGACGATTGGCCAATACCATTTTCTCCACTTCATTAATTTTTTCGTCTGTTGTTGAAGTGCTCGGGCGTCCGGCACGCTCTTCGTCGTTCACATCTTCTCGGCCTTCTGAGAACATTTTGTACCACCGATAAACGTTGCTTCGGTCCAAGGTAGCTTCTCCGTATGCCACAGTCAACATTCGGAATGCATCCGCGCACTTAATTTCGTTTTTCACACAAAATTTGATACAGGTTCTTTAATCCATTTTTTTGAATAGGTAAAAATCGAAGACGATCCAAAACACGTGCAAGCAAAGCAGCTGTCAACAATTAAGTGAACATTCAAAATGGCCGAGCTTGTCGGCATAAGTGAGAGACATGAGTACCAACATAACGCCACAAAAAATCGAAATTCGAATATACGTAACCCGCGAAAATTCAAAAGTCGCGATACGTTTTGAACACACCTCGTATGTGTCTAGGTGTTGCGGCCTACTCAAGCACACCACGCCCATAGCTCTTGCTGACAGGTAAATCTCCGTACAGCGCTATCCAACGGAATCACGAACAGACCAAGTAAATGTCGAAATGAAAATCTAGCACGTTGCGAAGGGCTGGCTGGCAAGCCAATGAGAGAGGCGTACTCCTGAAGCATGCCGAGAAATATATATTGGCAATCAATATAGAGTTTTTTTTGCCTTAACAGTGTGGGCTAATAAAAGAAACTGTCCGCCAATTAAGGGAACTGCCCTATTAGTTAATAACATGTAAAAATGGCAATACTACACTTTAGTAGACAGATAGTTGTTGTGCAATAGTACTTATTTAAATAAAGATTTTTAGTGTTCGCAGTTATAAATATTATAAGTTCCTTAGTTTAATTGTTTTATTATTACTATTACAATAAGTCACATTTTATAATTACTTATTATAGAAAATAGAAAACATAGACGCGCAACGCCCGAGTAAAACAAAAATATATGCTTAGATATGTGTTTGATCGAGAAGGCTACGATAGCATTTGTTACATTTTGAATGACAGGTGCAATACTCTCTCTATTGCACATATTCTTCAATATGTTGTTGTTATTGTTGTGTTGGTAGGCGTCTGGCTTTAATAGATCTGATTAGAATCATTCATGGCTGAAGCGTAAGCGGTCAGCTTTGATTTGCTTCAACACGTCCACGGATAATGAAATGGCATCAATTGTTTAGCTTGTAGAACTCCACAGTCCGTTATGGCTTTCTTGGGAGTGACATGATTTTGTCAATTGTAGAGAGAGAGAGAGAGAGAGAGAGGCTAACTCAGGCTATTGCTGTACCCCCAACTATCGTTACCGCTTGCCACCGAGCGCTCGCCATCGCAGAGATTTCGCATTACATTACGAAGGATCTAAACCCTTCAAGATGAGCAACAGGTTCTCTTTATGGTGAGGCTGTGTGCTTTTCTCAGTGAAAGACAAACATTATGTTGTCCGCTTGTCCGGTTTATGTGTACTACCTGTCTATGTCGGTCTATGTGTGCATGTGTGCATTAGCCTGCGCATCCGTGCGGCCACCATGTGTTGTATGAGACTAACGACAGCCCGATGACAGCCCATATTAGGTTTTCTTATGCGACTATTTTGTGCGATGATGCAAGACAAGAGCAAATCGACTGCCTATATATACCCTATGAAGAGGTGGCAGTGGCGGCAGCAGCAGCAGCAACTGGAACAGTTCAATTAGTCAAGCACCAAGCCGTGAAGGGTGAAGTGAGATGAAACTCGATTGATATAGTACAGCGGCGTCACGTGTAGCTGTTCTGACTGACGCATGTGGTGTGTTGCGTGCTTACCGGTTTGTTAAGTGCCCCCCATCCGCTAGTCGCCTCCTTGTGAAAGAATGAGGACACGATCAAGAACGCCTCTTTTAGAGACGTAATAGGCTTTTTTTTGCTCATCGACAGAAACAGTTGGGCGAGAACGTGTATCTTTTCTCGGTTAGTTCTCGTGGGGGCTTTTAAACTTTTCAGAAGTGAAAAGAGTCAACCTCGACATATCCCCTCTGTTGGACATTGGCGCGATCTAGATGTGCCGATACGGTGCAAGTGCGAATACGGTGCTGTTGGAATCTTTTTTCTGGTGCAGATGCCAACTAGAACTTCCACGGTGGTCATGGGCTTTGTACTAATCATTTGAATGGTAGTTTTAAAACGAGTTTTTAACAGGTGACTGAAGACTCAGGCCCTCAAATGTCCTCCCTATGTGATTCCCCTCGATATGGTGGTGGCCTATTTCTTCAGTCTTCGTCAGGGTCTCAGACTGGACCGCGCTGTAACGGATCTTTAGGCTTGGCCAAAAACCGAAACCTGGTCGGGCGGCTTAAGTCTTACAGCATTTCGCCACAGAGCAAGAACCCTTCTAGGGGCGAAATTGACAAGTGCATATTCGCGATGACTCTACGCATTCTAAAGCAATTGGTTGACGGTGATATAGCACGTGTTCACGTTAGGTAATCGAATTTGCAAATGCACTTTCTATTAGAAATAATCGTGTGCAGCTCAGTGGTTTTTGTATGAGCGACACAAGCATATAACGTTATACGCAAAACTTGACTTGCACATATGCAAGCAAACTTCCGCAAACAGCGAACGCTAGAAAGCTTGCCGACAACGATAGCGTCATGGGTATTACTGCATGGCATGTGTATTTACGATTGTACCATCCGTATTTTCGAATTGCTAGACATTCCGTTCACTGGCTTTACCAGGTATCCCCAGGAAGTATATCCGTGGATTTGTTGTTGATTACTCATCATAAAAAAGCCTCGGGGCAAATTGCTCACACTAAACTTATGTCGAACACAGCATGCTCAAGATGAAAATTGTCCCTAACGTCTCCTGAAGCAACGGTACAAGTTAAAGTAGAAGATAAAATGCATGATTAGTGACAAACCAGATTTCGGCGTCAAAGCGTCTTCTGAACCACGAACTTCATTAGCACTGTTTTGTGTCCTGCATGGCTTAAACATGGTTATTGTAGCAACTATAAGCAAAACGAACAAATCCTCGCATTGCATCCGAACTACGAGTTCACCTCGTAGCAAGAACATACAATATGTACGTGTTTTGTGGTAGCAGTTGCAGTTGACTTTGCCTGAAAGCAACCAGGCCGTCACACATACATACGCAGCCTGGCGACGCGCGAAAAATGTCTCTTGGACCTGCTTCGGTGAGCCTGTTTGGGAACAGGGCACAGTTTGCACCAGTGCAATTGTCTTGCTCTCGTAGCGTACAGCCGCACCTTTGCTGCCTAGCTGGGGTCCGCTTCCCCAGAGAAGAGAACACGTTTCTCCACACCCACGAACGATGGCGGCTTATGTTAGCCTGTCACGGCTCGAACTCGTTTCGCGTACTCACTACGGAGTCGACTGCGGCGATTTGCGGCCAGGTTTGGGGTAGCGCCGACCGACCGCGGCTTTTTCGCAGTATCTGGCAGGAAAGGATCGTGTGAAAAGACGAAAAGTATCATCTGAGGCTGGCAGCGGGAGATATCTGCGTAGAAGAACGAAACCAACGTCGCGTGCTTCCCTTCAAAAGGTTCTCCGTACCCGAGCCGAGGTCATGAGCGTCGACACGTGTGTCGTGATCATGTTATATTTTACGGAACCAGCTGCCACTATAGATTAGCAAACAAACGTAAATAGGTGGTAGGTAACCTCTTGGTGTTGAAAAACACTACACTAGGAGAACGTTGGCTCAAGATTGATGTGCATTTTTAGGTGGGTAACTTGGCATTTATTTTAAATTTGGTAATCACGGTACATGTAGTTTATGCGCAAAGATCTGCGGTCAAGAATTTCATGGCAACAGCAGCGGTAATACAATGCGCGATTCGAAGTATGGGCTTCAATTTACATCATAATGTAGTGCTAGCATAATATATGCATTATAGCCTTGTAGAGAAATTGAGATAGGCCGCTGTATTGTACAGACTCTGGTCTTGTGACATAAACAAAGTGTAATTTGATATCTAGTCAACAAAAAGTTAGGAAAAAAGAAAATTGAACGGAATTAGATGACAGCGAATTAAGGTTGCTGAGTGTCTGTGACAAAATCGCTCGCAATAGTATTAGATAGTTGGTATGCATTTCTACTAAAATCCCACACAAATTTAGTCCGTCAAAAATATATAGAAAACACAATTACCCCACTGATGAAATCAATCATGTAAAAACAAAATAAACAACTGTTTTTTTTGAAACGCCCTGGTTTGATTGGAAAACAGACTGCACCTTTATATTACATGTACATCTAACATGATGAAGCCGAATTTTCATGCATATATTTCAAAATTCGCTAAGCAACTAACTTCTCTATTTGCTAAGTACGAGCGACACGCAGAATCTGCCGGTGTGACTCTCAAATCAATACGCTGAATGTCGACCAACTGGACGTATAAGATACGCCTAAGATCATTTTTGTGCGTAATATTTGGAGCCATAACTAAGCTCGTACAAATTTATGCGATAGTGGTAGTAATCTTAAAATGTTTTGTATATTTTTTTAAATAGGAGACGTACTCGTACTAGCGTCAAGACTACTAACGGCGTCAAGACGTGCGGCGCTAACCAGATGCCTGTAGTCTGGCCTGTCTGCACTTGTTAAAGGCATGACGAATTCTAAAAGCATGAAACTGTAAAGCTTTATATATATATATATATATATATCTATATATAAAGCTTATATATATATATGTGTATATATATATTATATATATATATATATATATATATATATATATATATATATTTATCCGAGACCATGTACGCGTTTGTTTCTTCCTGTTGCTCGCTTTGTTCTAGTTAGTGGCTATATAAGCATATTTTTTGTCTGTTCCTCGTCTCTCAAGTTACCCCATCTGTACCCCACTATCACGGCTCCCCTTCCCACCAACCAACCGCCTTCACTTCTCTGCACGGCGCAAAGGGATGATTGAGCGGAAACCAACAACAACAGTCGACGACTGGGTCGGACGACTGACCGACTGACCATGAGTCCGATGCGTGCGAAGAACCGCGCGCTTCATAGTATCAATCATGAAATGCTGCGCGCTCTATCTAATCTCGAATGTCTGTGTGGTTTCTTTATCGAGGGCGAGGTTTGGCGGTGCTTCATCCAGTTCGTCGTTCCTTCTCGTCTCATTGAGGCGGGCCATCCATCCACGACGCGACGCAGCGACGTTGTCTCAGCGATACAGCGGCTGTGGCGCGACCGCGTTGTGGTCGTCATAACTTTGTTGTACGCAAATCGCGTTTATCACTAGCCGGAGATAAATGTTCATCGATTCGTCGGCCCGATCAACCGATAGCTGCTGCATTCATCTAGCCGTGGTTTTGGTAGCCGTTGTCGTTGTTGTTACTGTTGTAGTCTTTCTCTTCCTGCTCATCGCTGTTGTTGTTATTATTATTATTATTATTTCGTTCAATTGATTTTGTAGACATCATTGTTGCACAGCGATCGTACTGCTCCTATATACAACTCACAAAAGTGAAAGGCTAACGATCGCCTGGCAAGATGACGTTCGCCATTTTCTTCTCCAGAAGTGAAATTGTGTCAATGGTCGAACTGGAAGAGGGTTGTGCAGTGACAATGCTTTCTCGACCACGACAACGCGTCAGCTCACCGGGTGTGGGGCCGTGCGATTTCTCTTTTTTTTCTGAAAATTAAAAAATAAGAAAGATTTCGTTTCGATTCACTCATTTCTCTGCTTGAAGACATCGAGCTGGAAGATCGAAAAACGCGTTGTCAAGGTGTCTCTCGATTAATGGATCCATCAGCACAACACGTGTATAGAATTTGGTCTCTAATTGGAATCTAAATAATAATTCTGCTTTCCGAAAGAAGAACGTCTATGAGAATTATATCATAAACATTTCAAATTTATTTTCTTGATACGTCCTTGCGTAGATGGAAAAAATCAGATCTTAAATTGAAGTATACAAGTGCGTGTTCATCTATATATATATATATATATATATATATATATACATTTATATAATATATATATATATATATATATATATAGCTTTACACACGTGAACAAATATATACAGTCCGAATTTAGTTATGGCCTTAAACTGTCGCCCCGCAGCTTCTTGACTGGCACGTGCACTAAGTTTAAGCTGCCTGAATGGTTGATGGCTCTTGGCTGAGGTCTTGCTAGACGTCGGCTTAGCCAGTGATGCGAACCGGTGCCGGCGTAGCGGCATCAACAGCCGCCGTAACTGACGCTAGTATTAGTAGCGGTCGGGGAATGCGGGGGTGCGGGGTTGCGGGGGTAGTTTATCGCCACGACGTCGACGCCATATCGACGGAGTGACAAGCGAGACGAAGACAGAGGCGTCCAAATACCGCACCCCGCTCGGGCGGCTGATCGGCGCTGTGGCGAGCGGCGATTTTTACGGCGAGTTGCATTCTCTTTCTCCTTCTTGCTTCTTCTTTCGTCTTATTCAGCCATCGGCGGCCGGCCACCGTGCACAGGACGGCGTAGCCGGCGCCGATAAGGCCGACTGCAGCACACATATGGTTTTACAGGATAGACCAGCACCTTTCTTTTCTATCCGAACTCGGTTTGGGACCCGACCGACATCTGTGTGTGGGCTTTGCGCGCGTATAATTTGCTCGTCTCAGAGTGTTCTCTCATTATATGCAGCCAAAGTGATGTTGTTATTGAACTGTAGTACGCGTTGACCCGTAGCAGGCTACTAAATCGCGCCTCTCCAGAATAAAAATAGCTTATCAAAAAATAGCTGCTCTTGCCTGATGACGTACGGAAGAAGTTCGGAGTTTAACGAAGTTAGGTCTGTAGTGTCCCATTCAGTAAATGGGAGGGTGGAACAAAACTGTCGTTGTATTTGTAAACTAATTCGTATATAGCGAGCCGCATTAGCGGATTATTTCCTTCACCCACAAGATAACAATTTGAGAACCCTTTTCTCCATGTTGTCAAAAGTTGTCGTGCAAAGCGCTTGCGTCGAAACACACACACATATATATATATATATATATATATATATATATATATATATATATATACACACACATATATATATATATATATATATATATATATATATATATATATATATATATATTCAAGTTTTCAGCTAGAAGACTCATTGTGATTTTTGTGCGTTAGACCTTATGTCTTAAAAACAACTGGTTGAACGATAACATTTTGCTTCAGTTTGCGATATTTAGTCAACCTGCGGTCTTCTGCAACGTGAGCGGCTGCTTCGACTTCCCGGCTGAGATGGCGAACATACGATGTGGCCAACGTGCAACTTACTCTATGGAGCTAGAGTCAGGCGATCCAGTGGCGGCTGTCTGTTTAATGACAGTCCAACCGGCTCGTTAACTATAGGGATGTGGACTGACTGCATTTACTACGACGGTTTACTACGTCGCTCAAAGTCGAGTGCTATGAGAACCTACCGACGCTCCTCTAGCAAGAAGGAGCATGCTCACCCGTAGAAGACACCGGTATGTCATATCTAGCACAGTATGTGTGCAAAGCAGACTGATTTCCCCAGACCACGTGGACCGGAGGCGATGCGGAGTGTGGTATTGTCCAGCATCTTTCGCAGCTGCGGTAAGAGAATGACCTAAAACCGCTCATCGGGTCGATCGCGGCTTTTGGTCTCAGTAACGCTACACTAAATGTTATTAAAGATTATCAACTGACAGATTATCAGCTGTTCCTGGTTCGCCTTAACTGCTTGCAAATTCAAAGCCAACTGTTATATGCTTGTGTGCCTGAGCTTGGGTAACTATGCATGTCGCTTGTCAAACTAAAGTCACAAAAATACCAATTTTGTTTGGCACATATTTTAACGCAATCAAGTTATTTGCTAAGAAAGTTCCAAGATGCAATACCTCTCGATCTACAAACGTGTATAGTATGAACGTAGGTACCCCTATGTTGCTTTCTTTCTTTGTTTCTAGCGTAATTTTCTTCGCAATTGTTCATGCAAGATAACTAGTCAGGTTCCCGGTACTCGCTGTTTTCAGAGAACGCCTTATCATTAACCAGGGTCTAATGAAAACTGTCCTGCATTTTTTGCCGATTAAGTATTGTCGACATGTCAAATCATTTTTAAATTATAGCGAAGTCAAGTTCCACATTTTTCTAACGATTGAGAGCCCGCTGACTGGACAGTTGCAGCTGCAAGATTGGGACGTTCGGTCTGACGTGGGACGTACATACGTGTAATAGGTTAACCGGTCTTCCACACAAACCCACTTTGTTTTACGGAAACATATTTTAACATATGCAGTAGTGGTTATTATTGAGCCACCGTATGTGGGCTTTTTAAACTGCTTTATTTGATGTCAAATCCATCACAATGGTTGATCGTCGACCGGCGTCTACGCCATCTCAGGCTTTCTAATGGTACTTTCAAATATTCAGCTTTCTGATTTTTGTACGCTGCTTTTGAACCTAGCTGTTGTCCTCCGGATATCAGCCAAGGAAAGGTGTAGGTTAGCACAGTGTCATCTTTTGCCGGCGCCCGATGTCACGCCGCCGTCTCGCCACGTTACAGCGAAGCCCTCTCGAAGCGACCAGTTTTTGTATGAAAACTCCACCCGCTGGGAAAGTATGTACAAGGAAGAATGCTGCAAGGCAAACCGCTCTATTGCTTCTTGTCATAAGTTGCCGCAATTGGCGCGCCATGATGAATCAGTCCCACGTAGTCTTGGTGCTAGTGCAGCAAGATGTTCACCTAAGTTGAAGTTTAAACTATCTTGGTTGCGTACGAAAGAGCTGAAATACAGCAAATACTGATTTGCTATGTGTTCTCCTGTGGTACGGGCAACTGGCAGTCGCATAGATCGCCTTTTTCGCACAGTGTTGAAAAAACGACGCAAGTGTGTCGTTCTAAAAGTTGTTGCCGATTCTATTGCGGTCACTTCTGTCGTTTTCGTCGCTCTCATGGCGGATTCTACTAGTATCTAACGTTTGGTGGAATAATTTACATAAACATGATGACTGTCGGCACGTGTAGCCGAATTGACAGACGAGTTTTGCGCGGTGAAGATATTTACGCCATTGTTCTAGTACGTTTTTCTCATAGGTCACGCCAGGATGCAGGAGCCCCTGTTGCTGCTATACTGGCTGTGGCACAGAGCACGTTGCCTAGGTTACGTTCCTTCCTGACCGCAAACGATCATCGGTTTATAAGAGCAATGGATATGCATACACGCCCAACACTTAGTTTTATTAACCAATGGTTAGTTTAATAGATGTGTATATTCATCACGCCTCCAATAGTCGGGTCAACAAAACTGCTCTATCGTATTTTTGATAGTGATATAAAGCACACTGTCGTCCACAGTGCTAGCACAAGCACATAGAAAAAATATTATGGAACCTCGCTCAAAGGCAGATCTTCACGTGGAGATCTTTCTGGCTTGGAGATCCTTCTGTTAACTCCAACTAAATTTATAATCGACGAGTCGGGCTGCGCGTCAGAAACTTGTACAGTGTGTTTTTCTTCGCGATACCTCGCTAAGATGACACAGTCAACTAATATCCTCTTTACCTAAAGGGAAATTCTAAGAAGACCGATTTTCCACTCTGTGGGTAGTTGTGTCGTTTTCATCACCTTAGTGTAGAGCGTAGTGAAGCAGGCTGCAAGAAGAATCGCTTGTCTTAGATGCTAATTTGGCTGCAACAAGGCTTGACAGGCTTTAGTGGCACACTAGTTCCGCACTAATCAACTACCGGAGAACCGGTTGCAATGATGATGGTATCGGCAAACATTTGACGGCACGGGTGCTCACTGGCCATGAGCAGTTCCAGTCCTACATAGTTAGGATCCGGACAGCAGAGTGGGATACGTTTGGCCTCTGAGCTTCGGAGGCTCGAGACGTTGTGAAGCACAGTGTCTGCGACCGTGCCGTATTTATTCTAATACAATCTTTACCACAGACTGGACTTTGAAAATATAGCAGATGGATGAACGGTTGCTTTTCTAAGACGCTTCGGAGAGCCACACTTTGGCTTAGAAACCTTGTAGTGCGCGGCAAAGTAATCCATGCTGTAGCATCTGCAAGACATTTTCGGGCTGACCGTCAGCCAAGATCTATCGTCTACAGAACTGCATTTTGCATTGCTTCGTAGAAGGACTTCAATAAATACAAATGTGCAACGGTGGGGCTCGAACCCGCGCACATATGTGTTTCCTCCACTCGCGAGGTGCAGGCGAATGCATCACGCCACCTGGTTCGACATGTTGTGGCATCTAAAGCACTGTAAGTCGCAGTATAACAGACACAACTTCATTCTGCTTTAGACTCAAGCAGACCTTGATGGATGGAGCAGAGAGGGAAGTGTTTGCCTGTGAGTGTTAAGATGTTAAGACGTGTTTAGTTGCTAGTGCAACGCTGCATTTAGATTTTTGGTTTTAACTCACGCCACGTCAGATGCTTCTGGTGATTCAGTTAGTGCAGCTAGTATAGTAGCTTCTGAGATGGACGGGTGCACACTGGATATGTTGCACATCACAGAACACAGCACGCTCCACGCATCCTGGCAAATACTTTTACATCTTACACAACTCCTGCACCTGACAGCAAGGTGCTCCTTCTCCTCTCCGGCGTGTCAACGACAATGACAAGCTCTCTATCTTCTGTCTAGCGGGGTGCTTCAATTTCCCCTTTTGCATAACCAACAACATAGTCAAAAACCATGTTATTTTGGGTAAATTATTCTGCAGCTTGTCACACCGCGGGCAGAAAATATCGTTGCTTTCTGCCTAGTCATGACAACCCGGAGCGCTGTAGTAAATCCTCCTGCATCATCTGACATCACCTCCTCATCATCAAACTGCTGTTCCTCTTATGCTTCGTTCTTTGCGCCCGTACTCCATCCTGCCTTTACATTATATAGTAGTTCGTTTGTTTGATAGAGACATTCGGCGTGTTCATGCAAGCTAGCTGCGCTGAAATACTCAGTGTCATCTGATAGAACTTTGACGGCCACACACACACACACACGCATAATGAGCGAAGTATATCCGGTTAGTGTTACGCGAGGATATCTATGCAACTGTTATTCGCATTTGAGTCGCTTTTAATGCAGTTCCCTTTTCCGCTATAGTGTGCAGTACATTGCTGATTTAACTATCTCTAAAAAATAAGATAAAATATAAAAGGCTCCAAGAGCCATATTTAGCAGGAATAGAGCGCAGAGATTCAATCAGTGATTTCAATAATGCCCATAATCTCCTTCCGGTCGATTCATTTTCCTGCTAATGATTGCTACGGCGAGCTATAAAGCCGCTCGGAGCATTATTCGTTCTCTATTATAGGGTCATTAGTCTTTCAAAAAATCTAGTTAATAATTCCTTACTTCTAGGTTGTTTGTGATATGGGGTAATATCCCACAAAGTATGTGCCGTACTGCTTCTGTGTTTTGTCTAAAAAGGGAGGTCCGGAAATGGCTGTTTAGCAACATTTTTATCATGGTTGCCCTTTGCATTGTATTCCTCTGGCTAATGTGCTTACTTTTTGAGAGACAGAACGTCTTTTTTATGAATGTTTACGACCGGCAGCAATTACCTAGGTTTTTCCACTGTTTTATGTAGTTTTTGTAATGCATCATGCATTAAATCGTGAAATTGTTAGCAAAACAAAAACTTGATTAATGAAAAATCGTAGCTCAGAATTTTACGGCGCTTTGTTTTGACTGCCTTTCTCAAATCACGTGTGTCTAGTCATAATATCATTCGTCCAGGCTTGATGTACTCCATGAAACCAATGAAAACGTATCATGCCAAAAATCGATTATAGTTTCATATTATATTAAATGGCATTATGTGTTAACTACGTATACGTATATGTGTAGGTACAAAACCAAAATGTGTAAATCTCATATATATATATATATATATATATATATATATTGCATATGCGACGGTATGCCGATATTCTTTCCGTATTTCCGACTGTCCACACAAGAGATCTAGTTGGCGTTCACTGAGCGATTCATTTCAAAATTCGAGTCCAGATGAGCTCGTCTTACGAGGCAGTTCTTGCGCGCCCCGTTTGCTGCTACCCTGTCTGTACGGCCAGGACGGGGGGGAAGGGGGGGGGGGGTGTACAAATGTACATGTGGTTATACAGCAAGTGCCCAACAGCACGAGATGAAGGGACGATGTGCGCTTCCACGTTGTACTATGCGCCCATAAATGGCGTGATTTGTATAATTTAACGGAGGCGAATCCGCGAACGAAGGCGTTGTCGTCGATAATTTAGCTAATTGTAGCAGGATAACGCCGGTTTCACAATTGCTGAGTCGAACTGCCAGCCGTGCAGATTCGGGCTAGCTAAAGCGCTAAGAGAATCCGGAACCGGATAGTGCTCGTACCCGGCATGGGTATTTGTCTATGCTGAATGAATGAACGGTCTGAAGTGCGGGAAACCGAAGAACAAAAGCAGAAATAGCAGCAGCAGCACCACCACCAAACAAAAAGGTGGAGAAGAAGAGGACAAAGAACATTTACCTGTTGATTCGACAGTACGGCTGTTCGTAATAGTGTGTTGGGCTGACGCAGTTGCGTCAGACCATCCGTCCATTGAGTATCGAATTAGATTCCACTGTAAGAGTTTTGATAGCTCGGCCCTATCATTGCAAGTGACCACAATAATAATTAGCATACGAGTACTAATAGTAGTCTGCCGAATGCCATACAAGACAAAAAAATTAGGGACAATGGAGGCGAACAGCCTGATACAGTTTGAGCACGAAAGTGTAGGGCCGGCCTGCGCGGACTCAGTGCCAGTTTGTGAGAGAGCGTAGCGCCCGCCCGTCGTTTCACGTCGGCACAGGAAGCATCGAGTACACAGCACGTAAGTTCTACCGCTCGAAAGCGATACAAAAACTTCACGATGAAGGCCTTGGCAGCTGTATTGCCCTGGTGATGAATTTTACCCTCCCCTATCAAGCCAGACTATAGCGCCGATTTGTG
This sequence comes from Dermanyssus gallinae, assembly GCA_003439945.1. Classification (NCBI taxonomy): domain Eukaryota; kingdom Metazoa; phylum Arthropoda; class Arachnida; order Mesostigmata; family Dermanyssidae; genus Dermanyssus; species Dermanyssus gallinae. Next base: position 361,794 of record QVRM01001643.1, read on the forward strand.
CCATCAAAATAGTACATATATATATATATATATATATATATATATATATCACCACAATCCTTACACGGGACAAAAAACATACGCTAGATACAGCGTACACTACACGAAGAGTAGTAGTCACGCCTGTGTCACGTTAGTAGCCGTACGCGTAACATTGTGATAAATGTTAATGCTTCTGAAGGGCCATTAACAAATCGCTCTCTGTCTCTTTATATACATATATATGTATATATATACACATATATATATATATATATATATATATATATATATATATATATAATAACAACTTGACCGAGGCAAGTGGGGGTCTCTATAAAAGGAGGCGCGGAAGCAGCCGTTCACGCTGTACGAGCATATATCGAAACAGACGGTCCTGTGCGGGTTCTAGTCAAGCTAGACTTTAGCAACGCTTTTAACACAATACGACGCGACGTAATATTAGAAGAAGTAAGACTTCAAGTACCAGAACTCCTGCCGCTAGTATGGCAAAGCTACAGGGATCCATCACTTCTATCCTGGTGCGACAAAGAACCACTTAAATCAACAAATGGAGTGCAACAAGGAGATCCACTGGGCCCCGCCCTGTTTAGCCTAGGAATCTCTAGTTTAGTGGCACAAATGAGAAGCCCGCTAAACATCTGGTACCTGGATGATGGTACATTAGGAGGGCCGGCAGAAGTGGTGGCCGCTGACTTACTCAAGGTTTTGCAGTTTGCGAGTGAAGGGGGGACAGTTCTCAATTTTTCCAAATGCGAAGTAATAACGGTTGGGGCGGACACTAAAGAACGAGACGAGGCATACGAAACAATTGCTGCCGTTTTACCAGGCTGCAGGCGAGTTAACCCGGTCGAGTTAGAGGTTCTTGGGGCTCCACTTAGGCCACAAAGTATTTTCAAGACCTTAGGAGACAAACGCCGCGCGTTGCTACAGACGCGACCTCCTCTGTTGGCTATGCACTCACAAGCGGCGCTATGCCTTTGGAGGTATAGTTTAGGTTCCCCTAAATTCAACTACACACTACGCACTTCACCGACAAGCCAATGTCCCGACGCCCTGCAATCGTATGACGACTCTACGAGGGACATATTGAGCGAAGTTCTCAACATTGACTTCACGGACAGTACGTGGCGAAGAGTAAGTCTCCCCATAAGAGAAGGTGGACTGGGTATTCGATCAGCAACCGAATTGGCCCCCATATGTTACGCAGCGTCATTAATAGAATTTGGCCAGCTGGCTGAGACGCTAGTTGACCCGAGTGCTCACCACCGGTTGTACATAGCTAAGCAGAAGGCAGAGTCACTGGTCAAACTGAGATTGGATCCAGGCCCTTGGGAAAAACATACAACGCAGAGAGTGCTCGACAACTACAGATGCAAAGTCATAGCCCGTGAGATCATCGAAAGCTTTGAGTCTCCCACAGAGAAAGCGGTCTTCTTGGCCGCACGAGACACCTTCAGCGGCGGATTTCTCTGGGCTCTTCCGTCACCGCAGCTCGGCACCATGCTGGACAACATCTCATTCCGCATGGTGTCGGCTCTAAGAATCGGCGGGCAAATATGCGAACCTCACATTTGTAAGGTCTGTGGAAAAGCAGTGGAGAAGGATGGCCTCCACCCATTGAGCTGCATCAAGAGCCAAGGTTGGGCCCCTAGGCACACCAAAATAAACTTAATAATTCAAAGAGCTCTCCGGAAAGCGGGAATACCTAGCATGCTGGAACCCAGACTAGGACTACATGACGATAAAAGGCCTGACGGTGTGACCATTCCGCCGTGGGAAAAAGGCAAATGCCTGGTTTGGGATGCGACCGTATCCTGCACGGCCGCACCGTCTTATTTATGCCACAGCGCGACGGAGGCGGGATGGGTTGCCGAACATGCAGAAAAAGAAAAGTGGCGTAAATACACAGAGTTAGAGCCTAGATACAATTTCGTGCCGATTGCAATGGAAACAATGGGCCCGGTCAGCAGAAGTACAAGGAAATTAATAAAAGACTTAGGTGATCGAATACGAGCAAACACCGGGGATATACGCGAAGACGAATTTCTGAGGCAGCTGCTTTCACTGGCAGTTTGCAGAGGAAATGCCGCGTCGATATTAGGTGCGATGGGCTGAGAATAGCTAGATGGTAACCATGAAATAACGAGGATACACATTCACACCTCACAATTGTATTGTCCTAACACATAATAATGATAAAAATAATAATAATAATAATAATAATAATAATAATAATAATAATAATAATAATAATAATAATACTAATAATAATAATTATTATTATTATTTTATCATTATTAATAATCGATACGACAACACTCAACTGTCAGCTTGGAGCACTGACATCCAAATTACAGTAATGTGTTTATTTACTGGTTATTAAGTGATTTGAGCCTTCCGTGCTTTTTTTGTCATGGCCGAGTACAGCGCATTCTTGTATTCACTCTGCCTATGTAAGTCACGACAGAAAAAATATTGCGAAGGCGACCCTGAATTTCAACCCACGACAACCCGATTTCAAAACAGCGGTTTGGTCACTAGACCACCTTAGACGGTAAGCGGATTCAAAGATTGCGAAATATGTTTTTTTTTTTATAAATTGTGTCTTGTATGCAAACGCTGTGACCAAATCCGCCTTAAAAATACACACGAACATCTCCGTTCTCGAGCCTCATATTTCCTCACAATTAAGTTTTCCGTGTTTGTGGCAAAGGCGGTACACCGAGCATCATAGTAGTCTCAGCAACGAACCGGGTCCGTGAAGCTAAGCAGCCTCTAGTCAAAAGAGACAGCTTTGTGGTGTTTGCATAATAAAGCTGTGATTGTATGCTTGCTACAGCACCCGGAAACTAATTGCTCTTGTAACGTGCGACTCTGTTATGTCTCGCAGTGACCAGCAGCCACACTCTGTAAGCGGGAGAGCGTCCATGATGGCCTCGGTAGTCAGAAGCTGAGTCCGTAGGCAGAATAATCGTGTTAGTGCAGTGTAGCCATCGATTACGAGTAACGTAACAGCGCACGGTTATTTCACTGAGAATTACGAGCGTCAATTGTCAAGCCTGCCTATGGGACGATCTTGCTTACAACGAAATTCGTAGACGTGGGCTACTCTGTGAGTCTACTCTGTGAATAAGACACAATATGTGTTAGACAATTTCAGAGGTTCTGCTTTAAATTTGTTGTTATAGAACTTAGTGCAATTTG